>QEPC01013994.1:1212222-1225299 GCA_003113815.1 Sphenodon punctatus
CGCAAGCGTGTTACTGCGTGCAAAGGGGCAGGCCTTGGAAACCCCACTCAGTGGCGCCCTATGATGATAGAGGCCTGTTCTCCTTAATCGGAGGTGATGGCCACACTTCTATCCTGACGGGCATTAGTCCACGAGTGTTCCGAACCCTGTGTGGGGTGACCGTGGGCGACGAGCGAGTGAGGTGTGCACGAGCGAAAACCCTGTTAGTGACCCCCCCCGGTGACAGTGTGTGGTAACCTAACCTAACACTACTGGTGGTCTGAGTAGGGCTAGGGGAACTAACTAAGGGGGGATCTAACTACTTGGAGGGGAACTGGGGAGGTCTGACTAGGCATGGGGATGCGGGAACTAACTAAAGGGGGAACTAACTAAGAGGATCACTACTACGAGGGGAGCTGGGGGGTCTGACTAGGGCTAGGGGGTGGGGGAACTAACTAATGGGGGAAGTAACTAAGAGGGTCACTACTATGAGGGGAGCTGGGGGGTCTGTCTAAGGCTAGGGGATGGGGGAACTAACTTAGGGGGGAACTAACTACTAGGAGGGAAACTGGAGGCTCTGACTAGGCATGGGGATGCGAGAACTAACTAAGGGGGGAACTAACTAAGAGGGTCACTACTATGAGGGGAGCTGCGGGGGTCTGACTAGGGCTAGGGGATGGGGGAACTAACTAAGGGGGGGTCACTGCTACGAGGGGAACTGGGTGGTCTGTCTAAGGCTAGGGGAACTAACTAAGGGGGGAAACTAACTACTAGGAGGGAAACTGGAGGCTCTGACTAGGGTTAGGGGATGGGAGAACTAAGGAGGGAAATAAGTACGGGGAACTAAGTGGGGGTAACTGGGGGCAACTAAAGGTGTAGGGTGAAGTTGTGTGGGGTGAAGGGGTGTTGGGTAGAGGCTAGAGGTGTGGGGTGAAATGCTGTGGGGTGAAGGCTAGAGGTGTGGGGTGAAAAGCTGAAAGGAATGAAGGGGTGTGGGGTGAAGGTGAGGAGTGTAGGGTGAAGGCAAGGAGTGTGGAGTGAAGGGGTGAAGGCTGTGGGGTAAAGGGGTGTGGGTTTAAGGCAAGGGGTGTGGGTGAATGGTAGAGATGTGGGGTGGGGTGAAAGGCTGAAAGGGGTGAAGGCTGTGGGGTGAAGGGGTGTGGGGTCAAGGTGAGGGGTGTGGGGTGAAGGCAAGGGCTGTGGGGTGAACGGTAAAGGTGCGGTGTGGGGTGAAAGGCTGAAAGGGGTGAAGGGGTGTTGGGTGAAGCCAAGGGGTGTGGGGTGAAGGGGTGAAGGGTATGGGGTGTGGGGTGAAGAGGTGTGAGGTGAAGGAGTGTGGGCTAGAGGTGTGGGTGGGTGATGGAGTGTGGGGCTAGAGGTGTGGGTGGGTGAAGGAGTGTGGTGCTAGATGTGGGGGATGGTTGACGGAGTGTGGGGCTAGAGGTGTGGGTGGGTGACGAACAGATTGGTGTGGGGTGGGGTGAACGGGTGTTGCTTACCCAGCAACCGGCTACTCACGCGTCACATCCAACACGTTGCCAACAGTCACCAAAAGGCGCTCCAGTGGCTTGGGTTTGGAAAAGAAAAGAAGAAAATTTATTTTAACAACTGTCTCTCAGGGCACCCCCAATTCCACAAGCATCTAGTCTTGGGTCACCCCACCCCCACCGGGACAGGACCCTGGCAGCAAGCAACCAAAGCGAGTGCCCACACTGCTGCAGGACAGTGACGTGGAGTTCCACAGGTTAACAGGTCTACTGGACTATTGGGACAATGGCACCCCACCCCCAACCACCATCTAGCCTTGCGGGGGCACCCATACCAGGGCATGACCCAACAAGAAGCAACCAAGGCAAGCAGGCAGTACCAAAGCACCCCCTCCCCAGAAATAGGGATGTGCAAACCCGGATCAGAAGTTCGGACCGAACTTGAATAGTTTGGTCAACCGAACCGAACTTTTGAACCGAACTCAAATTCGAATCCGAACCAGTTTGGAAGGCCAAAAAACCTGGTTTTGAATGTACAAACTCAGTTCGGAATTCGACCAAACTTGAATAGTTTGGTCGACCGAACCGAACTTTCGAACTGAACTTGGTTTTTGAACTGAACTGAACCGAATTTCTGAACTCAGTTCTGTTCGTACATCCCTCCCCAGAAACAAGATTAAAAAAACCTGCACCTCAACAAGACGTCACACGCTGCAACCAAAACTCTCAGAGCACCCCCAATTCCACAAACATCTAGTCTTGGGTCACTCCATCCCCACCGGGACATGACCCTGGCAGCAAGCAACCAAAGCAAGTGCCCACACTGCTGCAGGACAGTGACATTGAGTTCCACAGGTTAACAGGCCTACTGGGACAATGGCACCCCACCCCCAACCACCATCTAGCCTCGGGGGGGGCACCCATACCTCAACAAGATGTCACACACTGCAGCACAGCCAAAAGTTCAAAAACTCTCAGGGCACCCTCAAATTCCACACCAACACGCACTGCCTATATGCCTAACATTCCCTCATGCCACAGGCAGGCACACAGACCTCACAGCAGCACAATCAACTTGCAAGCATTGCAAGGCTTGGTTTATGCAAGGACTGCAATGCAAGTTGGCAAGGGCATGCCCCCCCCACAAAAATTGCACCCCCCAAAAAAAAACCCTCAAAACAAACAAACAAAAAAAGAAACAAAAAACCCCAAAGTCCACACCAAAACAACCACCTTGGGACAACCCCCACCCCCAGCCACACACAAAAATACATTTACCACACACCCCAAAAAGGAAACAGGCCAGGACAAAACCACCACCTTGGGGAATCCCCCACCCCCAAACATCAGATGGCACACACAACCCTGAACCCACCAGGAGCCAGCCACTTTTCCCCCTTCCCCATGGGCAGAGCTTCAAAAAAGCCTCCTCCTGCAGACTCCAACATGGCCTGGCCTCATGGCCTGCAGCCCCCTCTCCCGGGATCCCAAGAGGCTAGGTCCCCATTCTATATTACTTTACTTTACTTCCCTTGGTAAAGGGCACCAGGGGGTCCTGTAATTAATTAATCCCATAAAACCCCAAAGGAACCCATATCTTACCAACAGTAGCACGCACACATGCACGCCTCCAGCAGTCTGTAGCAGTCCTTCCAGATACCAACCCTGCTGTAGAATGCCTTCTAAGTCCAAGGTCCAGAAGGTCCCAGAAGGAAAAAAAAAATCTACATTACTATTGGTCAACTCAATCAAGTGCCAACCCCCTAATCACAGCCCTACCCCCTCTAAAAAATCTTAGAGAACCTTCAGGATTGGATGCCTTTTTTTAATTCAAAAAAGGCAACCAATGCAAGGCAGAGTTTAAAGAAGCACCAAATGTAACAGTTAGTTACCACAGGGAAAGGGCAGGGAGGGACTCAACTCAAGTGCAAAACAAAAAAGCTGTGCCCAAGGCCAAAAGTCATTTTAAAAAATCCAAGATCCAAAACCAATACAAAAAAACCAGTACAGCCAGTTTTACCAGATCTCGGTTTTAAATCCAGTATGGCCAAATACCGGCAATATCGGTTCTCGGGAGAACCGGAATTCTCACCCCTAGTTTTCACCCACAGAGAAGGAAGTCTCTCTTTAGAACAGATACTGCACAAAAACAACATATGCTTCTCCACAATCCAGGGGTGCTGGAGCTCTTCAAAAAGTGAGAACACCCAGCCCACACCATCCTCTTCATCAATACCACTCCCTGATGGTAACTGCAGTAAACATAAGGGAGCCATGGTCCTGTGGCACTAGCACCTATGCCAAAAACCTGATTCATGAATATGTCTTAGCTTGAAGTGACCACCTCAAAGGGTAAAAGAATGTCCCAGCCTCCATGTCTTTGTGCCATGTCCACTGCCATTGAATTTATACTGCAAACAAGATTACCATACACTACCAAATATAGAACTGGTAGTTATTATGTAGATATTTGCACTGTATGGCCTGGATTGAAATCAAAATGAAGTTACATAGCTTCCCCCCCGNGAAATCAAAATTAAGTTACAAAGCCTCCCCCCCCCCCCCCCCCCCCCCGGCCTCCCCCCCCAATAAGATGGCAACAGCATTTAGCTACAACTATTTTGGATTGAATTTGAAGCGGAAAGAATAATAGGCCCTCTTTTGCTCTTTTCTGATACTGATATGTAGCTTCAATATGGATCTGCATGTGTGCAGTTTTATATGCATACAAAGCAGTTTGTAGGATCAGAGAGAGTCCAAATGACACTCAAAATAACTAAATTAGCTTTTACCTTAGCTGAAAAAAAATGCCATTAACCCACAAAACAGCTAATTTTGATTCTTTTCTTTACATCTTTTAAGGGCATAAACTGCAAAGCAATACTGAACATATGGTTTAAAGTGGGCACCACTGTTCTAAAGATCAGTACAATTTAAATTAGTAATTATAAGCACTAACAAAGATATCATTTTTAGGGTTGTGATCTTTTTTTTTTTAAGTGGGGGCATAGGACCAAATACATCCTGGGGGAGACGCTGAGACATTCAATGGTATAACAATGAGATAGTTGCAAGCAAGTCTTGTTTTAATGAGTCTAGAGTTGTGTGTGAGTCTGAACCCTGTTTATGAGGGTCAAGGCAATGGTTGTGACTAGAAGCTTGCTCTGTGCAGGCACCTTTCCTGCTAGGCTTGCATCTAGCTAGTTCTAAAACACTGGGGCAAACCTTCTGCATTTCTTTCACATCATGAAACCTTAGAACTTGATCAAATGCTTATGCTGTAATGAAAACAACATTTTCTAATACAGAAAAGAATCCTCAGTTTCATGTTGTGGCTCTATGTGGGGCTGCCCTTGAAGACTGTTCAGAAGCTGCAGTTGGTGCAGAATGCAGCAGCCTGCCTTCTCTTGAGGACAGGTCGCTGGGAGCACATTATACCAGTGCTCCAGAATCTGCACTGATTTCCAATAGCTTTCTGGGCACAATTCAAGGTGATGGTTTTAACCTATAAAACAGTCTGGGCCCCAGGTATTCCCCTGTGTCCCATCGTGGCATCTGAGGTCAGCCAAGGGCACCCTCTTGCAACTGCCAACTGTCCATGAAGTTGCTGCATTGGGGGTGCGCATGGGGACATTCTCAGTTGCTGCCCCACAATTATGGAACTCCCTCCCCTTGGAGACCCACCTGAGCCTGTTTGTCTTCCAGAGGAGATGTAAGACCTTTTTGTCTGGCCAGGCATTTGGCAGGCAGGAACAGGGTTCAATGGGATTGGATAGAGAGGTTTGGAGAAGGATTGGCAGGTGACAGTTGGGGGTAAAGGGTCAGGTGGGTGGGATGATGGCGTTTTAGGCGATTTTAATGTATTTTTGTATTTTTAATATTTTGATTTTTTAATTTTAATGTGAGCTGCCCTAAGGCTCCAGAGAAGGATGGGGTAAAAATGTAATAAATACAATACAATACAGATAGGAACATGAAGTGTCTATGCCAAAGGTTGACATCTAAAACCACATTTATGCACCTCATAAAAGTGACAATGTACATGTACTTGCTGGCAAACCATTTGTTGGGAGAGTCACTCAGCTTTGAAGCTTGATGCCCTCCTTGGACCAAATTAGCCAAATTGGATGACCTTCAGGACACATAGAAAACCTAATCCAGTGCTGGTGTACAAAGTCCAGTGAGCCCCTTAGCTCACATTGGGACTGAGAGATAGCCCCGGCACTAAACAGCTTGAAGATCATCACGCTATTTTGTTTTTTTTTAACCTGGGTAATTGAAAATGGGGTGTGCGGATGCAATGGATATTTAACAGAAGAGAATCGTGATTCTTCTTCAGATTAATTTGAGCTGTGAGTACTCGGCATTCCTGAAATTCAGTACTTTCATAAAGTTTTTATGTGGGGATTTATGTGCCAAAAGTTTGGCATCTGTCTTTGAAAAAAATTGGCTTGAATACCTGCAACTTTCATTTATTTATTAGATTAATAGAAGTGCTAAAAAGGGCACTTACCGTACATGTTTAAGGTGCTCTGGCAGAACTTAAGGAGAGGGTTGGGATCTTTGCTGTTTATGTATTTTTAGATGTTATGGGACCACGGACAATCACAGTGAACCCCCTGTGGTGGCCACTTGCCCCGTAACATCTATTTGCTCCCTGCCAGATGTTCACCATGGTGAATACCTGGCGGAAATCAAATTGACCACGATTCTAGACCTTCGGCCACCCGGATGTCCAGAATCATGGTGGGATTGGGCTCCAACCGTGGTTGGATTAGCCATGATCCTGGATGGGCCGCAGGTAATGTCTGTTACCTGCAGCCCGGCCAGATTGTGGTCCCGACCACGGGACGGGATCGGGCGCAGCAGCCGGATTGGCCGCTGTGCCCGCCTGTCTCCCGAAAGGCGGGTGGCCAGGGGAGCCAGGCTGTGCGGCCACACATTGCACCGCACAGCCCCTCCCCCTCCCTGATCCCCCTCTGGAATCAGGCCGACACGTCTAAAGGATGGCCAGCCTGGTTCCTGACTGGGATCCGAAACAGATCCTGGTCCGTGATTGAGCGTGGCGGGCCTCTGGGCCCGTCACGTCTAAAATTACCCTGAGTTTGTAATTTAGGAATCAGGAAAAGCCAAAATCAAAAGAAAACTGTCTCCTAGATTTAGCAATATATACATACCAGTCTATTGGGTCCCAGCTGCTGGCCAACCTGTAAGTTCAGCTTCAAGTTCTGTTTTTAACCAAGACTCTTCTAGGATGGGAATGAAACGTACCATGCAGGAATTAAATGTTATCTGAGTTGTGCATATTGTATGGATAAATTAAGGCCTCTTCAGAGCTATTGTACCAAGGTTGTTTGAATGCCAATTTTATATTTGCCAAGAGGAGAGAATTCCTTTTGTAGTAGCCTTTCCAGATTTTTCAAATGCATGCTGCATCCAGGGAAAGCTTTGTAAGATATAGAAACTATGGAACTTTTAAAAAGAAATTGTATACAATATCCTCCTTTCCTCCTTTTTGTCTGTCCCTTTCTATATATTCCATCTGTACTTGTTCTTTCCTTCCTTTCCCCCTTTTAACATTTTTAAAAAGTAGTTTATCAAAGTTCACAGATAAGACTGTCCTCATGTGTTCATGTACAGTTTAAGCAGTTTTAGATTCTGAGTTTCCTCTTCCTCATAGAACAAGGATGAGCACATTAATCAAATACATTATATAGTGTTTGCTGTATAAATCATAGTGCAAAAAATTCCAGGGTTTGTAAAATAACACATAGCTATGTAATAATTTCACATAGTACCATACAAACACTTCATATGTAGTCTTTCAACTCTTACCCAGAATAGCATCTCTTGTTAATATATAACATTTGTAGACATATGACACAAGCAGCAATTATGACATGGTAGTTGGGCCAGTTGCTGGCACAAGACAGCACATTTTTTTTAATGTCTCCTCAGACATACATCCTTTAATCCCTCTGGCTCCCTGGAGAGGTGTTGCATTTCTTTCTATGTCCAACAATATCAATAAGGAGGTGTTAAATGGATTTCAATATTCTATTTTAGAATATACATGCAGAAACATTGCTATTGTGCAGCAAACCCTGTTTTTATATGTCTTCATCATTAGGTATTTAGTAGTATTTGAATTTCCATTCTTCATGTCTGTTTTAATTAAAGGATTATGCTAATCTGTGCTATCTGGAGTGGCTACTGCTGATCACCTACTTTCCCTAGTAAATAACACCCTCCTTCCAATTTCTTTTTCTAGGGGCCATTTATTTTTCTTGGATGTGCACCCAAATTCTATTTACTGTTTCTACCAGTAGAAAAATACGCAGTGTGGACATGTTTTTCATGAAGTTGTGTGCAAAATGAGATGCATTCTGGCTCTGTCATTATCACACATAGCAGAAATCCCCGAGGTCCCTGTGGTCTATTCATTAGAATTGTCAGAGCACTCATCACACAGCCCTCTGTAGTAAGCACACAGAATGGGAAAATACATTAGTATAGTATGCCATTTGTATTATCCTTTAAAAAAACAAAACAAAAAAACTACCCTCTTTACTGTAAAGATGAAAAACACTGCAGTATCATTATGAAAGATGTGCTCTTTTGGACCATTACTGTGTAGATGATTGTAGTAGTTTGTTTTATTTTTAATAAAGGCAATGCTTATCAAGTAATCATAGAAGCCTCTTTTGTTCAGGTTTTAAGCCAAGATGTATAAATTGTATGGGCAGAGATAAGAACTGATTTGAACCTTAGCCTAAAATTAGATGGCTCATCGGGCCTGAAGATTTTTTTATTTATTTACTTATTTTACGTTCTGGTTCTTTATTTAAAAATTCTGCATGATTACTCTTCCTGGCTTCAGTCACATTCCAGACTGGAGGATCGCTTCTCAGAATTTTTGACTTTGCAATCAGCCAGAAAAATTGGAATTAGGAATGTTTGGCCAAGAGAAAAGATGACTAAAGGGAAGAAAAACACAATAGCAGTTTTCAAATATTTAAAACGTTGCCACAAAGCAGATGGAGAACAGTTGTGTATCAGAGGCAATCTAGCCTTGAATGGCTGTAGGACTGGGTGAAAACAAACAAGACTGGGGCAAGCTGATCCCCTGGCCAGCCCAGGGAGGGCTGCTGCAGCTGCCTCACTTTGGACCAGTGGGGAGGAAAAGTCAAACAAACAGCCCCCCCTGAGGAATCCAGGGTGTGAGTGTGCGTGCTGCCATCACATCTCCCTGCATGACATGGTTTGGCTGAGAAGCCATCCACATGGCACAAGGCTCTAGGACCTCTGCTGCTCAGCAGGATCAGGCCCCCAGGAGGAGCAGCTGCCAAACAGCTGATTGTGGCAGCCTGGAGGAACGTGCTCATCCAGCCTGCCAAACAGCTGATTTGTGTGTGGGGGTGGTGGGAAGGAAGACGCTCACCCAGCCTTGGTGAGCATGCCAAACAGCTGATAGGGGGGGGGGCACTCCTCTGCTCCTGCTGGTCAGCTGTTTTGTGGGCTGGGTGACTTCACTCCTCCAAGTCAC
Source organism: Sphenodon punctatus (assembly GCA_003113815.1). Classification (NCBI taxonomy): domain Eukaryota; kingdom Metazoa; phylum Chordata; class Lepidosauria; order Sphenodontia; family Sphenodontidae; genus Sphenodon; species Sphenodon punctatus. The sequence goes on from QEPC01013994.1 coordinate 1,221,235, forward strand.
CCCCGATCAACTATTTGGAGGTTGTGGGGAGTGCTCTCCTCTGGGCCCAATTCTTAGACTACACTTTGTGGTCAGATTGGGTAGGGCCTAACAGATGAGAGGGTGCACATTAACCTGGCTGGGCAAGTCTTAGCATGCCCCATGTCACCACCTTCTCCATATGACGCATCCAGTAGCAGCTGACCAACCGGCCTGCTGCCCCAAAGCGGAAGTGGGTTAACATTTGGCAGCCACCGAACTGACAAGCAGGTGTCTTGCGGGCTACTACGGGCTTTGCTACTGTCTCATTTATTTTCACCCAATGGGAGTCCACATTTACAGTTCCAGTACCGCTTCAGTCCTCTGTAGCTGGTCCTAGATATTCTGTCCTCTTCCTTGCCCTGGGGGCTACTGACACTGTGAACCAATGATCTCTTCATGGGGAATAGCTAATTGATGGTGTCTCTACAGGCCGCTGCTCATCGGCCTCAGGCTAAGAGGAACAGACAGTAGTTCCTCTTCTAGAGGGAAGTCCATGTGAATGCTCCTTGGGCCTCAGGGTCCCTGGCCTGTTCCTTCAGCTTCCCCCTCCAATGTCCCTTGTTGAGATGACATAGCTTCTCACTCAATGACTATTTGTCAAGTGTCTTCCCTGCTGAGATTTCTTTTCTCTGGGAGCATCTCCAGCCTTGGTATTCTAGCTTGTTTCTAGCCCTTTCTTGCAGTGCTTCTGATTCTGTCCCACCAGAGCAGCCACACTAGTTCAACAGCCAGGTACTCTATGGCATTTCCTACCTAGGGCACCCACTGCTGACTACTCCCCACCAGATACCTTGTGTCTAGATATTTCAAACTGGACCGCCCTGACCTAGGTACCCCTCCTCTCATATTCTGGCTCCATTCTTCTTCCAGGAATGTGAAATAGTTTTCCTGGGCCTGCTCCTGTGTTCCCTGTGCATGGGTTGGCTTGAACTCCTTTCCTCCTTCCTTACCTGAGGCTTTTCTTGTCTACTGTGACACGTACTGTTCTCGGGCCAATAATCCCTCCACCTTGCTAACTACCTGTAGTGTGTCTCCAACTGACTGGGATTTCTTCCTTATTCCCAGTGCTGTTCACCTGAGCAGCCCAGCCTAATTGGTTTCAATAGCCCTCACTTGAGGCTAACTGCTCTTTAACTGGACTAATTTACCTCCATAGCTGGGACTCAGGTGATTAGTGATAGGAAGTGGGCTAGTCCTGGTTCTAGTCCTAAATAGGGGACACTTATGAGAAATACAGGTTGTAGAGCTGCATTGGCTTCAGTGCAGCCCTGCAACCTGTATTTCTCATGTGTCCTCTAGAATTTGTATATCTGGCCATCCCAGACCTGAAAGGACTTAACAGCTGCCTCCCACATGCTGTTATTAAACTTCCAGGGAAGATAGAACAAGGTAAATTGCAGCAAATACCTAACCATAAGAACAGCTGGGTAATGGAACTGGTTGCCTTGGAAGACTAGAATCTTCATCGTTGGATGTTTTCAAAAACCAGTTGGACAACCATCTGTGTGATGTTGGATTTATTTATTTACTTATATTTCTTAGCCGCCCCCTTGTGCGCATGGCATCCTGGGGCAGCTTACAGCATAGAAATAACAATTTAAAACAACAATAAAACAGAGAAAATTCAAACATTTAAAAGCCCACCTACCCGCCCAACCTATTGACCCAATCCCCCCTCCCCTCCTCTAAAGGGCTGGGAGAACAGCCAAGTTTTGCAGGCCCAGCGGAAGGCCAACAGATTTGGGGTTAGACGGGCTTCCTCCGGGAGGGAGTCCCATAGTTGTGGCCTGACCACCGAGAATGCCCTCTCCATCGTGGCCCCCCGCTTTACACGGGGGACCTCCAGGAAGGTGCCCCCGACAGACTGAAGGGGTTGCTCTGTGGCGCGGAAGGTGAGGCAGTCCCTGAGATATATAGGACATTCTGCCTTGAAAGCAGGGGGTTAAGCTAGATGATGTTTGTGGTTCCTTTCAATCCTATGATTCTATCATTCTAAAATGAATTTTTGTCAAGAATTCTCAGTAACTTCTAAGACTTCCCATTTTAATTTCCCCCCACTCTACACTAGCTTGCTATCTAAGCGAAAGACTAGAATGAGTGTTTGGGTATGGTGCGTGGCCTTACGTATTCCATTGTGCTTCTTAACGTCAGACATAACAAAAATGATGAAAACAATACTTTGAATTCATGGAATGCAAAATTCAAGTATGGAAAATTCCAACCTTAACTGTGTATGTGTTCCAAAGTTATGAGCAATTGGAAATGAAGGTTTATCACAGCAATTGTTCTATATTCTTAATTATAGTTGGGCTGTTCCTGGCACCTGTTCTTATATAAAAAAATATTGCAGCCTTCCGCCCCGCCCCCCCCTTTGCCACAGAGATGCCTCTTGGCAGATAATTATATTGAAAAGATCATGTGTGAAAGAATTTGGAAGTGTAATGTTTTCATTCTGACAAATTGACCATAATAGAATAGTCAGAAGATCCTGAGATATTTTGACTGTCATTTAAGAAAACATTGAGGGGGATAGCTGCATTAAACTGTGTTATAACTCATTCAGTAGTATAATTTAAGGGTAAAACCAATCTCAGCTTGCTCTTGCCTTTTATTAAGGATGGATTTGAATTAAATTAAATTTATGGCCACATTTCCCCGCTTCTGAATCCCATTCATTGCATCTCAAGATGGATATTACATTTATGTTGTTTTACCGCCTCAAAATTTAATTTGTCCAAGAAGTTAAGATCTTCTGAACCTTCTGAGGTTCACTTGCTGGCTAATGAAGTGAAAGTTCAACTACATTCAGCTTTATGCCATTCTTCTCCTGGTCTGTGCCACAATAACTTTGGAAAACTGCATTTGATCAGTTCCAAAATTTCAGGGAATGTCCTAGATATCATTGAGCAGATTTATATTTATTTTGATGAAAATCTGAAAATTCAAAGTGGCTGAACCATACTTTTTACATGTCTGCACTCTTTCTTTGGTAGCACCAGACTCATTACAGCCAGCCAAATTGACATGGAAATTAGACAAAGAGGAAAGGGTGATGATTGGTTCACTTACCTTTGATAAAAGAATGACCTCACTTCATAGCTACTAACTTCACCTTAGAAGGTATATGGCAGTTGGGAGGAGACAGCAGTTAGGGTTGGCAGCTGTTGGTTGGGATGGGAAGCTGGGTTGAACTTTATTTATTTTATTTACGAAAGATTTGTAGTCTGCACCCTCTTGCACATTGGCAACCCAAGGCAGACAGAAGCTGAGATTAGGTAACATTGAGGTGGACAGAACATAAACATGGCTCAGTCTAGATGCCAACTTCCCATGATTTCGTCTAGGCCTCCAATAATAGGTCATGAGCTCCACATACATAAGCAACAAAATCTATAACACTTGGGTTTTAGTTTTATTACCAAGAAAGGTAGCATAAAAACTTCTACTGTAACCAAGCCAAGAATGTGTAGCTGAGTTCTCGCATCCTCATGAATGTCACATCCCTTGTCTCTCCCTCTGTTCCCCCTTCCCTGTCTCCCCTCCACCTGTCTTTAGATTGTAAGCTCTCGAGCAGGGACCGTGTCTGTCTTGTGTTTTGTAAAGTACCAGGTACATCGCTGGCGCTATATAAATGTTAATAATAATAATAATAATTAATAATAATAACTTCATTTGAGAACATCAGTGATGCCTAAAGCATTTGGTAAGCATACAGACCTGTAAAACTCATGCTAGCATTAATTATTTCTCATGTTGTCTTGGAAAAAATCAATATACAGACCAGATCTTTTTCAGTATACCTTATGTTACTTTCATTATCTGTGACACTGATAGTTACCCAAGTCTAAATAAATCAGTTTCCGGTCTCTTGAATGGCTCTGTTGTGTATGAATGTACAATTGCTTTCAGCAGCCAGTTTTCTACTAGCCAAGTGACACTTAGTTCCTCTTGCATTTGAAAAGGCAAGCTTTTCAAACTTGTCTAGCTTTGGTTGACATCCTTCTATTAACTTTTCTTCTGGCAAAGCAAACAATATTTTTTCCT
>QEPC01013994.1:1239471-1255384 GCA_003113815.1 Sphenodon punctatus
CCCGCTGCAATGAACTAGCGAGTGCCCGGGAAGCAGCTACCTCGAGTAGCTGCCATGACAGGGACACACTGGGCGGGGGTAGGGGGGGGCAGGACGGGGCTCAGGGTGGGGGGGCTGGCGGGGGGGGTACCGACCCAGCCCTTCCACAGTTCTCCTACAGGAGCTCAAGTGCGCATACGTGAGCCTGCAGAACCGACTTTTTATTCAACAACAACTCGGTTGTGGGGGGGTTGAGGTCAGGGCCGGCAGGGGGCAGGTCGGGGCTGGCAGGGGTTGGGGGGTTGAGGTCAGGGCTGGAAGGGGGCAGGTCGGGGATGGTGGGGTTTTGGGGGGTACCGGTAGGGGTGACCATGCCACCGCCAGGGGGCCCGGCAACAGCAGCAGTCAATAGAGCTCACAGGGGGACGCCGACACAGCCCTTCCGCGGCTCTCCGACAGGAGAGAGGAGCTCAAGTGTGCATGTGTGAGACTGCAGAACTGATTTTTTGTTCAATATTAACTCGGTTTTGGCTGCACCATTACTATCATATTTCAGAAGCAGTTGTTATTGATCTCATGCTGCAAGCCTGTGAAGTTTGGGGGCTCAACTCATCCAGGGGGAGGAGTTATTGATGATTCAAAATCATGAGGACGCTGTTCATTTTGACTACAACCAATTAACGTTTAAACAGTCATAACATTTTATTTTCCCAATGGAAACCTTGTGCATATGATGGTTCTCAAAACTTATAGCCATGGATAAATTTTCAGAAATGTAGCTTAAGTTGTTTCCTCAAAATCAGAGCTTTAGCAGTCCCCTGTTTATAATGGAGAGTGACTGTGCATTTAAGTTTCAGGCAGCTACTGCTGCCTGAAAATAATCTTAATAGGAGTGCCTGAGTCATTATCAGCAGGGACTGAATTGGAGACTTCTGGCTCCATCTGTATTGAGTGTGTAGAGCACCAGGTGCATGGACGTTTGACGTGGCCTAGCACCACCACATTTCTAGAGAAAGACGGTGAGGCTTGTTATATATCTATCGATGGAGAGACGACTTGTTGGTTTGCCCCTGAAATATGAATTCAGCCTCTTTTTAATGTATGAAATATACAGAGCCCCCCCATTCCCTAGACTGTAGCATTTTGGAGCATGCAGAATGAGAACTTTTAAGAATGTAGTTTCTGACAGTATACCAGTAAATCCATTAATTAGTTTAGGAGTCGGCGTTAGATAAAACTAACGTTTTGTGAGAAATTTAGCTTCCAGGATCAGATCTCTTTTGCTCCTAATTATGTTAATAACAAAATAACATTGCCACTTCAAACTTCTGAGCTAGTTTAAACTCATTTACTTCAGTTTAAATCTCATGTGTAGGCTACATCTGAGGCTGAATGGTGACATTTCCCCATTAATTGGCACCATCCTGCAGATCAGATCTGCTTGACAAGTATTCTGATATTTTTCAAAGAGGTATTGACCTTCTACATTAATCCAATCACATGAAAGCCATCAGCTTTCTCTAATCATACAAACATGGGAACTTGAATTTCCATAATGGATCAGAACAGCAGTCCATCCAGTCAAGTATCCTGCATCTGACAGTGGAGAGTACCAGTCATTTCAGAGCTTTAAAGTTCTGGGGGTTGTAAACAACCCCAGGTTAGCCTCTGTGGAGAGGGGTGAGGCTGCTTTGAAGAGAAGTGCTGGTCACTGCCTCATCTTCTGTCTTTCCCTTTCCTGAGTGGGGCTCGGGGAAATTGTGTCCGAGGGTTTTGGGGAGCTGTGGAGTGAGGGCGGGGGGGGGAGTGATGGGGGTGTGTGCTTTGGGTGGGTAAGGGACCAAGGGCAGGGGGTGCTTTGGGCATGGAGGGGCAAGGGAGTGAGGGTGGGGGGCAAGGGAACGAGGACAGGGGGTGCTTTGAGTGTGGGGGAGGCAAGGGAGTGAGGGCAGGGGGCCCACTTGGGGTGCTTTGCTGTTGCCTCCATTCCTTCCAATGACCATTCCATTTTATTAATTTCAATGCATACCAAACTTTGCTCTAATTAAGTATTTATATACAACTGTACCCAGCTTCACTGTGTTCTGGGAAGGCAGTGGAAACTAGTGGGTAAGAGGGAAGGTTGTAAGCCATTAATCAGCTACCCCATTCTCCCCAACTGAAATGAAAGGATAAAGGGGAAATGGAGAGGGGGAGGGCCAGCTCACATCCTCCTATCCCCAGCTTCAGTGTTTTCCCCCAACCTGCAGAGGAAGAGGATTGGGGCGGAGAGACGAAGGCAAAGTGTGGGTGCATGGAGCCTAAGTTGTAAGTGAGCACAATATGCGAGAGGAAGATTTTTAGTGCAAGCACCAGAGTTCTGTAAATGCAACCTGACAGAGCAAGAGCTAACACAGAACAACAGTCAGACTGCCTGGATCTGCAATATAAAGGGTTGCAGTGCCCTCCCCAGAGCCCCCATGATTGGTTCTGGGAGGCAGGAGGCATTGAGCAATCACAGGGTGTCATGCAACGGTCTGAGACCTGCTTACGCTGCCCATTGGCCAGTGATACATCCATCAACTCCTTGCTGACTGCTAACCCCTCCCATTACGTGCCCAGTTCAAGAGTTCAACACTTTCTGGCTCCGAGATGTTGAGTACCTCTCCAAATTTTACCTCCCAAAACAACTGCCACTAATAATGAAGTGAATAACTAATATGAAATCAATAATAACAAAAGCAATAATGAATTTTGTTTTTGTTATTCACTTCGTTATTAGTGGCAGTTGTTTTGAGAGGGAAGATGTGGAGAGGAACTGACATCTCACTATTGATTTTGTTGTTATTGATTTCATTTTCATTACTGTAATAACGAAAATGAAGGCACACCCCTAATTCCCTCCAACTCCCTCACTGTTAATAGCCATTTATTTATTTATTTATTTTATTTATTCATACACCACCCCTCCTGTCAGGCAGGCCAGGGCAGCTAAAAAAATCAAAACCCATAGAATACAATAAAACATATAAACCATCATAAAATGATAACAATATTAAAAGTGAGGAGAAAAGACCAGCCCGCCCAACCCATCATCCCTATCCTCACTCTTCTCCATTGCCAAATGCCTGATGGAACAGCCAGGTCTTGCAGTTCCTATGGAAAACCAGGAGGTCCAGGGCCAGATGGGCCCCTACCGGGAGGGAATTCCAGAGGCACGGCGCGGCCACTGAGAACACCCTGTCCTGTGTGACCCCCCAGGAAACCCAAGGAACCTCCAACAGGGTGCCCCAGATGACCACAGGGGCCTGTCCAGAGCCCGGGGGTGAGGCGGTCTCGAAGGGTCCAGACAGTGTAAGGCTTTATAGGTCAAAACCAACACTTTGAATTGGGCCCAGAAGACTATTGGCAGCCAGTGCAGAGATCGGAGCACTGGTGTAATGTGCTCCCGGCAACCCAGCCTCACCAGAAGCCAGGCTGCCGCATTCTGAACCAGCTGCAGCTTCTGAGCCATCACCATAGGTAGCCCCATGTAGAGCGCGTTACAGTAGTCTAACCGAGAGGTGATAAAAGCATGGATGATCGTGGCCAGATCCGGAACCAAAACCAGCAGCCAAAGCCGCTGCACCAGATGTAACTGGTGGAAGGGACTCCTCGCCACAGCTTCCACCTGGAGATCCAGGTGAAGCTGCACATTGAGGAGCACCCCCAGGTTCCGGACCTGGGAAGCTAATGGAGGACAAACCCCCTTAACCGAAGGGGTCGCCACCTCCATCAACTTACCCACTAACATCACCTCCGTCTTGTCAGGATTCAGTTGCAGTTGATTAGCCCTCATCCAGTCCCCCACAGCTGCCAAACACCAGGTAAGCACCGAGACAGCCGGGTCTGGGTCAGTTGAAAATGACAGGTACAACTGGGTGTCATCCGCATACTGATGACACCTCACCCCATACCCTGTGATCACTTCGCCGAGTGGCTGCATGCACATGTTGAACAGGAGAGGGGACAAGAAGACAGAACCCTGTGGGACCCCACACGAGAAGTCTTGGTGAGATGAAAAATAGTCACCGAGCACCACCCGCTGAGTTCTCCCAGTCAGGAATGAGCGAAACCACTCAAGAACAACCCCACCCACCCCTGCACTGTCCAACAGGCACGTCACCAACATCTCATGGTCAACGGTATCAAATGCAGCTGACAGATCTAATAGGACCAAAAGGGTCTATCGACCCGTATCCTTTTCCCGGTGCAGATCATCCACTGAAGCAACAAATGCTGTCTCAGTTCCATGCCCCGGACGAAAGCCAGACTGCGAGGGATCCAGATAACCGGCGCGGTCGAGATACCCTTGGAGCTGCTGAGCCACTACCCGTTCAATAACCTTCCCTAAAAAGGGAAGGTTAGAGACAGGTCGGTAGCTGGCAGGTGAGTCAATGTCAAGTGATAGTTTCTTGAGCAGAGGCCTCACTACCACCTCCTTGAGGCAGCTCGGCACTCTGCCCTCCCGTAGGGAGGTGTTGACCACCCCGGCCAGCAATGGCCCCATTGTCTCCTGGCAACTCTTAATCAGCCAGGTTGAGAATGGATCTAGTTTACAAGAGGTGGCTCGAACAGTCCCCAGCACCCCAACCGTGTCAGCGGGTGTCACCGACTGAAACTGATCCCACAAAATCGGACAAGTCAGGGTTTCCACCACCTCTACATCCTCCACTGTATTAATTGCAGCATCTAGGTCTTGGTGAATATGAGCGATTTTCTCCACAAAGTAATCTGCAAAAAGTCACAGCGGGCAGATGATGACTCAACTCCAGGGTTGAGAGAGGCCGGACTGACCAGCCCCATACAACCTGGAACAGCTCTGCTGTACGGGATTTTGCCAATGCTACGAGGGCAGCAAAAAATTCCCTCTTTGCTGCCTGCATAGCCACAGCATAGGCTCGTAAACTAGCTCTATGCCACAATCTGTCAGCTTCAGCCCGAGAACAACACCACTGTTGCTCCAACCAGCGTCCCTCTTGCTTCAGCATCCGCAGCTCCTCAGAAAACCAAGGAGGCCTGAAGAGCCTCCACCTGGGCAACGGATGCCTGGGAGCTGTTTGACCAATGGCTTCCGTCAGCAAGATGTTCCACAGGCTGACAAGGTCATCGATGTTATGGTCATCAAGGTCAGCGGGTAACTCCCCCAGAGCGCCTAGAAACTGCACTGGGTCCAACAGCCTCCGGGGGTGGACCATCCTAATAGGTTCCGCACCCTTCTGGGGGCAGACATAGGGAGGTCTGCAGAAGGTAATGGTCCGTCCATGGCAAGGGCACAGCTGATATCTCCCCCATTAACGAACCACCTGCCTCAAGGCCAGTGCAAAACATGAGATCTAAAGTATGTCCTCCAAGATGTGTTGGGCCAATGACCCTCTGGGACAGGCCCATGGTTGCCATGGCAGCCATGAACTCATGCTCACCCCCCCCCCCGCAAGAACTGCATCGGCGTAAATGTTGATGTGATTGGACTATTGTAATGTGCTGTACGTGAGGCTACCCATGGTGACAGCTTGGAAATTGCAGCTACTGGGCCACCGGGAGCATACTACACCGGTGCTCCATTCTCTGCATTGGCTGCCGATAGTTTTCCAGGCCCAATTAAAGGTGTTTGTTTTGGCCTATAAAGCCCTAAATGGCCTAGGCCCTACCTATCTGCGGAACTGCCTCACCCCTCAGATTCTGGATTGACCCCTGAGGTCATCCGGGGATGCCCTGCTCAGGGATGCCCGGCTCTCCTGTGTAGCCCCCTGTGTTTTCCAGGGGGATACACAGGAGAGGGCGTTCTCAGTGGCTGCACCTGGCTGGCCCAGGACTGCACCTGGCTGGCCCTGGATCGCTCCTCTTTTCAAAGAAGCTGTAAGACCGGGGGGGGGAGGGGGGTGAAGAGGGCTAAGTGGGGGAGGAAAAGTTTTAGGGTGGGGTGAGATATTTTTATCCTCCTTTTATGTTATTGTTTTTAGTTTTATTGTTGGATTTTATTGACTGTAAGCTGCCCCGAGATGCCTGTGGTGGGGGGTGGGGGTTGGGTCGGGCGAAGTAACAAGATTTTAAAATAAAATAATAATAATAATATACGTCAGCAGCACTGGTCTTTATACTTCATTGGGTTCCCTGTCTGATTTCTGCCACAAAAGGGGGGGGGGGGGACAGGCAGAGAGGCGTCCTCTCCACTTCACCCCTCCACTCCACCCACTCTTTCCCCACACAGGAATGCCCTGTCACTCCTGCAGCTTAAGTTTGATGTCACTGAGCCAAATGTCATTTAGTTTGCCCGATAGATGCACACTATCCCATGTGTATAGTGACTTATCAATATCCTAGTGATATTATCTCTGAATCTCCAGAGAAGGGCGGAGTAAAAATATATAAACAAAACAGTGATGCATTGTGTGCCCACCAATATTCTTGATCAGCTTCTCCATTGCCTTGTTAATCTTAATCCTGGCCCAGTCTATTATCCCCAAACTATGAGTGTATTGTCATCTCCTATGCTCCAACACATCTCAACACCAAAGCTATCCAGTCAGAGCTCCTTCATAGCCTTGATGTCTTTTTCTCAGGAGGTTGAGACCTTTAGCTGGCCAAATTTGTGGGTTCTTTTTCTTTAGTCTAGGCATGCCCCCAGTTCCCAGCCACCATACCCAAGCAGCGATGCCGCAGTCCAGCTGGGTTCTGAAATTAGTTGATGATGCCCTCCAGCTAGCCCACCACACAATACTGTGTCCACAAATCCATATGGAGGTGTTCCCCTTAAAATTTGGGACAAAGAAAACGGGTAAAGTTAAGTTGAATTAATGAATTATTTATTAAAGCGTGGCCATGGGCCATTGCAAACAGTTTGTACAAAACAAAGAAAGATAATTCAAAGTATAAACTTAAATTAAAACTTAAAAGAAAAGAAGCTGAAAAACACAGCTTCCTCCCACTTAAAACCTCATGAGGGTGCACACATAGCATACAAAATATGAAATCACAGGGTATCACAAAAACTGCTTGAAGGGCACACCCCATTCTGGCAGTGGGCTGCACGATGTAAAGGGATCCAACCCAACCCAAAGAGATCCCCCAGGAAGGGATCTTAACAAGAAGAAAAGACCACAACCAAGAGGGAGGAAGCCCCCCTCAGCAAGGATATTCAGTATACCCAGATTAGGAAGACCCTGCAAGGGTCAACAGGCCAGAGTTGCACCCAAAGAATAATTAACTTAAAACTGCTAAAAATAACGAATTGACACGATACTATCCAAGGCCCTGCGAATGGAAATCTACATAGTATTAATTCTTAAAGTGTAGCGTAAGGTCCAGAGGCACAGCTATAAGGTTCAACCAGAGCCCTCAGGGTCAATAGAAGTAAGTACTATGGGCCTATAGGTCATAAAACTTTTCCAAGAACGGACCAATTGGGACAAAAAACTCACCATAATCTTAATGGTCCGAATATTGGCACTATTCAGCAACAAGGACAACAATGCTTCCTCAGATCTCCCCGGAAGATTGGCCAGAATAGGGAGCAACAACTACTCCCTTGCATTGGCAAACATATGGCAATGTAAAATCATATGGCCTGGGGTTTCGACTGCCAGGTTGTCAAAAGGGCAAATTCTTTCTAGAAAGGGGGTCCCTCGAATCCTACCTTCCAGTACCTAAGAGAGCAGGGCATAAAGTTAAGTTTGTGAATGCCCTTCCAAACTTAATTATCCTGCTCTATTTTTCTTATGTAAGTGCAATAGGTTGTCAATTTCCATCTGCCTATATTCTTGATAGCCTCTGCTGCTAGGCCCCCTTAGACTGCTGCTGTGGCTGCCCTGTAGGGGTGTGCACCAGACCCTATGCTGTTTTTGTTTTTCGTTTTCATTATTAAAAAATGTCATTTTTGTTATTAACAACAATGTCATTTTTATTATCGTTACTGGTATCTGTATCATTTCAAATGAAGATTTTATTTTTGGTATCAGTATCAATTCCCATGTGCAAATGAAGATCTCGTGATCCCTATAATCCTAATATAATAAAACATACTAGCCTAAATAGTAATATGTATATAGTATCTCTAATCTGTCTATATATGTACACAACTAATATCTATTTAAATCTAAGGGGGAAGGGAAAAGGAAAACTATATATTATCTAATTAATTATCTATATAACTAGTCTAATCTATATGTCTATAATATATATCTATATCTAATCTATATTCTATACTGCCTTTCTATATATAATGTACAGGGGAGAGAAGGGCAGAGAAAGGGAGAAGGTAAAATGTACGGTATGAGGAAGAAAAGGTATTGGTAATACAATGAGGGCTAGGGAGACTTTTTGTGTGCAAACACCACAGTTCTGTAAATACAGCCTGAGAAGCAGAGCTCCCACAGAACGGACAGAAAAAACCTGGCCCTCCCATTATAAAGGGTTGCAGTGCCCTCCCCCAGAGCCCCCCTGATTGGTTGTGGGAGGCAGCAGGCACTGAGCAATCAGAGTGCCATGAGACTGCTGGGGCCTGCTTGCGCTGCTCATTGGCCAGCGATACAGCCATCCGATACTGCTGAGCTGCTCGCCCTTCCCAACACAGGCACAGTTTGAGTTGAACCCTGTTTAGGGCTCCGAGATGTCTGCTCCCTCCTCCCCTCTCCACATTTTCCCTCCAAAACCAAACTGCCACAGCACTAATAATTACAACAATAATGACATTTTCGTTGTCATTATGCTTGGTTGTCATTTTTGTTATTGCAATAACAAAAATGACATTTTTGGTTATCATTATTGTAATAACGAAAATGACATGCACACCCCGACTGCTCTGATCCTAAAAGAGCGTGAACCAAACTTTTCTGGCGGTATCCTGATACTGCACAAGCATGACCTAAACACTGTCATGAACTGGAATTTGGTGAGTGGTGAGCTGTCCATATGGATAAAGAGATGGCTGAAACTTGGCCCTTCCATTCCAGGTAGCAGTGCATGGCCTCCATGGGGCATATTGCCTTGAAGGGGGCAGGCCTCACAATCAATTGTTGGCCTTTTTCCTTTTTGCTCGGTATTGGATTGGCAAATGCGTAACTGCAATGATTAATAAAAAACACGGAATCATTTAAAATGGAGATTTTTATGAGCAATCTAAACTGTTTGACATCTCATGATGGGTCATTATTTGACAAATATATATATCTTTTGTTCTCAATGTGTAGTCTACTGCGGAATGGTAAATTAAAGAAATGCATATGAAACCTTTTTATTTGTTCACAACTGTGAAATATATATCACTGTGTTTTGTATTTGTTGCAACACAGATAACTCCACAACTGCTCCTACTAACAAACAAACAACTCCACAACTGCTCCTAGGGTGGGACTTCAGGCAAAAAACCGGATACCGGTTTTACCGGATACCAGTTTCCCAAAAACCGGTTTACCAGATTAGAACAGGTATACTGGTACCGGTATTTTTCCATTGATTTCAATGGGAAACTGTCCCCATTGAAATCAATGGGTAAAAAAACAATACCTCCCCCCTCCCCCTCCCAGGCTGTGCAGGTGGAAGGGGGAACACCTTCCACCTGCACCCCCCCACCCTGCCCAGGTGGGGGGGAATTAGTATTATGAAACCTTAGAATATCAGTTGTCTGCACCTTCCACCTGCACCCCCCCACCCTGCCCAGCCTGGATTAAAAAAAATATTTTTTTACCCGAAGTCCCTGCTAGTGCGGGCTCCAGGCTGCTGCCGTGCCAATGGCGGTGACCCAGAGCCCGCACCAGCAGGTACTAGGGCGATCCCTGGGGTGGGGGGGTGGTTTAGCACCCCCCCCACCCCAGGGATCACCCTACCCCCCCACCCAGGGATCACCTACCTTTTGTGCTCCGGGTGGCAGCGGCGGCGGTTGCAACACGGTGGTCCAGTGGCTTCAGCGCTGTCTGGCTTCAGTGCTTTACTAGGCCGTCCAGGGAAACTGCATGGTGGCGGCCTGGAGACCGCACTAGCAGGGACTTTGGGTTAAAAAATATTTTTTTTAAATCCAGGCTGAACAGGGTGGGTGCGGAGTGTCCCCCCTTTCTCCCGCACAGCCTGGACGGGGGAGGGAACGTGGGTTTTTTTTGGGTTTTTTCCCTTTTACATTGTGGCCATTCATTTCAATGGCCGTAATATAAAAAAATCCAGCATGGGGAACCAGTACCGGTACCCCCAATTACTGGATTAATCCGATACTGCCGGTACAGCAAAATACCGGCAGTATCGGATACCAGGGGAACTGAAATTCCATATAAATTTTCATGAAACATGAGAAGTTTGTTGCAGTGCTGTTTTGGTGAAATCCTGGCTCTAGTGAAGTCAACGTCAAAACTCCCATCAGCAGGCTCTTCATCATCCACTCCTCTCCCAGTTTACTCCAATCCTCCCCTTCAGGCAAAGTTACTCCAAGCCTCCCCTGGTTCCCAACAAAAAAGGCAACACTCTCTTCCCAGGGCAAACTGCCTTACCTACAGCAGAGCCTACTGTCACTCTGAAGCCTGTATCTGATTCCCTCCTGCTCCCAGGCTGGATCCATTGCTATAATCTGTTTTACCAAATAACTAAAAGCCAGACTGTGACCATTTTCAACCCATTGTGTGCTATGTAAGCTAAGGGTCATGACTTGTGCCTCTGCTGATAGGAGTTTTGCCTTTGAGTTTTAATTGATTCCTTTCATGCTACCCTTTGCCCTGATGATACCGAATTATTATGTAAGTCTGCACTGGAAAAGGTATAGTAATGGTGCAAAAACGACCCAGTTAGCTTCTTCTACTAGGACAGTTTGTCAGCAATTAGTTTTTGACTGCTGCCTACTTTCTTTGCATTGTCACAGGTCAGGAAAATAATCGGAGAGTTTCCCTTTTTTTTGTGTGGCCCTATAGTACACCATGTGTTGTATCCTGCCTTCTTAAATCAAACCATTTTGTATCTGACTCCTGTACTTTTAAAAATCCACCTCCTTTTGCACAATATTTTGAATATCCATTAGACAGAAGAACTGAAGTAACAAGTTTGCAGCTTTTCTGTGCTTCCGAGGCAATCATTAATAGAACTATTCTGATATCTTTCTTTCCATGACAGTCTTAAGCTGTAACCAAAAACGCCTTTTCAAAGATTTTTCACTTGAACTCTTGTCTTACTTATCATATGTTTTTGATGAATAGATGTTGCCTTTAGAGTTTCTAAATGTATCTTGGACACATTTAAACACATTCAGTGCCTCTTGTCAGGTGAAAAAAACAAACAACCCCCTAAATAAACCATAAAGATAATTGCCTTTTGAGACATATGTCACACCTGTTGTGGAATTAGTATTATGAAACCTTAGAATATCAGTTGTCTGTATTTAAAAATGACTCTTCATTAGAAAAGAAAAGAGTGTGTTTGTGTGGTAACACTTCAAAGAGCTTCTTGCCTGACTGAATTGGATGAAAAAAAATGACTTAATACTTTGATCCTTCTATCAAATAAAACAACTTGAAGAAGGGGATATCTTGTGTAGTTTAGTAAGGTTATTCTTTATCAGAAAAAAAAGTGTTTATAGGCTCCAATAAGCATATATTCCAACATCCAAACACTGGACTATGTTTATTAATCAATGCAATGATACCCATATTCCATTACAATCCCAGGAGCAGAATGTTAATAAATTAGTAATGGTAGGTTGTCTATGAAACCTTTATATTAATAACTACCTGCTTCTTATCTAACTGCACCTTACAAAGAAAAAGGTCTCTCTCAACTATGGTAAAATTGAGTTGGGTACATTTTTTGTACATATTTATATCTGAAAACAAAATTTGCCAGATGTATTATGATTAGACGCTTGTAAATTTAATCAGTGATTAGTTCTTGATAGAGACTGGACATTCATGTTTCTGTTGATTATCTACAAGAGCCACCTGATGTTGCTCCTGTTTCCTGACTGGATGTCTTTTATGTACTTTAATATACAACAGCATGAAATTTTCGTTGTATAATTGACTGTAAAATTTCCAGCTGACTTTTCCAACTTCAAACTTTTGTTGTTTTGGTCCTGAATTCAAAAATAGCGTTTGGGTAATATGAGCATTCAGACTTAAAATTCTGTCTATGCAAACATTCATAATTTTTTTTTTTTTTTTTTAAAGATTACTTCTGGAAGCTAAAACTAAGTGGCAGAGAGAAACACATTTGAAGCACAATTATTTAAAAATTCAAAATAAATATTCTCAGTAACTTGTACTAATCACCAGCTCTGGTCACAATTACATATTGTTTAAACTTTTTTTAATCCTACACCTGTAGTAAATTTAGCTTACTGCACTACTGCTTTATTTGAGAATAGGTTCAACTGAAAACCAGCTGCCTGCTAGCTAACAAATTTGGACTTCAGAATTTAAGTGGTTTGTCTAGTTAACAACCACATTGACATATGAACATATAACACAAAAATGATCACAGTGGATGAGACCACTGTTCTGTTCTGCCTAGTAACCTGTCTTTAGTGTGAGAAGAGGCAACATCAGCTAATTCTGAGGGTGGCACAAAACCCCTCAAACTCTTGATCCTGAAAATAGTTAGATATGCATAATCCAACTGGCTTCAATGGGTCTTTGTCTGTCTATGTATTTGTAGAATCAGGTCTATATTGTATACTTACGGAATACCCTGAACATATTTTTTTTTTTCTAAAGTGTTTGATGCATATCAGGACCTGGCACTTGCAAAACTTACATCTTTTTGGTTCCTTGATGGGGCGTTGACATGCAACCACTAAAGAACTGCAGCCCATGGAGTATCATCCCCACTGTGACCTACCTTGTTAAGGATCCTCATTGGCTTATAAGTTCCTGCATCTAGATTGACTATGTATCCTTCTAATAATTTCTTGAGTCAGAGTCAGCATTCACTCCTAAACATTCAAACACTCTCAGTCTGCCAGCCAGGGCTGGCCTTAATGAAAGCGGGGCCCTAGGCAGGGAAAGAATGCGGGACCCCCCCACTAACTTAAGGTGCTGGTGGTGGTGAAGATGCTGGCAGCCTCCAGGCCTAGGGGCACTCCCCGGCTCAGGGGGGCACTCTGCGCCGAGCTCGGGGTGTTACCCAGGCCTGGGCTCAGGCATGGGTGGAGGGGCACTCCTCTCCCCCCATCTCCAAGCCCGAGCAGCCGTTCGGATCACCTACCTGATCTGCTGTTGCCGCTCTCCTGCCGTCCATCGTCGCTCCTCTTTCCAGGCCTGGGCCGCTGCTGCCAACTCCAGCCTGAGGCAGCCTGGGCCCCAATCAGGCCGTGAAGGAGGCCAGTGGCATGAGGGAGAGTCAGGGCCTCTGCTTCTCCCTCACTTCCGCTGGAAGTGAGGGAGAAGGGAGAGGCCCTGACTCTCCCTCACGTTGCGACGCTGGTTGGGCAGGCCCCCTCCGCTGCCTGGATCAGTCTGTTACAGACTGAGCCAGGGTGCCGAGGGGGCAGTTTCGGCCAGGGGAAATGAAGGGGAGGTGGGGCCTCTGCCTCTCTCTTCTTCATTTTCCCTGGCCGACTGTGACAGGCAGCGGAGGGGGGTGGCATGGAGTATGGGAGAGGAGAGGCCTCCACTTCTCCCTCACTCCTGATGGCCCCCCCTCCACTGCCTGTCAGATGCGCGGGCCAGCTCCTGAGGGCCCCGCGCTCAGGACCGGCCTTGCCGCAGGATTCGGGCTGGGAGCTGGGCGTGGGGCCACCTCAGGAGTAGGGCCCTGGGCGGCTGCCCCTAACCGCCCTGCAGTAAGACCGGCCCTGCTGCCAGCATATAGGATTTCCTCTCTTAATCACACTCAGTCCTGCTGGATCGGTTACTTGTTCCTACTTCTCCTACTCTCATCTAAGCCCTTGCCTGCTCCTTGCCTCTTTTGTCCTTTCTCCTGCTTTTGCCTTCATTCCTGTACTGCCCACCTGGACCAGGTACTGACCTATCCCCTAGTTGCAGTTGCTGATCTAGCATAGGTTTAGCTGATGTAGCATAGGTCAGAGCTGATCTAACGCTGGTCTGCTCTTGGAATCTGATGCCTGTAGGTATGGATCACCCAGCTACACACTCAGCCTCTGACCAGCCCCCAATTATGATGTCTGTAGAGATGGACTTCCTGGATTCTGACCCCAGATTGACCACGTGCCTTGCTTTGAGGATCCTTAATTTGACTGAAGGTAGATAAAATAAACAAACCTCTGGTTTACAAGAAGAGTTAAGGCTCTTGCAAATTCAATCATGCACTAAAAAGCATGGAAATAGCAAGTTAAGGCTTCCACCTTAAGTTCTGTACCACGTTAGCACTAAAGACATTGTACAGTCTCACATATTGTGCTCACTTACAATTTAGGCTCCATGAACCCACACTTTGCTTTTGTCTTTCAGCCCCAATCCTCTTCCTCTGCAAGTTGGGGGCAACACTGAAGCTGGGGACAGGAGGGCGTGAGCTCACCCTTCATCTCCTCCATTTCCTCTTTAAGAAAGAGAGAACTTAGGAGTTCTGGTTCCCACCCCTTCTCCTCATCTAATCTACTTGGTCCCAGTCCTGTAACAGAGAACTTGGGACTCCGAGCTTCCAGCCTATCCACCTCACTCTAATCCAGTAGGCTGCACTCCCTTCACAGGCAACTTGATAGTCCTCATTCCAAGCCTGTTCTCCTTTCCCCTGCTCTCAACCTTGTAACAGACAACCCAGGAGTCCTGGGTCCAAGTAGCCCCTCTAACCCTGTAGCCTCCCACTCCTCTCACAGAGAACTCAAAGTCCTTGGAAATACATTTGTTTGTATGTGTCATATGGAACAGAAGTGTCTGTGTGGAATGACAAAAACAGAACAAAACACAGGAGAGGAAATGGAATGACAGGGAAGGAAGGGAGGGAGGCTATTGGGTGGCAAAGGACAGGGAGTCAGCTATGGTAAGTGGGTAAAACGATAGGACTGGTTCCTCAGATATCCCATCAGTCTTCCAAATCAGTTATTTCACTCAGAACCTTATTATTGTAACTATTTCTAATTCCTCCTGTCATTCCACCCACTTACTCAATCCTGCTCACTCTTTGTATTTCTCCCTGTCATTTCAACCATTCCACTTACTGCACCTGGTGCCTCCATCTTTTCACACCCTCTTGCCTTCCCCATATACTCCCAAAGATGCAACTGTGTTGTATAATTTCACAATCACTGAATTGGATGTTGGAATGACAATATTGTTTATTTAGAAATTGGCACTGCTGTTGCCTTCATTCCTTCCAATGGCCATTCCATTTTATTAATTTCTGTGCATACCAAACTTTGCTCTAATTACATATTTATATACGACTCTACCCAGCTTCACTGTGCTCTGGGAAGGCAGTGGAGACTAGTGGGTAAAAGGGACAGTTGTGAACCATTAGTCAGCTGTCCCATTCTCCCCAACTGAAATGAAAGGATAAAGGGAAAGGAGGGGGTGAGTGCCAGCTCATGCCCTCCTGTCTCCAGTTTCAATGTTGCTCCCAACCTGCAAAGAGAAGAGGATTGGGGCTGAAAGATGACAGCAAAGTGTGGGTGCATAGAACCTAAGTTGTAAGTGATAGTGGTGGGACCCCGGGCCCATTACCGGTTACCGGATTTACTGGTTACCGGTTCTACGAAAACCAGATTCCCGGATTAAATCCGGTAACCGGTACCGGTTTTATTTCATTGGTTTTAATGGGGCGCTGTGTCCCCATTAAAACCAATGAAATGCATTAATTCCCTCCCCCTCCCCCTCCCAGGCTGCGCGGGTGGAAGGGGGGACACCCCCCACCCACCCTGCCCAGCCTGGCTTTTTAGAGTAAGAGACAGAGTGACCCCGAGGCGAGGCGAGCCCAGCCCACCCCCCAGCACCAGCGGCCGTGGCGTCCCCGCAGCCGCCGGTAAGTATGACCCTGACCCGATCCCTGGGGG
>QEPC01013994.1:1269184-1283224 GCA_003113815.1 Sphenodon punctatus
GGAATGACGGCCCCAGAACCCTGACGGTGGGTCCTGGGGCTAGAGTGGCAGCTTCTGGATGAAGTGGAATGACAGCCCTCCCTGCCTGTAATGTAGGCACCAGAACCCGGACGGTGGGTCCTGGGGCTGGAGTGGCTGTTACTTGATGCCGTGGAATGATAGCGCCCTGTGTGAGGAATGACGGCCCCAGAACCCTGATGGTGGGTCCTGGGGCTAGAGTGGCAGCTTCTGGATGAAGTGGATGGACAGATCCCCATGAGCGGAATGACGGTCCCAGAACCCTTACAGTGGGTCCTGGGACTGAAGTGGCAACTAAACATAATACTATCTAATATCTATACAAAGGCCTAGTCCTACAAACACACTAAATATTAAAACTAAATCACTAAGCACTATCTATAACTAAGCTAACTCCTGCAACTATCTAATCTAATATCGATCTACCTATATATATATGGGATGGGGATGGGGGGCACAAACAACACAGGGTGGGATACAAAACTGAAATTATACCTAAATCAATCTAATCCTACTCTAAATAAATAAAAAAACAGGGGAAGGGAATTAGGGATGGAATATATAGAGGGAGAGGGAAAGGATTCAATGGAGGGGGGAGGGGGGAAGAACACAGGGAGGGGTAAAAAATAAAAAAAAACTCCTAAATTTATTTAGTCTAAGGTAAATAAATGAAGCTAGGGAGGTAAATGTGTGGGAATGGGTGAAACAGGAGGAGGATGGGAATGGATTGTTAGGAAAGCATTGCAAACTGCTGGGAGAGGGACACTTCTGGAAACGCTGCTGAAAGGATCAGTGGCTACCTCAGAAGGATTCGGAAGGGGGGAGGGCAAATGACTTTTGTTACTTGCTGCGCCCGCCTTACCACAAGCCCCATTGGCTCCATGCAGCCTAGCCTGTGGCCAATCGCAGACTGCGAAGCCAGTGGTCTGAGGAAAAGAGGGATTGTGATTGGGCAGGCTGGCTGCTAGACCAAGCCTCTCCACCCCTGGTGCCAAGAAGTCTGCTCCTCAGGTGCCCCCCCCCTCCTCCCTGGGCTTGTTTACCCCATTTCTCCCACCTAAACTCATCCGAACGGGGCCAAACTGTTCATGGGTTCAGGCATTCGGTTTGGTCGTTCAGTTCAGCCATCTGAATGGGCCGAGTTCGGGCTGAACACTGAATGTCTGAACCACGTCTGCACATCGCTACCATGCACTGACCTCTGGTTACCTTTTGCAGCAGCCGCTCTCTGAGACCTTTTGCGACTTGGCCCTGCCACATCCTACTCATCCAGCTGCGCTGCCTGCTTTGGGGCTGTGGTGTTGTGATGTTCCTGTGGAGATATGTGGGACATGCCATTAGCTGTGATGTTCAGAGGCTACCTGGTGTGCTCACCATCTGTTGTTCCTGATGGAGGCATATACCGTTAACCATGGGTGATGCTCTGTTGCAAAAACACTCAAAAGGACTATGTAAATCCCCCAAATAACCACTATGGTAGACAAAAAGGAGGGTTTTGAAAAGGGGGGGGCGGGGACTCACCAGGGGATAATAATAAAGTGTGAAACCCGTATAGATACCCTCATATGGGGTGGGGAAATACCTGAAAAGATCACACACCTGTGATCAAACAAGAGTTCCAAATAGAAATTAAAAGAAAATGTCCATATTTAATATATAGTGACAGTATATCATGCTTATACAAAAACATCCTCAAAGTCTAAAAGAATGGAAACCCACTCACATAAGTCTATAAATATACAAATATTTGTACAGGTTTGGACACAGTCATGTTTCTGGACCACAAAAGCTGGCCCTCATCAGCAAACCATTTTTAGTGTTAGACTCGATAATTATAGGCCAAAATTCTATAAGGGTAATTAGATAAACGGAAGTTTCTCCAATGGTGAATCTGTAGCTCAACCAAATTTCTTATATGGATGTATTCCTTAATCAGTGGTATTTGGTGTCTACCAAAAAAAAAAAAGGGGGGGGGGAAAGCTATACATAGTTATAAGCAATTCCAAATTGTATGTCCCCCACAAAATATAAGCATTTCAAACTTCTAGGGACAGACTCACCATTGGACCAAGCTCCCCATACACATGGACCTCCTAAGGCAGGTTCTAAAAGTAACAAAAGCCAACAACCAGTTGGTCAACTCCTTCCCCTTAAATACTATTCACATGATCAGATATCTCAGGTGTGACTAATTACTTCATATGGTTGGGGGTATGCAAACCCTTTGCTAACTTTATGCTGATATTGCATTTGGGTTTTTGCAGACCCGGTTGGG
This sequence comes from Sphenodon punctatus, assembly GCA_003113815.1. Classification (NCBI taxonomy): domain Eukaryota; kingdom Metazoa; phylum Chordata; class Lepidosauria; order Sphenodontia; family Sphenodontidae; genus Sphenodon; species Sphenodon punctatus. The sequence goes on from QEPC01013994.1 coordinate 1,271,478, forward strand.
CTACAGATTCACCATTGGAGAAGCTCCCATTTATCTGGGTTTAGATGACCAGCAGACAAAACAGGCACTCAAGGAAGATAAGGCCATTGAGAGAAGCTAAATGAATTATTTACATTGGTCTTCACTGCAGAGGATACTGGGGAGACAGTTACCAACACCGGAACTATTATTTGTAGGTGATGAAACTGAAGCGCTGTCATCACAAATCAATGTGACTAGAAGACATTTTAGAGCAGATTGATGTCTCCAGGATCAGATGGTATATACACCCAAGATTTCTGAAGAATAGGAAATTGTAGAACTACTATTGGTGATATGTAACCTATTGCTAAAATCTGCCACCGTATCTCATAATTGGATGGTAGTGAACCTAATGCCAATATTTAAAAGGGGCTCCAGAGGTAATCCTGGAAACTACAGACCAGTGAGCCTGATGTCAGTACTAGGCAAATTGGTGAAGACTGTTGTAAAGAATAGAACTGTTGTAAAGAATAATCAGGCATACTGACGAACATGACATGATGAGGAAGAGCCAACATGGTGTTATTTTTTCCCCAAAGGGATGTCATACCTTGCTAATCTGTGGAATTTTTTGAGGGTGTCAACAAGCATGTGGATAAGGGTATCAATTAGCATGTGCATGTGAAAGATATAGTAGAACTGGAAAAGGTGCATAAGGGCAGCAAAAATGATTAAAGATATGGAATGGCTTGCATATGAAAAGAGGCTTACTAGATTAGCAGCACTCTTCAGCTAGGAGAAGAGATGACAGACAGGATGTGGTAGAAGTTTCCAAATTCATGTGCAGTAAAGAACAAGTTAACAGGGAGATGTTATTTACTCTTTCAAATAATAGGAGAACTAGGGGACACTGTACAAAAAAACCTGGCGGCTGATTTAAAACAAATAAAAGAAAGTACTTTTTCACTCAATGTACTGTTAATTTCTGGAACTTGTTATCAGAGGATGTTGTAGGACCAATAGTATAATGGTGTATAGCATAAATTCTTGGAGAAGTTCTTAGAGATTATGCCCATAAATAGCTATTGGTCAAGTTTATAGTCTTGGGTGGCTTCAACATACATGCTGGGTCCAACCTTTTGAGGCCAGAGCAGGCCTTCATGGCCTTCATGAAAACCATGGGTCTATCCCAGATATCTGTCCCGACACATAAGGCAGGACACACATTGGATCTGATGATTTTATTTATTTATTTATTGAATTAATTAATTAATTTTTATCCCGCCCCTCTTGCCGAGGTGACTCAGAGCAGCTTACAATTTTTTTTTTAAAAAAGAAAAACAATTACAATAACAACATAAATAAATCATATTACAGTTGTATAAAGTGTATAAAACCCCAGCTAATGCATAAAAGAAAAAACCTCAAAGAACATTCCCACCCCCAAACCCATCCCACCCTCCCCTGCCAAACGCCTGGCAGAAGAGCCAGGTCTTACAGTTCGACTGGAAGGTGAGAAGGTTAGGGCTTAGACGAACCTTCACCAGGAGGGAATTCCAGAGTGATGGCGCAGCCGCTGAGAACGCCCTCCTATCTGTCTGAACCTGCTGATAACACGGGACGTCCAGGAGGGCGCCCCCAGATGACTGCAGGGACCGCTCAAGGACCCAGGGGGTGAGGTGATCACTCAAATAAGCAGGGCCCAGGCTGTAAAGGGCTTTATAGGTCAAAACCAGCACCTCGAATTGGGCTAACCTTGAGACAGGGGTTCCGTTTATTGGGGGTGTTGTTTGTCATGGTCAGACCATTTTCTTTTGAAAACCTGGATCCCAGCCCTCCTTAGCCCTCATCGGGGTAGTGGACCAGTTAGATTGGTCCGCCCCCAGAGACTAATGGATGCAATTGGCTTCCAGAACTCTCTGGGGGATTTATCCACTGACCTTGACGGCTACTCTGTTGATAACCTGGTCACTTTATGGAACGCCATCTTGACCAGTGCCATTGACACAGGGTATTTTCAGATGTTACAAGATCACGCTCAACCACAGTCAATACCCTGTGGTGGGGAATGGTCCTGTAACGTCTGTTGGGGAACTGGAAGTTTCCACCCAGATGTTTACCATGGTGAATCGCGGCGGGGAATCACATTCACCATGCAATCGGCTGAACCGGTGGGGCCGGCACTGATCACGTGGTGAATGCAATTCCCCGCCGCGATGAAGGGACCCGTATCGTCTGGATGGCAACCACATCCTGGAATCGCTGGAGGGATTCTGAGCTGTGGTCAATTCGGGTGGACGCTGCGGCCGCATTGACTGCGGCGCCCGCCCGTCTCCCCAGAGGGCGGGCAGCGGAGGAGCATGGCGGGGGGCATGGCCGTGCAGTCGCACATTGCGCCGCACGGCCACGGCCCCTCCCTGATTCCCCGCCGGGATCAGCCGGCACGTCTGTTGGACGTGACGGGCTGATTCCGGCAGGGAATCAGAAGGGTGATTCTGGGACGGGGCAAATGCCGCCCAGTCTCGTCTGAAATCACCCACAGTTGCACCCAGGCATATGCTCCCACCGCTGCAATAGTATAGGTCCCGCTAGTATACGGGGGACCTAAGGCAGTTGAAGTGGGAGTGTAGGCGGTTAGAGTGCAGGTGGCATTCAACTTGTGCTGAAGCCAACCGATTGTGGCATAGATCATTTTAAAAGGATGAAGCAGTGGCTCTGATGGCAGCAAAGAAAGCTTTCTTCTCTGCTATCATAGCATCTGCAAAGTCCAATTCTGTGGAGCTATTTTGTAGGGGTGTGTAGTTCATTTTTTAATAATTACTAAAATAAACAAAGCCCCATTTGTTTTAGTAATTAAAATACAAAAATGGAAAATTGCTTGCTTTCATCAGTTTTCATTTTAAAAATAAAAATTATGCATATGCAGAATGCCCTAAGTGGCTATTTTGTGCATATGCAATGATTTTATTATTTTTTAAAAAATTGATTTTGAAAAAATTTAAAATCAGCACGCATATGCAAAAATGGCCGCTGGACCATTCTGGCACCGGTATGTGAAAGCATTTTTTTCCTTAACTGCACATTTGTCTGCTCAACATTGGGTAAAAAAAAATGTGATGCTGGCCCGATGTGGCCCAGGACTACCCACATAAGTAGTCCTGGGTATAGTAGTGCTTCCAGATGTACTACTACTGCTATATCCTGGGGCAGGTAGGTGGTTGGTCCAGGATGTGCCCTGGGTCCATTCCGGGGCGCCCATCCCGGGCCAAGGGACGCATACACAGGATAACACAGTCCATAGCAGACCAACACGTGTTTAACCTTGCCATCCCCACCTTGAGATAGGGGCCACCATGGCTGGTCACCATGGCTGTCCATCATGGCAGGGAGAGAGGTGCTGGAAGCTGAGAAGGGGTGGGGCCACTCACCTGCCCGTTTTTTGAGTTCCCCGTCCTATCCAGGGTGTGTGGGCAACAGGACAGCTTTCTGGCCATGAGAACATTAGTTCAGTGCCCCTCACCTGGGGATGGGTATTGCTGTTTTACCTGCCAGGCCAGGCCAGGCCAGGCCAGGCAGGTAAAACATTTGTTTTTCCTCACTGTATCTAAGTTTGTCAAAGTAGATGTTGCAGCGTTTTGAGTTAGATTTATTCTGTCTGGTAAAACCTGACTCTTTCTAAACAGGCAAAAAGATAGTAAGGAAATCGGAAGAAGGAATGAGAGAATGCTAGAAACTTATCAAAGAATCATAAAATTTTAGAGTGAGAGGGTCACTTTAAGACTTGAAAGATGACTAGGACAATCACCTATACTCTTGCCTTTTAAGCAAGACCACTTATACCTAATATCTTTATAGGTATAGACATTATGTATCTTTATACCTATACTATATCTTTCCTCCTCCTTTTGAAATCCATTACCTCTATCACTCTCTGTGCCCATAGGGAACATTCGGTCACCATCCTGCTTACTGCATCCTTTTAAATGCTGTGAAAATGAACTGCACCTAGACACATGCCGCCATCTTGTTTGCCCTAACCATCTAACCCATTGCTTATTATTAGCTATTAAAATACTTTTCTGCTACTTTGATAGTCACCCAGCCAATTCAACACCCCTCTACTTGTTTTTGGCAAAATCAAACGTTAAATTATGAGGGATATGAACATTTTACGCTTAAATGTAATTCATGAATATAAAGCAACAGCAGCTCAACAGTGTAAAAAATTACAGTGGCAGAAATTAGCCAACTCAGATGGTTTACAGTAATGTGCTAATAATCTTTCAAAAATATTTGTAAATTACTTGCAACTGCTATCTAAGTGCAACTGCTATCAAGAAAAAATACTTTGTTATTTTAATATTTATTTTACTATTTGTACATGACAGCATGATTTGGAAATAATAATGTGTATAGTTTTTGTTTAAATGTGGCATAGGAGAATGAAAATATCCCTTAATTTGTCTCTCCGAATGTAGTTTCTCAATTGCAGTGCTATAATGTGCTAATAGTAACATCTCATGCCATGATAATAAAACATTGGGTTCTGAAAAGAAAGCTGGTGGACTAAAGAAGTGAATGCTTAAGGCTCACAGGAATCTGCAAACTAACAAAGGGTGAAAACCGACATGACGCTAACCACCCTTTAACCACCCTTGGTGGTTATTTAGGCATATTGCAGGGCTGTATTGGTGCCCTATGCAGTCCTGAAACATGCATAAATGACCACCAAGGGTGGTTAAAGTGTGGTTAGCGTCATGTCTGTTTTTACCGAAATATAACAGTTTCACATATTGGGGCTTTAAAAAGGGAAATTGGTCTTAAACAGAATAACATTTTATGCTAGCACAAAAGAGGTAATATGTAATTATATGAAGTGACAAAATATACAAAATGTATGGATTTTCTTCATGCCTTCATTATGTTACCTATCACTGGCTTATAATGATCCCTGTTCTATGCTAGTTGCAAAAATTCTTCTTTATTTGTCAAATTTTAAAAAAATAAATAAAAAGAGAGTCTATTTCTTGTGTGGGGAATGGAACACCATTTCTTACTCTTAGGTTATCTAAGAACCAAGTGACAGCAAAAGAAATTGTGGGATGATTATATTGTTTAACCAAGAAAGAAAAAGCTTATTTTTAAGATTTCAAGTCAAATCTTGGTACTGAATTTTGGAGAATTAAGTTTACAGGGACATTCTATTACACTAATTTCTGAATAGACTTGAAGAATTAAACTAACAGATATGATACATTTTAAGAATGACCACTTTGCATGCAAACATCACTAGTGGTCACATAATAAAGGTCCATGTCATCCACTCGCCTTTAAACATTAGACTTAGAACCAGATCAGTCAGAGAGCCACTAGGGAGCAAGTATAAATAAAACATGTCCTTTCTGTACAGGGCAAAGCTATAATTTGCAAAGTGCACTGTAATTATTTCTACTTAATTATCTCAGTGGTGCACTTCAAAAACCAAAGGTAGGCCATTTTGTATTCAAAACTGTAGACAAAAATAAGGCTAATTCCTTTGATGATACTGATTTCAAAGTTGAAATGTTGAGAAGTGTGAAACTGCTGCCCTTCAGATTCATAAAAATGGCAGTGAGAGTTGGACTGTAAAATTATGTTCAAATTCCTGTATTGGTAGTTTAAAAAGAAAGCTTTGTATTGCTCAGAAAACTCTTCCTTTTAGTATTTCAAAAAGATTATTCAAAGCAGTGTACTTTCTCTTTTTAAAATAGTTTTAAAAATATCTTTTTGTAACAGCATATGGGATTGCGCAATGTCATATACAACATAGGGTAAAAATAGACGTGAAGGTGGTGAGATGCCTCCCTGGCTTGGGGCGGGAAACAGCAACTGCCACTCTCCATGTCAACGAGTGGCATGCAACAGACATGCCTGTGACATGAGTGACCAGAGAACTGTCCCACCACCACCAGCCCCACTTGGGCAGGGGAATGCAACAGATGTGCAGCCAGCTGGCCCTGGCCCACCCCACCCTGCTCCCAGCACCCCACCCCACGCCATGATGGGCAACCATGGCAACCAATGAGAGACATCCATGGTGGCCGTGTGGGGATGGCGTGGTCAAACAGACATGTTGGCCTGCTTTGGTTCGTCTAGGTGGCCCTTGACCTGGAATGTGCACCCGGAATCTTCCCTAGCCTGTTAACATTCTGGCGAAGCTGTAAGACCTGGCTGTTCGCCCAGGCCTTTGGGAGGGAGGGTGGGTAGGGAATTGCGTTTTAGCTCCCCCACCTACTTTGGTTTATATTGTTCTTAGTCCTGTTTTAATATTTTTATTATTTATGAGAATTTTATTGATTGTATTGATTTTATTGTGTTTTAATGTTGGAAGCCGCCCCGAGCTGCATGGCAGGAGGGGCGGGGTATAAATTTATGCAAATAAAATAAATAAATAAATAAACAAACATCCCTATCCATCCCAGGGAAGTCCTAGGCCAACATCTGGTGGCCAGGAAACAGATGTGCAGATGGTTCCCCAGCCCAAGCCAGCCATAGCAGGCCCACATCATGTGTGATTTTACCCATAGACACTCGGGCAGGAACCGTGTCTACCTTATTCTTTGTAAAATGCCAGGTACATTGCTGGCACTATATAAATGCTCATAATAATAATAATAATAATAATAATAGCCCCTTTTATGATGAGTGCTTTTTGACTAGATTCTGTAAATATTTTGTCATGTGCAGTTTAGCCCTGTATGTTGTTTCTAACAGAAGCTATAGACCCATGTATCTGTCTAGAAACAGGTGAAAAGTTTACATTGGGTAAAATGGACATGCGAACAGTCCAGCGGCTCTCTGGTCCAGCCTGGGGTGGGAAACAGTGGCCACCTCTCCCCAGATCAGGGAGGGACACTGAACATATATGTGGGGGAAGAGCCGTCCCACCACCTGTAGGTCCGGGGTTGGGTGGGGAGCTCAACAAATGTGCAGGCAGCCAGCTCCTCCCATTGCCCTGCCCCCCCACCATGATGGACAGCCATAGCAACCAGACATGGCATTCAGCCATGGTGGCCCCTGCCTCAAGACAGGGATGGTGGGACTGACCAAATGAACTAGTCCGCATTGATCCGCATGGGTGGCCCTTAGCCTGGGCTGCGTCTTTGAAGATTTTCCAAGGATGCAGCTTGGACTAGTCGCCTCTCACCCAGGACAGTCCCAGGCCAACATCTGGTGGCATGGGACCACACATGCAGGTGAGTCCCAGGCCACAGCGGGCAATACAGGCCCACATCACATTTGATTTTACCCATTGTTTCTGAAACTAGAGGAGTGCCAATTTTGGGACAGACACAGAACACACTACACACAGAACTACAGGAAACAATCTGTAATTATTTTTTTCCTTCAAAAAGTGCTACACACCACACACACAACACTTTTCTATTTCAATAGGGTTTTTGTGTGTTTTCTTGTCATATGAAGGAGGAGTATATGTTGAATTAATGTTGCATTTATATAAGAATTGCATTTGGTTAATCTGAAATCTATCTATCTATTCTCTGCTATGGGGTAGTCAAAGTCAGTCTCATTGGAGGGTACTTCTATACTAACAGTAGAGAGACAGGAGCTGACACAACTGGCTGTCTCAGAGTAAATGAAGAGCCCAGCTGTGGGGCTAACCCAACAGAGAGACACAGGGAGAAGAGAAAGGAGCAAGTGCCCGAGTGGAGACTGAAAAGACCAGCAGATGAACTGGGTGCAATGCACTAACTGAGCACAAAGTACAGAGCTAAGGTCACAGGCTGCCTCTGGGTTGCTGAGGGAAGCTAGTGGGAAGCTGCTGAGGTAAGGAGTTCAGACTGTTGACTCAGACTTGGTGGGGCAGAAGAGGGTCAGAGAAGAAAGTTCTGGAAGAACCAGGCTGTCTCACAGGGTGCTTTTAAGTGAGAAAGACTGAAGGAGGGTGGAGTCTGTGGCCGCTGAATGGCACGGCTGTGGAGCACCCACACACATGGAGTGAGTGGGGAGGGATTCTAACAGGTTGCTCCCAGGGTGGTCACCATGCCGACTCAGGCAGACTCCATGCACTCCCAGTACCATGGACCAACCCTGAAAACAACTCACATGGGCAGCCATTCCTGTCCCCTGCCCGGCAACAACCACTCTCCTCCAGATTTTTCAGCAGTTCTCCATGCCTGGCCATGAGTGGGTGTTGCATGGGTCACTTGAGCGCACATCCCCACGCCACCACCGTAAAATGAGCAGTTGGATGTGTGGTTAATGGGTGGTCATGCATGCTAGTGTCTCATTTTAAAACACCCACAGTGGGTTAGGAAGCCATGCAGTGAAGTTGTGCTGTCCAGTCCCTGGGGAGCTGACTGCCCAGGTGACCGCTGGGGAAAGAGACATGTCTGGACAAGATGCCTGGAATAGGGCCACCTTTGTATCAGGAAGAAGACACGGTAGCACTCCCTGGTAGGGGTGTAAAAAAGGGACCTCCTTGTTTTAGTTTTTATTTTCAAAAATACATTTGTTTAGGGTTTTTGTTTAAAACCCAATTGTTTTTCTAATATTTTTTGTTTTAAAATGTTTAAAAGGGGGGGGCGGGTCCACTGTGCATGTGAAAAATGGCCACTGGACTATCCTATGCATGCACACCCTTTTCCAAAATGGTGGTGGCCACAATTTTGGAAAAGGGCAGTCAGCCATTTTGTGGCTGTTTTGCGCATGCACAGACTGGCTGTGCTTTGCACAGCACATGTGCACAGAATGGTCTGGTGGCCATTTTTGACATGTGCAATGATTTTTTAATTATTTTTTTTTATTTTTAGCAAAAATGAATGAAAGCAAACAAATGTCATTTGTTAATTCATTCTTTTTTGGGTCTTTAGTTATTTTATCAATAGAATCATAGGGTATTTTCAGACGTGCTGGCGCCTGCCGCCACCATGGACTTCCCCAGGCAGTGGCAGGAGCCATCAAATGTGACAGTTGCCCAGCCTGGGAGATGTACAGATGTGTGTCTGCCCAGTCATGTCCCCATGCTGCGTGGAGCGGCACCCAGTCCCTACTGCCACTCCAGACCACGGTAAGTAAAGCGAGCTATCAAATGTGATAGCCTGCTTTACTATGGGTCCAGCAGCTGTTTCCCGGCCGTGTTGGCACTTAGCCCGGGATGTGACTTGGGAATTTCCCTGAGTCACTTGGGAATTTCCCAGGCTAAGTTCCAACACCGCCTGGGAAATGGCATGAGCTAACAGTTTCAAGAAGTGACGGTGACCCACAATTCCACATGGGTCAAAGTATGGAACTGCAGCCTGTCATATCTGAAAACACCCATAGAGTTGGAAGGGACCTCAGAGGTCAACCCCTGCTCAGTGCTGGAAATCTGAAGCTCTACAGTATCCCTGACAGGGCCATCTAGCCTCTGTTTGAAAACCTTCAGCAAAGGAGAATCCACCACCTCCCTGGGAAATTTGTTCTACTGTTGAACAGTTTTTACCATTAGGAATTTCTTCCTAATCTTCAACCAAAATCTGCTTTCTTGTAGTTTGAGCTGATTATTTCTAGTCCTGCCCTCAGAGGCAACAGAGAAGAGAGAACAAGTCTTTGCCATCCTCTCTGTGCAGCCCTTCAGATATTTGTAGACTGCTCCTCTTTGTCTTGTCTTCTCTAGGCTAAACATACTGTAGCAGGGAGCAGTCTTGCGAGACTGTTGTCCCTTTAAGAGGGTGCTGAGGGTGCCAGTCAGTGGGCTATGTGCATGCCCATGAGGGTGGAGAAGCCAGCCCATGCCAAGAAGATCAGCCTATGATGGAAATAGGCTGAGAGGTTAAGACACAGAGTGGGCAGGATGCTGGCCCTTTAAGGCTCAGGAGGGGAAGCCCACTCTACCTGTATAAGAGAAGAGGCAAGACTGGAAGAAGAGGCAGTCTCTACTGGGAGCTGAAGAAGCAACATCTCTCTGGAAGAAGTCTAGGAGCTGCTGGCCACTCTATGCTCTCCAGGGTGCTGAAGAGGGATGTGCACCAGAGCCCCTTTTCATTTTCGTTATTGTTATCGTTATCAAAATGTGTCATTTCATCAGTATAACAACAATGTCATTTTCATTACTGTCATTATCGATACCGATACTGATTTCAAATGAAGATTTTATTTTCGTTATCGTTATCCATATCATTTGGTCTCATGATCTCCCGAGACCAAAATCCAGAAATGGTATTTCAATCACGTGTGTTGTCATGTGTGGTGGCATGGTGTCTGTCGGGCTTGTGTGAAAAATTGGTTGTGAGCATGTGTGTTTGTGTGTTGTAGCTCTGTGTGTGTGTGGTTTCGTTTGTGCATGAGGATGGAAGGTGAAGGAAGCAGTGGTGGTAGGAAAAGGAAAAGGAAGATGAGGAGGAAGGTCAAGGTGGAGGAGGAACAACAAGTGGAGGCCCAGCCTGGACCATCTGGTGAGGTGGTGGAGGTGGGCTCCTCACCAGAGGAGGAAGAGGGCAGAGGAGGTGCCACTGCTACCAGGTTTGTAAAATGTATTTTTGTTTATTGTTCCATATAACTTTGAGGACAAGAAGAATACTATCCTTTAGAGCGAGCTCGCTGGCGTGTGGGTGGTGGGCAGACAGGCACAAACAGCGGGCATCAGTGAGTGGCAGCGGAGGGACAGGATTTCCACGTGTCTTATTTCTGGGTCTGCCAGAGAGGAGGGCGGGGCTCTTCCATCAGTCAGGCATGAGCCGCAGCACCCACCCAGGCACGTGCGAGCCAGGGTCTCAACTTGCCAACACTAGCACCCCAAGAAGGGCAGGATTTCCACATGTCTCATTTCTGGGTCTGCCACAGAGAGAGAGGGGAAGAGGGACTCTCCCAGCAGTCAGGCATGAGCCGCAGCACCCACTCAGAAACCTGCCAGACAGGGTCTCAACGTGTCAACACTAGCACCCCAAGATGGGCAGGGTTTGCACGTATCTTATTTCTGGGTCTGCCAGAGAGGGGGGGGAGGGGCTCTTTCAGTAGCAGCAGCAGCAGCAGCAGCAGCAGCAGCAGCAGCCAGAGTCTCAACTTGCAGATGCTACAGCACCACAGGTGGTGGTGGTATACATGGGAGAAAGGGAAAGAGGCGAGTAGGCAGCACTGCAGCACCATCCATCTACGTGGTGTGGGAGAATGGGTATTGGTCTGGGAAGGACTATTTATTTATTTATTTATTTATTACGTGCATTTGTAGCCCGCTCCCTCCTGTACAATGGCAGCTCAGGGTGGCATACAACACCATTATAAAACAACAATAATAAAAACATCTAAAATACTACAAAATATAAAAATATAAAATGGACATGACGGTTTCAAAATAAATATAACCTCCCACACCCCCCCTCCCCGAAGGCCTGGTGGAACAGCCAGTCTTACAACATCTGTGGAAAGAGGGGAGGTCCAGGGATAAACGGGCCTCCAATGGGAGGGAGTTCCACAGCCGAGGTGCAGACACCGAGAATGCCCTTTCCACCGTCACCACCCGGGGGACTTCAAGCTGGGCGCCCCCAGCTGACCGCAGGGACTGCGAAACAACCCGAGGTCTGAGGCGGTCTTGCAGGTAACCAGGACCCAAACCATTTAGGGCTTTATAGGTCATAACCAGCACCTTGAATTTATTTATTTATTTATTTTAAAATTTATATCCCGCCCCTCCTGCCCACAGGGCGGCCCGGGGCGGCGAACAGCATTTCGTTTAAAACAATAATACATTTTTTTAAACAATTTAAAATACACTACATGGGGAAACCCCCATCCCTATCCCCACCACC
>QEPC01013994.1:1311284-1334382 GCA_003113815.1 Sphenodon punctatus
TGTCTGCCCTCCTCTGCAGACTGCTGCAACCAACCTGATTGTAACCAAGCCAAGCACACGCACCTGAGACTTTGCATCCGCCTGAATGTTTGTTTGTCTTCTCCCCTGTCTCTCCCACTGTCCCCTCTCCCTTGTCTTTTAGATTGTAAGCCACAGGCAGGGACCGCATCTATTGTATGTTTCTGTACAGCACCAAGCTCATGACTGATGCTATATAAATGTTTATAATAATAATAATAATAATAATTTACTTTTTTTCCAGACACGTTGGGAGCTTGCGCACCCATCTCCTCGGGCATGTGTCCTTTATGGGCTCCCAGCTTGGTGTTTGGTGTCTCACACAGGGGGTGGGGGGGTGGGTGTCTGCTTGTGGGCTCCTGCTGTGCCTGTCTAGCCATCTCTCGTTGGTTTGGGCAAACCCTTCCCACAGGGGTGTGTGCTTACCCGTTCCCATGGTTGGGTGGGTGTTCTCCATCCAGCTCCACACATGGAGCATCCCGGCTCCTTCCTGGATGTCCTGTGGGTGGAGGTGGGTGGGACACGGGAGCATGCACACCCACCTGCCCCTGTTCCCATGGATGCTTGCCCACCCATCCGATGGCTGGAGATAGGTGGGGGCGTCTTATGTGAAAAGGGTGTTCGTTAGTACAAAGGGTTTGTTTAGCATGAGGCAATCATCTGCACACAACCATCATGTGGGGATTTGGGGTGGCTTTCATTTCCAAGTTTTCCTGAATCCTTTCATTATTATACTGTATTAAGATACAGAATGTCCTTTTTCATTATGCTCCCAACAACCTATTTTGGGACAGGAAGTGAAGGAAAGACCTATTATTCTACCATTTTACCATATAATCCTCTGGTAATTTAGCATAGCTGCAAGCTTCATTCATTTCATTGAGACTTCTGTCAGTGCTAAGTGCATTAGTGGATGCAGCCAGTCAAGCCCAGCTGGGACCAATTCCAGTGTGCATCCTGTGGTGGGCAGTTTCAGCCACCACACTGCAGGGCCATCATGGAGGGCAGGGCAGATGGTCTGCCCCCCTGCAGAGAAACCAGATGGGCTGCTGTCCGATGTCCCACTATTAGGGATGGGCGAACAGAACAGAGTTGAGAAATTTAGTTCGGTTCGAAATTCGAGTTCGGAAATTTGGTTTGGTTCGGTTTGAAAATCGAGTTCGGTTCAGAAGTTCGGTTCAGTTGACCGAACACACCAAGTTCGGTCGAATTCTGAACTTCCGAACCAAGTTCGGCCATTCAAAACCAGTTTTTTTGGTGTGTCTTGCCACTAGGGATGAGCGAACAGAATGGAGTTCGGAAATTTGGTTCGGTTCGGTTTGAAATTCGAGTTCAGTTCGGAAGTTCGGTTCAGTCAACCAAACAGACCGAGTTCGGTTCGAACTCTGAACTTCCGAACCGCGTTCGCCCATCCCTACCCACTATGCCCTGGGGTAGGTGCTGTCCACATGCAAGGATGCCCAGCTCCATCCCACCCACTCTCCCCCAACCCACCCACTGTCCCACTCCAGCCATGATGTGGCCATGTGGGATTGGCGACAGCGCCCACCTTGGGGTGGGGCAAACAGGGACTGGGGACACAAGCGATGGCATTGGGCAGCCTTGTCCCACTGAGGGTAAGGCTGCTATGCCCTGTGTCCTCTGCCTTTTCCCAAGGACACATGCTGGATGCCCTGTCCCATGGTGGGGTGAATATCTGGCGGCTACTGGACATATGCGCCACTGCATCTTGTGGTAATGGTGCCCAAATTGGGGTACAGCTGCCTAAGACATACTAACTACTCCAGTGGCTTTATGCAGTGCCAAACAGCTAGAACACAGATGGGAAAGGTAAGTGCTTCAAAACCTGCTCTGATTTACACCCTGTGCAGTGCCACTGGGAATTGTATAGATTGTAGGAGTTGTCCTAATGTATATAAATTGAAGGATTTGTTGTAGTGTGTTTACAATGATAAAACCCTATGTGCCTTTTCTGTAGCTGATGTACACCTGCACAAAGCTGTTGTCAAATGTTATCCACAGTGTGAATGGGGAATTCTGTTTTGGTTGTGTACTGCATTGATTTTGTACTAGTATGAATTATAAGGTAGCGAAGAATATTTTGTACAGTTGCCATCACTGATGTGTGTGCTGCTGTAGTCCTTTTGACTTAACTAAAAAGCAGTTTCTCTTTGCTCTTAGAAAATCAAACATTCTCCCTTCTATTTTCCTTTCTGCCTTCCCACGTATGACAGTCATCTGCGTTGTTCCAAGTAACCAAAAAGTATTTTTCATCGTTCCGATTAAAAACACAGTAACTCAAACAGAGTATCTGTCTTGCTTCTCAATACTTAATTACAAAACTTCAATCATTCTGGCATTTTCATTGATCTTTCTTAAATGCTACACACTCAACTCTCCAACTTGGTGAACTCATTTCTTTTGCCCCTCGTTTAGTCAGTAAAGATTGTGTGGGATCATAAAGAGCAGCTTTCTAATTCCAGTCTTTTTCCTGCTTATCCACATGTGCAGTCATGCGCCAAGTGAGGCAATTCAGGTTGAAGAGTCTCTCCAAATAGTCCCCCCACCCTCAGTTTCTCTTTCTGTTAAGATAGAAAATCTTGTGTGCATCATTCCTCTTAGTGGGTTCTTGCCCTAATGATGCTGGGGCTTGGATTTGTCCAAAAGCACTGGTTGGCTCCCAAATGCGTTGCTTGCATGACTCTGTTTCAAGACTTCAGGGGATAATGGGAACCAACCAGGGCTGGAGAGCCATGCAGGGTTGGGACCGGGTCGTCAAGGGTAAGTTGGTGAAGTGACTCTTACTCCTTTTCCCCAATGATGATTTTCTTTGACAATACATATTTCATTTTACCTTTTTCCTATCCTGTCATCTAGTTTTAGGGATCTCAAATCACAGATTTTTGGGGTCTTGGATAGCTCTATTTAGGATTATATTAATGAAAAGAAGGTTGATCTTGTGTTTATGGTACCGGACTGGGAGACAGGGGCTTTGGGCCCCATTTTTGCCTTGCTGTAGGTTCTGTATTCTCATAGCTGGATTGGACCCCTCTGGGCCATAGGTAGAGCGAGCCTATTGCAGTTTATGTATGTGAAACTACAGTATAATGACAAAAGATGAAAATACTATTGTTAATATTTGACAAGAATGGAGGACTGGAAAGCTTCTTCAAGAGCTCTGATGTGAGGCAGCAAAACAGGCACAAAAAAGTTTTTTCTCTAGTGCAGTTCTGAAATTTGGCTAGGATTTGTAAGTAGAAAGTGTAGTCCAGTCTCCCCACCGTGAACACCCACATGCCAGTTCACAACACTATGAGTTGGGATTGAGCATTTGTACATGCAGTGTGCAAACTGTTTTGTTTTTACTTTAGTGTTCAAGCTAACTGAAAGCAGAAAGTTCCATGTTTTGTTCAGGTTTACACTAACCCGCTAGAAAAATCTCTGCATTTCCCCAGTTTTTCTGAGTATAACGCTCTTTTCAAAAGGGCCGTGGTGGGTGGGGGGATGGGTGTTCACCTGCGGTGAGTGGAGGTGGATGTGCACCCGTTCCCATGGGCGCACACCCATCTCCACTCACGGAGCAACCAGCATTGGAGCCTGTTGCTCTGTGAGTGGGAAATGGATGGAGTGCTGGAGCATGCACACACCCCCACCCACCACAGCCACTATTCCTATGGGTGCCAACCCATCCCCCCCCACCGCACCTACCGCAGCGTTCGCATGGGCATCTCCCCACCGCACACGTGTGCAAGGGGGGGGCGTCTATGTGAAAAGGGCCTTCATCACATGGCTCTTTAGGCCCTTAACTGTAAAAAGGTTGGTTTGGGATTAACCAAGTTCCCCATGTTTGAATTTCTTTCTGCTGACCTTGGGCCGACATTGGTGTGCCAAAACTAGAAGTGAGATTAGTGGTTTTAGTAAGTAGAGAAGAGTGATATGAGAGGGAGACTGAAAGTCTATATTTATTTATTTTAAGGTGTTGGTGTTGATCTATAAAGCCCTACACGGTCTGGGCCCCTCATACCTCTCAGGGATCGCCTCGCCCTCCACGCCCCAGAGCGGCTCCTTCGGTCTGCCGGGGGTGCCTTCTTGGAAGTTCCCCATGTTAAGCGGGGGGCCACAATGGAGAGGGCATTCTCGGTGGCCCGGCCGCACCTTTGGAACTCCCTTCCAGAGGAAGCTCACCTGGCCCCCAGCCTGTTGACATTCCGATGAAGCTGCAAAACCTGGCTGTTCGCCCGGGCCTTTGGGGAGGGTAGGGTGAGGGGTTTTTAGCTCCCCCACCTTACCTATTATTTATCTATTATTATATATTTATTATATTTAGCCCTGTTTTAATATTAATTACTGGATGTTTAAAATCATTTTTATTGTTTTTTTATTTTGGAAGTCACCCCGGGTTGCTTTAGCAGGAGGGGTGGGGTAAAAATCTATTAAATATATATATAATATTAAATAAATAAATATTAAATAAATATATATATAATACAAATATTTATTAGCAAGCATTTATATAGAGTCAGCAACGTACCTGGTGCTTTACAAAGTAGTGGAATAGACACGCTCCCTGCCCTAGGGCCTACAATCTGAGAGACGAAGGAAGGGGAACAGAGGGAGAGACAAGGAGTGTAACATTCATGAAGATGCGAGGTCCCAGGTGCACGTGCTTGACTTGGTTACATCGAGAATGATGGCTGGCTGGTCCATGTGGTGAGGATATGAGTACAAAGACCTCAGGTAGATTGTACTGGATGGAAGGTATCAGCAGGAGTTAGGAGAGGGGAGCGAGGAGTTGGGGAGGGCAGAGCGGAAGAGGTGGGTCTTGAGGGATTTAAAGGTACAAAGGGAAGGGGAGAGGCAGATGTGGGCAGGGAGGGAGTTACAGGTGTGTGGGGCAGCTAGGGAGAAGGAACGAAGGTGGTTAAGGGAGCAAGGAACGTGTGGGAGGGTGAGAGAGGGGACAGAGGAGGAGCGGAGTTCATGGATTTGAGTACGGAGGGAAATTAGCTCAGAGATGTAGGGGGGGAACAAGGTTGTGAAGAGCTTTATAGGTGAAGACTAGGAGCTTATGCAGGATTCGTTCAGGAAGGGGGAGCCAGTGAAGAAAGGAGAGGAAGGGCTGCACGTGGCCCCATCCCTCAAGCACTGAAGGAGTGCACTCAAGAAGAAAAGAATAGAGTTGAGGGCATGCGCTTGAGGTTAGGGGCTGGACCTGCGTGTCAAATCCATGATCTAGATCCCACAGGTTCCCATCTCTCAACACTTATCTGGACCATGATGCTTGTCCTTAGTCCTAATTTTCAAAGTGGTCCTGGGGGGAAAGGGGGAAGGTTCCCCAAGTAAGGATTGCGGGAAATAGCCCTTTATTTTTACCTTGTTGGGGAGAAGCTGGAGCAGAGCAGGGAGAAGGCCCTGCAACACTGGGGAGATCAGCACACCCAGGCACTGAGGCACCACCTGCCCAGCATGGTGGAGTCTCCCGAAACCTCTGGATCCACTACTTCCTCAGCTGCCCATTGGAGTTGAGAGGTCTCTCTGCTGCAATAAAAGGAGTGTTTCTGGGGCTGGGCCAGCAGCAGCCTCTGCCCAGCTTCCCCACTTTGCAATCTGTGCTTGGGACTTCCAGTCCCCACTCCCCCATCCTCCAGGCCCCTATACCCACCCCTGGAGGAACACTGAACAAATGTTCACCTTACTTTCCACTATGCACAACCCACTCCTGAACCAGCCTCTCTTCCTGACTCTCCTCCAGGCTTTGCAGCTCTGCTCCAGCCTCGCTCTGCCTTGAGGCTCCGAGACTGCATAGTGCGCTGCTGCTGACTTCCTGGCCTGCCTCGTGCTGCTGACACCCCCTGCCCCCTTGCTCCCATGCTGCACAGGGCAGCACTCAGTTGAACCTCCCCTTGGTGCTTCCGGTTCCAGCAGTGCAAGCTGGACCAATTCGATCTAGTCTACCCTCAGAAGTCCACAGTTGGACGTGTGCGTGCCGCAACGCAGTGGACTCTGAGCAAACTTTCTTTGTGGCAGTAGCAGGGGTTATCTTGACTAGCTAACATAGGGATCATTTGTGGGGCCCCTACCAGCATAGGCCCTGGGACAAATGTCCTGACTGTCCCTGTGGTAGCTAGATCCCTGGTCCTCGGGTGTTGTGGCTGGAGGCCTGCATGAATAAATTTGAGATAACAAGAGTTTGAGACGCACTGATGTAAATTGGGAGCCCCAGTTTGTAAAGGGCCTGTAGAGAATCTGGAGGGGGCCTCAAACGCATCGGGTCCATGAATGAACTAGAAATTACAACATGTGTGTAATATATGTGTTCACAGGTCCTGCAATGCAGGAGTCTTGGATCTTGCAGGGGATGTTGTTACCATTATTAGTTTTTGATCAATTAAACACATTTTTCTTTTTTCTAATGGGCAAGTCAGTGTGTGACCGAAGGGGCTAGGAAGATAGAATCTGAGGAGGGCCATGTAACTAGGGGAGGAGAGGGTGATTGTGTGTATTGGGGAAATAAACAGTTGCGATATCTCAACTGTCTCAGGCCGTATTTACAACTGTGGAGGCGAGACCTGCGAGGGAAGATGCAGCGGGGAGGAGCCGGATGGGAAGAAAAAGAGCCGGTGCAAATGGGGCTGTGCCGTGGCTTCCCTCGTGCATGTCGTGGCAGGATTTTGTGCCCTAAGATGCGCGAGGGAAGCCACGGCAGATCCCCATTTGCACCAGAGAGAAGCACATCCCCATTTGCACCAGCTCTTCTGCTCTCTGGCTCCTCCCCGCTGCCGTGTCTTCCCTCGCGGGTCTCTCCGCCACAGATATGAATGCGGCCTCCGAGATCAGGGCAGCTGCAGTCACGGCCCTAGCTGTACTGACGCCTCTCTATGGTGAAATGGGAAGTGCCAGGTACAAGACTCCAGAACAGAACCCCTAGGATTATCATACCTCCCCTTTAAAAGAGGATGCTTATGAAAAATACATGATGCAGGGCTGCATTGGTTCCTGTGCACACAGCAACATATATTTTTCATAAGCATCCTTTTTTGAAGGGGAGGTATGATAACCCTAAGCACCCTGCTTCCCCCCCCCCCCCAAACACACACACACTGCAGTGTATGCAGGTGGCACTTGGCACTGGCTGAGTCTTTTTCTCTTTTTGAATAGGTTCTTATGCCATGTCCTTCTGCAGGCAAGGCATGGCAGCTCTTTCTGATGTTGGCAGAGCTAGGTGTGGCCATTCAGAGGGGTAGTGGAAGCACAGCCAGGAGCCCAAGCAGAGTTTTCCTCTTCTCCCTGGGAGAGGCCCAAAACAGGAGCAGATTAACTTGTGGGAAGTGCCAGTACTCAGCCATCTGGGACCAAGTTGGGTCAGCTATGTCAGCTCTCTGCAATTCCAGAGCCTCATGGCAGACTTGTGGGGAAGAAGTAGCAGCACCCACAAAAGGAAAGCCTAGTATGTCACTGCAACTGTATGACCGGCAACTGTACACCTTGGCCAGTCCCTTATGTCAGGCACATCACACCGGTTACCCTTCACTAAGTGATATTTATTTACATCACTGCAGTCAATTCACAACAAATGTTCATCCCAAAGCACCTTTGAACATAAAGTTCAGCACCCTCCTTCCTGGGGCGAGTGGGTTTTCAGCCAGCCACTGTCTAGGCTACCACCTTATGTAGGCCAAACTCCTTTCTGAGCTCCACAGGGAGTCTCTGTTGGGTTCAGCACACTGGTCAGCTCCACATCTTATATTGATGCTGACTGACAGCAGACTGACTTGGGCTGCATTCAGATGTGCATTTAAATCGCACAGCAGCGGCAGCGGCATCGTGCGATTTAAAGCAACGCGCACTTCCAGGTTGGTGTGAATGCACCGAGTGCACACATTTCAGAGTAACGCAAACTGTTGGAGTGCGATTTTAAAAGCTGCTCCGAGCAGCTTTGAAAACCGCACTCCAACAGTTCGCGTTACGCTGAATTGGTGCATTCACACCAACCCGGAAGTGCGCGTTGCTTTAAATTGCACGATGCCGCCGCTGCTACTGTGCGATTTAAACACACATCTGAATGCGCCTTTGGTTTCAGGGCTTACACACCTTATAGCCCAGAAAGGGCGTGGCTACCAAGGCAGTAAGCTCTCTTAAAGGAACAAACCCATGCTGCCCTGTGTTCTGCTTCCAGGGGGTCCCATCATGCAAGAACCTATGCTCGGTTACTCTATCAATGATGCCCATCAAACATTCCTATGTTAGGAGGGGTCCACACCACCATTTTTCACAGGGTCACAGCAACCCTGGATCTGAGACTGTCTGGAGACAGAGATGGCTAAGGAAAGCATAGGATTGAGAGTAAAAAGACCTACCTCCCAGCTCAGATGGATTTTTCACTCTGCTTTGCTTCTGGTTACCATTTCCAGCAGTATTATGCTGGCCGTTTGTCTTTTCCTATCTAAAGCAGAAAGCTCAGCTAAAACACAACCTCTCCTTAAAAAGCCAGGAAAAATAGTTGCTGTTGAACCTTGCTGTTCACATGGTGGAGAGGAGCAAGCTCAGCAAGTCAAGGACACAAGAGAAATCTCATATAATCTGCTCCATGTTCCCTTCTCAATGAATACTGCTTGAACTCTAGATGAACTGAATGGAATCCTAGCTCGAGCAAAATTGTGCATATCTTGCCTTGGCAATATGTTCTAATATGCAAACAAATTTTGAACCAACCACTCTTGGTGCAGAAATGAAGGCCAGGCTCACAGGCTGATTTGGGGGGCACTTTGAAGTGTGCATGAAAGTTGCAGGAAATAGCCTGATGAAAGGTTCATACAGCTTTACTTAGATTGTGTAAACTTTTAACTGAATAGATTGAACAGATTTTTTTTTCAGCTGTCAGGTTTTCATTAAAATTTTAAATACTTGTGTTAGTTTTTGCTGTCGGCAAGAAAAGAAATGAGTTTCCCCAAGTGGGATTCAGTCTTAGGACCTGATGATCTGAGTTGGTGAGCCACTACCATCCAGAACTGAGATCCTATCTATATAGACACTGCCTTTCACCCGGCTAAGAGTGCTTCAGAATGGACACACACGTAGGTAATAGCCATAAGGCAGGTAGATAGTTAGTAGGGTGGCCTGCTATGCACATTGTAGAGGACACTTATGAGAAATACAGGTTGCAGAACTGCATTTGAGCCATGCAACTTGTATTTTTCATAAATGTCCTTCAAAATGTGCAAATCTGGCCACCCTAGTAGCTAGGTGAGAATGGACCACCTCCTGGGGGCCTTTGACTCCAGTGTGAATATGCACTCAACACGCAGGTGAGACCTGCGGGCTCATGGACACCCATGCATCTGCATCTTCTGTAACTATTATACCTGCATCTTGCCGTAAAGTGTCCAGCATGTGTTAGTTAACTATTGTCACCATTAGTTTTAATAAAATGTGTACAAACAAACTCTGTCCACAACCTCTGTCCAGATCTCTCTCTAGCCTGTGGCTGAATCTGGGCAATTCTGACAAACTGTAGCTTCTTTAGCTACTTTTCTTTAACTGGAAATCTTTCTACCCCCTCTCTCTCCTCCTCTGTCCACTCACACCTCATCAACTGCCTCTCCAACATCTCTGCCTGGGTGTCCCGACATCAACTCAAGCTCAACATGGCCAATACCGAACTCCTCATTTTTCCTCCCTCCCCTTCCTCTCCCTCTAACCTACCCATCTGCATCGATCCATCCTGTTCTCCAAGCCCACAGCTTGGGCTTCATCTTTGATACGCACCTCTCTTTTAAACCTTACATTGACTCTATTGCGAAATCCTGCCGATTCGCCCTTCAAAACATTGCTCGGATCCGCCCCTTTCTCTCTACCTCCTCAGCCAAAATCCTTGTTCATGCCATGGTTATCTCTTGCCTCGATTACTGCAACCTCCTCCTCACTGGCCTCCATCGCTCTCACCTCTCCCCCCTTATCGCAATCCAAAACTCCGCTGCTAAGGTCATTCACTCTGCCCGTCGCTTCGACCATGTGAAGCCTCTCCTCTTCTGTCTCCACTGGCTCCCCATTCCTGAACGTATCCTGTTTAAACTCATGGTTTTCACGTTCAAAACACTCCACAACCAAGCTCCCCCTTACCTCTCGGACCTAATCTCCCTACGTACTCCTGCATGCGCTCTCTGCTCTTCCGCTGTCCCCTCCCTCACTCTCCCTTGTTTCTCCTGCTCACCTAACTGGTAGGGGCGGGACACCGGACCCATTACCGGGTACCGGATTTACCGGTTACCGGTTTCACGAAAACCGGATTCCCGGATTAAATCCGGTATACCGGTGCCGGATTTATTGCATTGGTTTCAATGGGGCGCTGTGTCCCCATTGAAACCAATGCAATAAATTAAAATAAATTCCCTCCCCCTCCCAGGCTGCGCGGGTGGAAGGGGGGACACCCCCCACCCACCCTGCCCAGCCTGGCTTTTTGTTGTAAAAAAGATAGAACAGCAACAGAGTGAGACCCCGAGGCGAGCCCCCCCCCCGCACCAGCGGCCGCGGCGTCCCCGCAGCCGCAGGTAAGTATGACCCGATCCCTGGGGGGGGTGGGGGTGTTTAACACCCCCACCCCCCCCAGGGATCAGGCCTACAGCGCGCTTGCCGCTTACCTTGGGGAGCTCCGGCGGCGGCGGGCGGCCCGGCGGCTTCAGCGCCGGCTGTGGCTGCCGGCTTCAGGACGTTCTAGGCCTTCCGGTGAAACCCGGAAGTGCACCGGAAGGCCTACAGCGTCCTGACGCCGGCAGCCACAGCCGGCGCTGAAGCCGCCGGGCCGCCCGCCGCCGCCGGAGCTCCCCAAGGTAAGCGGCAAGCGCGCTGTAGGGGTGATCCCTGGGGGGGGTGGGGGTGTTAAACACCCCCACCCCCCCCAGGGATCGGGTCATACTTACCTGCGGCTGCGGGGACGCCGCGGCCGCTGGTGCTGGGGGGGGGGCTCGCCTCGGGGTCTCACTCTGTTGCTGTTCTATCTTTTTTACAACAAAAAGCCAGGCTGGGCAGGGTGGGTGGGGGGTGTCCCCCCTTCCACCCGCGCAGCCTGGACTCGGGGAGGGTTTTTTTGTTTTAAAACAGTTTGGCTGGGGCTTTAAATTTTTTTACATTGCAGCCATTTTTAAATGGCTGCAATGTAAAAAACCGGCACACTGAAATCCGGTACCGGGGGCCGGATTACCGGGCCGAATCCGATAATGCCGGTACGCCCAATACCGGCATTATCGGATACCGGTAGATCCGGAATTCCCATCCCTACTAACTGGCTTCAACCCTTCTCCCTCCCTGCCCCCCATGCCTGGAACTCCCTCCCTACCCACATCCGCCTTGCCCCTGATCCGCTCCTTCAAATCCCTCCTCAAGACCCACCTTTTCCTCACTGCCTTTCCCAATGCCTGCTAGTCTTTCCCCATATACCTAGTCTGCCCTCCTCTGCAGACTTCTGCAACCACCTGATTGTAACCAAGCCAAGCACATGCACCTGAGATTTCGCATTTGCTTGAATGTTTGTTTGTCTTCTTCCCTGTCTCTCCCACAGTCCCCCCTCCCTGTCTCCCTCTCCTTGTCTTTTAGATTGTAAGCCACAGGCAGGGACCATATCTATTGTATGTTTCTGTACAGCACCAAACTCATGACTGGGGCTATATAAATGTTTATAATAATAATAATAATATTATATAGGGGCAGGTTTATTGTTAATATGCGATTGATATATAATCTCTTGGTAACTTATTGTGCTTAGTGTTAGAGCGGAGAAGGGAAAATCTTAATAAGTGGGCTTTTATTTTATTTATTTATTTACTTATTTCTACCCTGCCCCATCCAGCCTCATGGCAGCTCAGAGCGGCTTACATAATTTAAAACAGATACAAATATACAAAAAAGGGGGGCTACAAAGGCAATAAATATGAAAAAAGATAAGACCTGTTGGCTAAAAATCCCACCCCCTATTCCTTTACCCCCCTCCCACAAAGGCCTGGATGAACAGCCAGGTCTTACAGGCTCGGCGGAAGGCCAACAAGCTGGGAGCCAGGTGAGCCTCCTCTGAGAGGGAGTGCCACAGCCGTGGTGCAACCACCAAGAACCCCCCAGTTTACCCAGGGGACCTCCAAGAAGGTGCCCCTGAAGGATCGCAGAGATAATTCTAGGGCCCGGGAAGTGAAGCGGTCTCTCAGGTAGGAGGGGCTCAGGCCATGTAGGACTTTAAAGGTCAACACCAGTACCTTGAATTGGGCCCGGAACACTATAGGCAACCAGTGCAGAGCCTGGAGCACTGGTGTAATGTATTCCCTATGGCCCGTCCCCATCAGGAGGCAGGACGTGGCATTCTGCACCAGCTGCAGCTTCCGAACCGTTACCAAAGGAAACCCCACGTAGAGCGTGTTGCAGTAATCCAACCTAGAGGTGATGAACGCACGGATGTGGGTAGCCAGGCCGAAGTTTGAGATATATGGCTGGATCCTACGCACAAGATGTAATTGGTGAAAGATTCCCTTTGCCACTGCCTCCACTTGACAATCCAGGCAGAGTCCGGAGTCCAACAGGACCCCCAAACTCCGCACCTGAGGGGCCAGTGGCGGGCAGATCCCCTCCACAAGGGGAGCCATTACCTCAGCTGCCCTACCCACCAACATCACCTTCGTCTTATCAGGGTTCTGCCTCCGTCTGCTCAGTAGGGATGTGCAAACAGAACCGAGTTCAGAAATTCAGTTTGGTTCGAAAATTGAGTTCCGTTCGAAAGTTCAGTTCTGTCGACCGAACTATTCAAGTTTGGTCGAATTCTGAACCAAGTTCGTACATTCAAAACTATTTTTTTTTTTGGCCTTCCGAACTGGTTCAAATTTGACTGAACAGTTCGGTCGAATTCGAGTTCATTTGAAAAGTTCAGTTCGGTCAACCGAACTATTCGGGTTTGGTCCAAACTTCCGAACCGCGTTCGCACATCCCTACTGCTCAGCCTCATCCAGTCACTCACTGCTCTCAGGCACTGGGAAAACACCGACACTGCAGGACCTGGGTCTGCTGAAAATGAGAGGTATAGCTGAGTGTCATCAGCATACTGGTGGCAACCCACACCAAACCATTTCACAACCTCATCCAGGGGTTGTATATAAATATTAAATAGCAATGGAGACAGAATGGAATCTTGTGGTATGACACAAGCGAGATCCTGGGGGCTAGATGTTTCTTCCTCCAGCACCACCCGCTGACTTCTCCCCGAGAGTAACGAGCGGAACCGACACACACCACCCCGAGGGCCCACAGTCACCTCAACAGCAACCCTTTTGAGTTTGCAAATTTGAATTTCCTTTTTGGTACCTAACCACATTTTTGCTGACTTTCTTCTTCATTAAGTAATGCAGGCCTGGCTTTTCAAGTTTCATAACACAATGGTTTGGGGGAATGTCCCATCTTCGGGTTTGTCTGTTTACCTCAAGTATCTTCATGCTGTGGTAGCAGCATCCTCGTCTCTATCAATGAAAGGAGGCAGTTCACGTAGAAGTGCTGATTTAGCTGAGATATTGTATTTCTTTTAGCAAACAAAGTTTAAAATGTGGAGACAAGGAAAAGGAGTGAAAATAAGGACACAGGTGTAATGTAGATAGAAGGTAAGAGGAAAGAGAAGGGAGGGTTAAGCAGGAAAATGGGAAAACGAAAGCCCCAAGGCAGAAAAATCATCCATGTCAGTTCCAGAGAATATTAAAAAACCTATGAGGCCATCTTTTATATCTTGAAATCTTAATGTTTTATTGTAATTTTTAACTCCCCTACTACTATATATTTTGTGTATTTTAGTAGTGTTAGAGAGATACAAAGAAGTAAGTATAACAATAGAAGTTCACTGAGATCTGACAGATATTACAAGTAGTTCCTGTGTAGAGAGAATTCTAAGAAAGAAACATAGGAGACATGGACAAGATATTATTGCTAAACCCTAGATTTTGGCTGGCACTAGGTTTTCAGCTCTAATCTCTTGATAAGTAATTATTATTTTGGTATTGTCTGTTCAATAGAAGAGAGAAAATAAAAGTGGCATATTTCTGGAATTCTCTCTTGTCTACAGTATTTTCATAAAGTCTTTCAGCATGGATGATAATGGTGTAGCTCTCTCTCTCTCTGGGCACTCTGAAAATAAAAGCATGAAAATGGGTTTTAATTACTCCTGGCTTTCTCTATGGTAAAAATCCAGGGAAGTGTCTTTGTTCCTTCTGTTATTTGATAATGCCAAGCTGCAAGAAAAATTGCTGAAGTAATGTTTGTGAACCCAATGAAAGGAAAGGTTACCTAGGGTTTGCAAAGTCAAATTTTCTGTAGTGTCATCCTAGCTTCTAGTTAATTGAAATATATCTGTAGAGTACTAAAAGGTATCTTAAATACATTTAATGTTAAAAAAAGCATACAATAATAAAATGGAAGGGAGCTTTTGTGTTTATGGCTACAGCTAAGTTCATTTAACAGTAGGTTGGAGAAAAGAAAAGCTGTAATGGGAAAAATAGTGAAGAGTAAGTTTAAAAAAATGTTCAGGTCTATAAATGAGTGAGAGGAAAAGCCAAATAACACAGCTGCTTTATGTAATGGCCAGCCTGTCTTTGAACAACTCAGCTGTGAAACGATGCAAGCCTTGAGATTATTGCTGTTCCCTGATGGCAATTCGTATTCTAGAGGAGTGTGAATTTGATACTGTATCTTAGTCTCGGTGGTGAGAGTGTTGTGGGTGATTATGACAGTCTATATGTGCTAAATGTTCCTTTAAAAAAGTCATTTAGGTGACTGTCTTTTATTTTATTTTTTAAAGTCTCCATGCCCTTCAGTAGCATGCTTTAAAAAATGTAAAATACCAGTTCTCTTGATAATACAGCTGAGGAGAGATGCCCAGAAAGATGACACACGATGTCGCCTCCAACTACTGTAGTTCCCTGATCTTACATGTTCCTTGAAGCAGCAACTGCTGCTATAAGAGTTGCTGTTTCAAAGGGTTTGCTGGTGTGGAATGCTGCTATCCCCTGACACAGCAGTGTTCTGTTAGCTAACAGTACCCAGGGTAATATCAAAGATATGCGCAGTTTACAGACACAAATGTATTGACTATATCCGTTAGTAGCTTGTGAGTTGGTTGTATCTGTCCATATTCAGTATTAGTTTACATGCCGTATCATTGATTAAATATTTAATCGTTAGGATGTTAAAGTAATATTTTTCCTTCAAAGTCAAGGCATTTCAGTGATACCCTATGCCAAGATATTCAAATATGCATCTATTATGGCAGGGATCATATTTTATCTGTCAAGTGTCAGATTTTTCTTGGCTCTTGTTTAAGTGTACAAATGGAAAAGGCCAAAGTTGCTTGCAGTCCATGAGGTAAATCATACTATGTCTCCCTCCTACTCAGGGCTTTGACTCAATGCTATGAGATTCATACTATATTAATTAAAATGTTTAGTAACAGAACTATGCACTTATGTAACAGTGGTTTTTCAACCATGCTTCCTGAAGCCCAATAGTAGTTAACCCAGTAATGAAACTATCGCTGGGTGCTTTCAAACATGATGGGTGGCCCACATTGCCACAATTTTCCAACCCAGGCTTCCTGTTTATCTAGATCATTTTGTATTCTAATCCGGTTTTTCAAACTCTTTGCAACCCCTAACAGTTTTGTGTCATATGCAAATATAAGTATATTCAATCTTCCCTACTCTAAAAGATTAATGAAAATGTTGAAGAGGTCTGGAGTCCCAGGACAGACCCCAGACCCACTTGATATTTCCTCTCAATTTGATACCATTCCATTAATTATTAATTTTAAGTATGGCTTTTCAGCCAGTTGTGAATTTACCTAATAGTAATTCCATCGAGCCCACATTTCTCCAGCTTTTTAATGAGAATATCATGTGGGACTGTGTCAAAAGCCTTACTGATGCAGATATATAACGCCTAATGCATTCTCCTTTTCATTTTGGGGAACAACCAAGATGATAAAGGGGCTAAGAGTGCAAACCGCCCAAAGAAAAGTTGAAAGAACTGGATATGCTTAGCCTAGAGAAAAAGATGATTAAGGATACAATCCTCCATCCAATGAAGTCAATAGTAAAGCTCCCACTGGTTTTAATGGCGGAGAATTGTCCTGCTTTCATCATGTTTGAAAGCACCTTGATTAGCTACATTTAAAAAAAAATAAAAAAATCTATTTCCCTTAAGGGGGGGCGGGATGCACCCTGATAGAGCAATAGCTAACACAGAACCAGAGTCAAGTAGCTCAGCCCTGCAGTTAAAGGGTTGCAGTGCCCTCCCCCAGAGCTCCCGTGATTGGTTCTTGGAGGCAAGAGGCATTGAGCAATCACAGGGTGCCATTCAACTGCCTGGGACCTGCTTGCACTGCTCATTAGCCACCGATTACATCCATCAGATTTTTATATAATATTGTGTGTATACCAATACCAATAACAATAGCAAAAACAAAACCTTAGTTTGAAATCGGTACCGATACTGATAACAATGATAACAAAAAACTACATTTTGTTATTAACAAAACCAAAAATGACACATTTTAAAAAGATAACGAAAAATGAAAAATGACATGGGACCCCTAATTCCCTATACAACTCTACCCCTGGATTCTGAAGTGAGGGTCTAGTGGTACTCAAAATAATAGATGGTGTACAACATGCACATGTTGACTTTAAAATAGGTCATTGGCTTTTAAATTGGGTTGATTCTTTTTAGAAAGCAGTCTTAAAAAGCTGAAAGGAATTGCACATGCTAACTGCCAGGGACCATAGGGCTGGGGCACAGAGAGTAGGTGCCGGATGAGGTTCAGGAAACATGGTGGGAGAAGTTGTGCAGGATCAGGTCCAGAGAGTTGATGCAGGATCAGGATCCAAGGGTCATAGCGGGGATCAGCACACAAACCAGGGGGCAGGTGTAGACAAGGCATAGCCATGGCTGGACACTGAGTTGGGGCCTATATTGGCTGACCTTGTTCCAGCCAGGAACTCTGTGCAGCATCAGTCACGGCTGGAGGGCTGGTGGTGGTGGTGGTGGTGTAGCTATTATTTTTAAGGATGCCTGTTCTGTGCGGAGATTTCCTGTGCAACCTATCATAGGTGTGGAGGCTCTCCATCTGGTGTTGGATTTGGCCAGAGACAGAGTGGGCTACTGCTGGTATACCGGGCACCCCCCTGTACAGCAGCCTCCCTGCCCGTACTGACTGAACTGGTGTAGGAGGTGGTCTTGCAGTCCCCCAGGGTTATAGTTCTAGGAGACTTCAATATCTGTGCCGACACCAGTCTTGGAGGGGCAGAGCATGAGTTCATGGCCGCCATGGCAACCATGGGCCTGTCTCAGAGAGTAGTGGGCCCCACACATATTGGAGGACATACCCTGGACATATTTTGCACAGGCCTTGAAGTGGGGGATCTGTTAATGGGGGAGGTGTCAACAGTGCCCTTGTCGTGGACGAATCATTATCTCCTCCAGGTGGGTATCCTGGCGCATGTCGGCTCCTGGGAGGGTGCGGATCAGAACCAGTTAGGTTGTTTCACCCTCAAAGACTTATAGACCAGAAAGGTTCCAGATAGCTAGGCCTCATGTCCATGTGGAATTCCATGTTGATGGAGGCCATCGACCGTGTGGTCCCCAGGTGTCTGCTCCCAAAGCGCTGACAACACAGCACCCTGTGGTACATGGAGGAGCTGCGGTGAATGAGGTGTGAAGAGTGGCGGTTAGAATGACACTGGTGTCACTGACACTTGCGTGCTGAAGTTGACCGATTGCGGCATAGAGTCTGGTTACATACCTATGCCGTTGTGGTGCAGACAGCAAAGAAGGTTTCCTCTGCTGCCCTCATTGCGTCTGCTAAGTCCCGCCCAGCTGAGCTGTTCCGGGTAGTGAGGGGGCTGGTCAGTCCGGCCTCTGTCCGTCTGGAATGCTCGCTGTGATTTGTTTGTGGACTTCTTTGTGGATAAAATGACTCAAATTCACCACAGTTTTGATGCAACATTTTTAGCAGAAAATGTGTCAGAGACAGTAGAAACCCCATCGTGTCCTGTTTTGTGGGATGAGTTTCAGGCTGTGTTGCCCTCAGATGCGGGGATGCTCTTGGGACTGTTTGAGCCACCTATCGCTCGACCCTGTTGATCCTGTTAGATCTCTCGGCTGCATTTGATACCGTTGATCATGAGCTGCTGGTGACTCGGCTGCAGGACTGGGCAGGGATTAGCGGGACTGTTCTTGAATGGTTCTGTTCTTTCCTGGCTGGGAGAACCCAGCGTGTGGTGCTAGGGGAGTTTTCATCTGTCCACCCACCCCCCGCCCGGGGCCTCACATGTGGAGTCCTGCAGGGTTCCATCTTATCCCCTCTCTTGTTCAATGTGTACATGCACATTGAAAGGGAGGTTGTCAGGGAGTTTGGGGTGAGGTGTCATTGATATGCTGATGACACCCAGCTGTATCTCTCATTTTCCTCCGACTCATGCTCGACAGTCTCGGTGCTTCCCCGGTGTCTGTCGGCTATGGGGGATTGGATGAGGGTGAGTCGCCTGAAGCTAAATCCTGACAAGATGGAGATGATGGTTGTGTGAGGATCCCAGGGGGTACACGGGGATCCTCAAAGGGACGGGGGTTCTAATTCCACGCACACCAATCAGAGGGGAAGGGGGAGCAGCAAGGCAATACCTGGAAAACGTGCCCTCAGGTTGGAATAGGGCTAGTGGGACGATAAATCCCCAGCCTATATCATCACAGGGCCTGTGAGTGAGCGTATGCCTTGTTTGCTGCCAGGGATAGCTTATCACGCACACGGGGGATAGGAAGGGGGAGGTGAGGTGCACGCTGTGGGGGAAAAGGGACAGTGCACAGCCCAGGAATGAGGGACGGTGGGAGAGGTCTGGCACACCAAGGGTGGGACCCAGGGGGTGCTCCCCAGCCCTCTCCGCAGGAACACACCCGCACAGTGTACCTATTCATTAGCCGCACTCACGCCCCCAAACACTCACCGCAATCACTCACCTCACTCTCTCCACGCAGTCTCTCACTCTCCTTGGGAAACAGGGAACCACACCAGCAACGAACAAGGAAGGGTAGGGGCCAGTCTTACGGGCACAAGACTCCGATCACCAGCGGTGAGGTCTGTCCGCGGCAGCCCTTTATGCTACTGCCCCAGGTGTTGCCGCAGACGTGCTGAGCAGCGTCTAGGTGGGGGCGTGGCCTCCCAGGCTGGGGGGAGTGTGCTTCCGCTTCCCTCTGTGTTTGCCTGGGAGGGAGCTGTCTCCATGGTCTCGCTCGGCTCCGCGGGGGGTAGGGCTTCTGCTGGCACTGTGGCCATGCCTTTAGGGCTTCCCTGGTCGTGCGTGGTATCGGGGGGCTCCACGGGGGGCGGGGCCCCTGTCGGCGCCGTGTCTGTGTCCTCGGGGCTTGCCTGACCATGAGCCTGTCCTGGGCGTAAGGTAGGGGGGTCCGTTGGCCGTGGTGTGCTCCCGGAGGGCCTTGGGGTTTGCCTCGCCCCTCGGGGCTTCCTTACAGGTTGTGGGGAAGGCTGGACGGTGGGTGGGTAATGGGCCCCCATCATTGATGGGGTCCATCCTCCCCTGCTTTTGCAGGTCAGGAATCTGGGGGTGCTCCTGGAACCACAGCTCTGCTTGGATGTCCAGGTGGTGGCTGTGGCGAAGGGGGTATTCCACCAGTTACTTCTGGTGCATCAGCTTAGACCGTATGTCTCGGACTTGGCCACGATCATCCATGCTTTTATTACCTCAAGACTGGATTACTGCAGCACACTCTGCCTGGGGCTACCCTTGGTGCTGGTTCAGAAGCTGAAGCTGGTGCAGAATGTGGCGGCCCGTTCCTTGACTGGGACAGGCCGACGCGAGCACATTACACCGGTGCTCCGCTCTCTGCACTGGCTGCCGATAGTTTTCTGGCCCAATTCAAGGTGTTGGTGCTGACTTTTTAAAGTCTTAAACGGCTTGGGCCCCACCTGCCTGCAGGACTGCCTCACCCTCCGGGTCCTGGATCAGCCCCAGCGGTCGGCCAGAGGCGCCCTCCTCAGGGTCCCCCGGATTTCCCGGGTGTCCACCCTGAGGAGGGCATTCTCTTTGACTGCACGGCAGCTGTGGAACTCCCTCCCATTGAAGGTCTGCTTGATTACTGACCTCCCCTCTTTCTGCAGACATTGTAAGACCTGGTTGTTCCGCCAGGTCTTTCCCGAAGGAGATGAGGTGGGTGGATTGGGTTAGGGTGGGTTGGGATGGGTTTTATATTGTTTTAATTGCTGTTTATTATTGTATATTATGTTTTAAAATGTTGTGAGCCTCCCCGAGATGCTTGAGACAGGAGGGGGTGGCATATAAGTTTTAAAAATAAAAAAATAGCAGGCTTCCTGGGCAGTTATGTAGGGGGCACTTCCAGCAGATGCCAGACACCCCATCAAAGCAGATGCTGAGCCCCAGTATCCCAGCAGCCAGACTTGCCAGTGGGATCCAAAGGACTGGGTTCTAGAAGGGAGGGTCAGAAGGGCCAGCCTTAAGCTGGTCCAGAGAACGCATTAGATTCAGGGAGTGCAGAGCCAGTCCAAGGTGCATGGAGACACTGAAGGTGGAGATATAGAAAGGCAAGACAGGAACCAGGAAGTGACTGATGATCTACCCTCCTTTCCCTTGTGGCTACTGGCTGACTTTACATACAGGTCAGCAGTCAATCAGAAAGCTGGGGGCATGGAACAAGGGTAGGAAGGATGTGGCTTGACTGGCACTGGGAGGTCTTATGGCTAGGACTACATATTTTTCACGGTGTGTGTCACATTTCTCATGAAATATTGCTCCCTCTGTGACTTTTTACCTTTTCCCATGACTGCCACGAAAGCTCTCGTTTTTCCCTTCTGGAGCTGCAGCGCCCCTTCAGAGGTGGGGTGGAGACCGGTGAGACCTCTGCCTGCTAGTAGTGTTGCTGCAGCAGCAGCAGCCAATCAGACTGGGAGATAAAGCTGTTTGTAAACAAACAACTCCTCCCTGAGTGATCAGAAGGTTGTTGCCTTGTAAAGAAGGTTCTCTGAGATGGCTCCAAACAGTCTCACAACTGGGTTGTGTATGGCATGCTCACCATATTCAAATAATAGACCACATGATGGTCTCAAGCTTCTTTAGTATAAAAATCACCCTCCCCTTCAGAATGACAGTTCCTTCCCACCTTTTCTAGGAATATAAGAAAATTCCATGCGGGGCTGGAAGGGTGGGTGTTATGAGAATGTTTGGAGCCATCGAAGAACCCTGTTTACAAGGCAGAAACTCTGCCCCATTTGAGGACTTTCCCTCTGCCACTCTTTCTTTAAAAGGCTTTTGATAGGCTTTGGATAGGACCCTGGGGCTTACAATATAAGTGGCTTTGGACAGGCTTACAATCTAAGGGGTTTATTCCCCATTTGAGGACTTTCCCTCTGCCACTCATTCTATTAAAAGGTTTTGGATAGGACCCTGGGGATTACAATCTAAAGGATTTATCCCCCATTTGAATGCCCTGGGGCTTACAATCTAATGGGCTGCCCCCCTCCCCCACTTCAGGGAAATAGATTTTTTTAAATGTAGTTCATAAAGTTGGTGGGTTTTTTAGTCCATGACATTTCTGTGACTTTTTGAATTTTTTTCCATTACCAAGTCATAACTTTTTTTTAGAAATTTGCAGTGAAAAATATGTAGCCCTACTCATGGCCAATACTGGGCCCTGGCCAGGGATGCTGCAGAGTCAGCCACTGCATTCAAGGTCCCCAGGGTATTGGTTTGAGCCTGAGTCCTTACACTAACTTCTCTCATATGCCAGACTTGAACCTTGTTCTTTCAGTCTTCATTTCAAAACTGTATAATAGCTGTGTTCCCAACTACTCAGTATCACTCACCCCAAGTCAGTTCTTCTGTGCACGCAGCCCTCTGACAGTAAAACTCTTCCCACACTCCTTCTGTGTGGATTCCCTCCTTGCCCCCACCCTCCACACCTTCAAGTCCCTCATCAAAACCCACCTCTTCCTCTCCACTCTTCCGAACTCCTGCTAATCATCCCCACCCAGGACTATCCCCCACCTGTTATCTGTAAACTCCCAATTTACTGTAACCAAGCCAAGAACGTGTACCTGAGCTCTCGCATCCTCGTGAATGTTGCATCCCTTGTCTCTCCCTCTGTCCCCCCTTCCCTGTCTCCTCTCCCCCTGTCTTTAGATTGTAAGCTCTCAGGCAGGGACTGTGTCTATCTTATTTTTTTGTAAAGCACCAGGTACATCACTGGCACTATACAAATCCTTATAATAATAATAATAATAATGCAGTGCTGTGCAATAAGCTGTTGCCTAATATTGGGTGGTTTTACACAAGATTCCCCCATGCATGGACATCCACCATCCATGTGGGGAAGCACTCATGTGAATTCAGTGTGTGTGGGGGGTGCACACTCTCATGACCGTCCACGCACAGGGCACTCTGGAAAAAGCTGGAGTGCTCTGCGCATGGACCTGGTGAATGGTGCATGGACGGGGCGGCCATGCATGGGGCCACTCACATGAAGCACTCCCCTACGCATGATGCCCCTGCATCCCCTCACACATAAAGACCACGAGACACACACACACACACCCCACTGCCCATCTTGTGTAAAAACACCCGTTGAGGCTGGGTTGAATTTTTTTATTATTTTTAAAGGGAAACTTAAAAACCAAAGAAGCCACAAAATTAACCCACTAAAAGTGCCAAATTTGAACCCTTGACTTACCAATCGTCTTTTCCCAATTTTACTTCTAGAGCTACAGGAGGAAATGTTAGCTATGGCTTGTAATTCAGTTTCTAGGAGAAGAACTTTGTATATTGCCTGATAAGCTAGATGCCTGCCTTTAATGCTATCACAACAGCAATAGCGTCGGAGAGCTTGGCTTTGTAGCTGTGGGGCCCTGGGTTCTAGTCATCCCCTGCAGGTGAGCGAGGCGCCACCCCCTGGGAGGGCTCAGCCCAAGCCACAGGCCAAAGCTGCCCGCCCGCCCCCAGAAGCCCCGCCCGCCCCCAGAAGCCCCCAGAAGCCATTGCGGCAGGGCTCC
>QEPC01013994.1:1338776-1364858 GCA_003113815.1 Sphenodon punctatus
GCCTGAATGTTTGTTTGTCTTCTCCCATGTCTCTCCCGCTGTCCCCTCTCCTTGTCTCCCCCTCCTTGTCTTTTAGATTGTAAGCCACAGGCAGGGACCGCAGCTGATTGTATGTTCTGTACAGCGCCAGGTTGTTACTGGCGCTTTATAAATGTTTAATAATAATAATAATAATAGTCAACCTTGCCTCTGCTCTGTTAGCTTCTTAAAAACACTAAATCTCTCCCTCTCCCCTTGACTTCCATAGGACTTCGCATGAGCTATGTGGGACTGTGGGATGATTGCCAAGATCCTTTCTATATCTGTGACATCCTGCATAAGGGGACATTTAAGTGAGGGTGTTTTTAAATGAGCAAGGCTTGAGGAGGGGTCCGTGGCTGCTGAGTGGCCTGGCTGAGGCGCACCCATGCAGGGGGGGATTCTAATGGGTGGGTCCAAGGATGGCCACCGTGCCCACGCAGGCAGCCTCCATGCACTTCCACCACCACCATGGACTGGCCCTGCAAGCAACTCACACAGGCAGCTGTTGGCCCTCCCCTCTGCCTGTGAACACACCCATTCCGAGCCCTGCCCAACCACTCACCTTCTGCCATGACACACAGCTGTGGACACCATGGAAATGGGAACCTGCAACAGCCAGTAACCCCTTCCTGCCCAGGAATTGGTGCAGCTGCTGTAGCTGCTGGCAGTCCTGGGCAACAATGGAGGCGCATTCTGGGGGGACATGCAGGAAGCTGCTGTCGGAGCTGCTGTCCTCCATGGTGTTGGCTGTTTCATGTGTCAAAATGGGGGTTGCTGTGCTATGAGCCACCATGGGGTTGTATTTCATGCTCTTCCCAGAGAGCTCCCAGCAGGGCTGTGGGTGAGGCCAGGGAGGCAGCCAGCCATGGACCTGTCTGCTGGCATGGGTGGGCGCCCCAGTTCATATGGCAGCTGGTGTGTGGGCACCTGTCCCCACGCACTTTTTTTGGCTTGTCCCACACAGAACTCTCCAGATTTTTCAGCAGTGCCATGACCATAAGTGAATGGCCATGAGTGGGTGCTGCATGGCTCATGGGAGTGCGCATCCTCACACCCCACCTTCAAACCAGCAGTTGGGTGTGTGAATGGGTGGCCGTGCACGGTAGCTTCTCATGTAAAAAACCCTGTGAAATATGACAATTCCAAGCTCCTTTTAGTTATGCCACTGCATGAGCATGGCTTTTAAATCAGTTGTTATTTATAGTGTCATGTGGCACCATGTACTAAGAGAAAATTACACCCTTCTTCTGCCAGCATACTGTCGTGTTTTGTGCGCCACGCACCTAAAGCAATGACATAAATAAAACCCCAAACCTATAGGCTATAGCGCAAGGCTATCTCACTTTAAGAAGGTTACTGACAAGCTGGAAAGTATTCAGAGGAAAATGACAAAGTTGATAAATGGAATGAAAGGAAATACTACCGAGGAGAGAGAATAAGAGAAATAAGTATGTTTAGCCTAGAAAATAGAAGATATAAGTGGGAGGGAACATGATTACTTTTGAAGTAAGTAAAAGTTCTCCATGGCCACTCAGGAGAGGACTAGAGGTAATGGGCTTAAATTAAAAGAGAAAAGCTTTAGGCTAAATATTAGGAAGAATTTTGTAGCTACCAAGACAGTTTGGCAGTGGAGTAATTTGCCAAGGTAGATTGTGAGGGCCTTTCAGGGATGGTGTATTTACTATGTAGCCTGTTTGATGGCAGAGGGCTGCGTTAGACAACCCTTGGGGCTCCTTCCAGTTCTACAGTCCTCTCACTGATTTTACTGTACACTCTCCTGAATCATCTTAACGGACTCAGACGTACGCCGTTTTCACGCAGACACTCTAACACTGATAAAATGGGTGTTGCATTTTATTATGCATGTTGCAGGGCACCCATAGAGCACACCTGCAGCCCTGCAACATGGATAATAAAATGTAACACCCATTTTATCAGTGTTGGTGTCTGTGTGAAAAGGGCCATAGACACACACTCCTGCAATTCAGCCTTCTGAGTGCATGTGACTAAAAGATGGGTTAAAGCAGAGATGTCCAAGCCTACATGTTCTGACACTTTGACATTCATCTGTTTAGAAAAAGGAAATATTATTTGAACTACTTTGTCTCCATTTCTTTCATATTATGCACATGGATGGATTCCAAGAGCCAGTCAGGCTGATCCCATTTGTTCAGGATGAGGTCTACCCTCACCTCCCCAATGTGCCACTGAAGACCGATAAACAAGACGATAGCCCGCTGGAGTTCATGTTCAGTCCATGCAGCCCCACCAGGGGCACCATTCAGTGCTTTCACTCTCCCCAGCCCTGGGGCTCTGATGGAAAGGGGGGGGGCACAGACAGGGAAGACCTCGCTCCCCCCAGGTCCTTTTCCCAAATGGAGAGAGGAGTGCAGGCACAGAACCTCTGGAAAAGGTCCTTCCTGCACGCACTCCCCCCTGTCTTGCTCTCTCAGCTGGCAGAGTGCAATTGCTTTCTCCTCTTGTAGCTGCCTTAGAGAGTGATTGCTCTGGCAAACACCTAATAGATGGGCAGGGGAGCACCCCCGTAGTGGGTGCTAAT
This sequence comes from Sphenodon punctatus, assembly GCA_003113815.1. Classification (NCBI taxonomy): domain Eukaryota; kingdom Metazoa; phylum Chordata; class Lepidosauria; order Sphenodontia; family Sphenodontidae; genus Sphenodon; species Sphenodon punctatus. Next base: position 1,341,358 of record QEPC01013994.1, read on the forward strand.
GTGGGCTATCGTCTTGTTTATTTTCAACCAGAGTTCTCCATTCAGTCATCCCAGTGGCTTGCCCAGCAAGGGGGGTACCACACTAAGGCTGTTTTTAAATGAGATGCCAACATGCATGGCCACCCATCAACCACCCACCCCACCTGCTCATTTGAAAGTGGTGTGCATGTTCCTATGACCCACGCAACACCCACTCATGGGCACACACGAGGCACTGCCGAAAACTCCAGAGTGCTGTGCAGGAGAAGTCAAAAAGATATGTGGGGACAGGTCCCATGCATCCCCTGCCTGTATGAACTGGGGCACCCACCCATACCAGCAGACAGGTCCATGGCCATACTGCCTACCTGATCCTGCCCACAGCCCTACTAGGAGCTCTTAAAGAACACGAAAGAGAAATACACCACCACATTAGCTCAAAGTAGAACAAATCCCTCTCACAATGCATGAAAGACGAGCCAATGCCATAAAGGACAACAGCTCAAACAACAGTGTCCTCTGTATGTCCCACCCCGTATGCACCACTGCTCTGTTTTTGTCTGGGACTGCCAGCAGCTGCACCGGCTCCTGGGCAGGAAAGGGTTCCTGGCTTCTGTGACTTCATGTTTCCATGGTGGCCAGGGCTATGTGTTATGGAAGAGGGTGAGCACTTGGGTGGGGCCTGAGGCAGGGCTTGTTGCTGGGTGGGGGTGAAGGGAATGGCTGCCAGTCTGAGTTGTTTGCTGGGCTGGTCCATGGTGGTAGGAGTGTGTGGAGGCTGCCTGTATGGACACCGTGGCCATCCTGGGAGCTGCTTGTTAGAATTGCTCCCCACTCACTCCACATGCATGGGTGCTCTGCAGCCGGACCACTCCTCAAGCCTTGATCATTTAAAAACACCAGAAAGGGGTGGGGGTGGGGAGTTTAAGGCAAGGAACTAGAGCAAGCAAGGGTTTTCTTTGGCCCCAGTCTAAGGCAGCACGGTGCCTTTTAGGTGCATAGTGTTGACGATACTGGCATTAGCCCTGATACTTTACTCCAGGAGCTGTGCATAGGTAACCATCTTACGGGATCTAAACAAAGCAGGCTGTTAGCTCATCCTTGTGTCAGAACACTGAGTTTGGGGCACAGAAGCCTCTTTCATGTTCCATGACAACATACAAGTTTTGTCCCATGGCCATAGGATTCCATTTCATATGTGTCAGAAGACAGCTTATTTTGCCATCAGATATTCAAACATTATAAGAATTTACATAGATAATGGGCATTTTTACACACACCTTAAAGTTCTGAATTTTTGAATCTTCTGGGTTTACAAGTCCACTATTAAGTTCCAGAGCATTTTTCACACACACAATGCCCTGAGGCACTTCCTGGATGCATTCTTCACACAAACACTGCCCTCAGGCAGCCTAAAGTAGCCGCAGCTGTAGATGTGACAGTCTGCCATGGAAGACAAGTGACCACAGCTGCCTGGAGCAAAGCAGTTTACCAGGAGAATTTTTTACACACAAATGTTTTGGGAGAAGTTCTATGCAGAAGTTCAAAGAGCCAGCCGTTTAAGATCTGGGTGAGGGATTTAGACACACAAAGTTCAGTATGTAACAGCAAACATGCAGGAGAAATGTGTGTGTAAAAACACCCAATGTTTGTCCTGCTTGTTTATTATTTTAGTGGGCTTTTAGTAAGGCAAAGAAGTTTATTGAAGGAATAAACAACAAAATTGCTTCTGGCGTTGCTGAATTAATAAGAAAATAAGTCCACTTAAGAAAATGAGTTAATGTAAGACTACTTACTTAGCAGAATTTGGTATATTCTATTAACTCTCTAGCTGAAATATCAGCTATCCTCTTTATCTGATTGCTACTGTTAACACAAGTATCTATTCATTGTAGTCCTTCTAAATTTTCAAACTTCTAAGTATATTTGATGTGTATGCACTTGCTGCTAAAAGTGAAAAGAAAATGTTGTTTTGAGCTTACACTTGAAAAGATCTATTTTTTTTAGACCTTAAAATTATTTAAGAAATAAGGTAGCTTCCTAGAATTGCTTTCCCCAGGGAAAACCTTAAAACAGTCTAACTACACTGCCTTAAATGGCAGCTCCCCCCTGAATTAAAAAAAAAAGTGAAGGGAATTAAAGTTTTGCTTTCATGAGTAGGTTTGTCCTGTTTTGTTCAATGTTGGTGCTAATAAGAGCTCTGCCTGGTGAGCTTTCAGCTTTGATGCTCAAGTGCTAGTGAGTGTCACATATGGATAACTCTGCATTTAGTTTTAGGGAGGCCACTGGAAATCTGTGGCATTCCCATTTTGGAAGCTGGCAGGTTTCCAGTATAAAGAAACTAGAATGAAATGACTGTTGGAAGAGTGAATTTGCAGTTAACCAGCAGAGACCAGTAATACAATTCACACACTAACCAAGTGTTTGTAATTAGCAGAAATTGCCCATTTCACAGGGGCATCCCTTAATTTTTTTAGTCTTCCATAAAGCTGTAGTTGTAATTTGGGAACTCCCTGCCTGAGTTGATAATTATTTCTTACAAAGTAACAAAATCTTTATGTAAAATATGTATCCTCTTTACTCTGTAAGAAGAATCTAGCTGATTATTACCTGACTGATCTAACCAGGAGCTACATAATCCCCCCACCTTAGAGCTGGGCTGATTTTAGTTATTTATTTTTGTCAAAATGACATTTCAGTGAAAAATGTGGCTTAGAAAGAGCCACAAAACTTCACTGACATTTTGGATTTTTTAAAATGGTGCTAAAATTAACCTAGAGATGATGAATTTTTGACATTCTGAATGTCAGCATTCAAATTGAGGGCTAAAAATAGGGAATGATGAAATCTGAAATGGTTTGTGTTGGAATTTCAAACTTGTTTTCTTTAATTTTGCAATCTATAATTTTTTTAATTACTTTTAAATTTGATAAGTAATTTCGAAATATCCATTAAAATGATGTAGGCTCCAAGTTCTTCCATTGGCGCAAGCAGCATTTGCTTCAAAGGGGATTGTGTTGGTAAAGCGCTTTGAAGGTTGGCCCTGTTTAGGTTTTCAGCTAGCTGCCCTGCATGGATAGACCAACACAGAGAACAGGAATCGGTTTTGTTTCTCACAGTTTTTTTTTCACTGTGGGTATGGAGATTGTCTCACCTCTCCTTGTGTAATTGGTAACTGCTTCTGTCCATCACAATCCACAAGTTTGAGCTTGGCCTCACAGAATTTGCAAAAGGCCAGGACTGTCATTTTACGCTGCCATCTTACCCCTCTTGTCATTATTTTATTATTATTATTTTTATTTTTAGAGTTTTGCTACCCTGAACCTCCTGCCACAGACAGCGGGGCGACTTACAATTTGCAAACAAATATTAACACAATTTAAATACAACTAAAAGGAGGACAAAAAGAAAAATAACCCCTACCCAACATCCTTCCCCTTTTCCTTTTTCCCCTTTCAAATGCCTGGCGGAACAGCCAGGTCTTACAACTTCTCCGAAAAGAGGGGAGATCCAGGGCCAAACGGGCCACCACTGGAAGGCAGTTCCATAGCTGTGGTGTGGCTACCGAGAATGCCCTCCCCTGCGTCGCCCTCCCTGGAAGACTCAGGGGACCTCGAGCAGGGCGCCCCCAGATGACCACAGGGGTTGGTCCAGCACCCGGGGAGTGAGGCGGTCCTGCAGATAGGTAGGGCCTAAGCCATTTAGGACATTATAGGCCCAAACCAACACCTTGAATCGGACCTGGAAAACCACTGGCAGCCAGTGCAGAGAACGAAGCACTGGCGTGAAATGCTCCCGGCGGCCCAGTTCTACCAGAAGCTGGGCCGCCACATTCTGCATCAACTGCAGTTTCCGAGCCATCACCATGGGTAGCCCCATGTAGAGCACATTACAATAGTCCAATCTGGAGGTGATGAGAGCATGGATGATGGTGGCCAGGTCAGAGTCTGAGACAAACGGCTGAAGCCGTCGCACCAGATGTAATTGGCAAAAGGTACTCCTTGCCACAGCCTTCACCTGGGCATTCGGGCAGAGCTGCGCGTCGAGGAGCACGTCCAGACTCCGTACCTCGGGTACCAATGGAGGGCAGACCCCGCCAATAATGGGGGCCACCATCTACATCACCTTACCCACCAACATCACCTCCGTCTTGTTGGGATTCAGTCTCAGTCAGTTAGTCCTCATCCAGTCCCCCACAGCCATCAAACACCGAGTAAGGACTGAGACTGCAGGGCCTGGGTCTGTTGAAAAAGAGAGGTACAGCTGGGTGTCATCAGCATATTGATGACACCGCACGCCAAACCTCCTGATTACCTGGAGATGCTGAGCCACTACCCGTTCAATAACCTTCCCTAAAAAGGGAAGGTTAGAGACAGGCCGATAGCTGGCAAGGGAGTCAATGTCATGTGGTGGTTTCTTGAGCAGAGGCCGAACCACTACCTCTTTGAGACACCCCAGCACTTTGCCCTCCCGAAGGGAGGTGCTGACTACCCCTGCCAGCAACTCCAAGCAAGATTTAATCAGCCAGCACAGGCAAGGATCTAATTCGCAAAATGTGGCCCTAACAGTTCCAAGAACACCAACCGCATCGGCAGGTGTCACTGACTGAAACTGATCCCACAAAACTGGACAAAATGAGGCTTCTATAACCTCCAGTTCCCCATATGTATTAATTGTGGTATTGAAGTCGTGGTGAATCGGAGCGATTTTATCCACAAAATAATCCACAAACATGTCACGGCGAGCAGTAGATGACTCCACTCCAAGGCGGAGGGAGGGAGGCCGGACTGACCAGCCCCAGCACCACCCAGAAAGCTCCGCTGGACAGGCTTTAGCGGATACTATGAGGGTAACAAAAAACTCCTTTTTTGCTGCCCGCATAGCTACAGCATAGGCTCGTAAACTGGCTCTATGATGCAATCTGTCAGTTTCAGCACGTGAATGACATCACCATTGCTCCAACTGCCGTCCTTCTCGCTTCAGCTCCCACAGTTCCTCAGAGAACCAAGGAAGCCTGCGGAGCTGTCACCTGAGTGCTATGGCTCCAACACTCTTTTTGAATGCATCTGCCCCTACAGCTGTGATGCTCGAGTGAGGCCATGTTGGCCAGCAGCACTAACTGTGACGCCACGACCACATTCTTTTAAAAGAAAACATGAAATAGTAATACCTATAACATTTGTGGTATTTATTAATAGTACATTCTTTACATTGAAAAGATTTATTTTATTTACATAACATTTCCAAATAGCCACTACAATATTTTAACTGTCAAAATTGCAGCTACAGTAAAAGCTTTAGAACTACTTTCCTAGAGATCTTACCCAGACATAGGTTCTATTAGCAGCATGTCTTCTGCCCATGGTTTCTGGAGATGGGGTTGATGATCGTAAGGGAAGACTGTGAATGGAGTGGAGTCACGGTGTCTGTGGATTTGAGTTTTCCACCATACAGGTGGACAGCTAAGTCAACAGTTGAGCTGACATTTAAACCTTGACCCCAGTCTGGTGTAGAGAACAGGAACTGGAGGTGGGGTGTTTGAGCAACAGAATCCTTTATACTATTCCTACTTAACAAATACTTTAAATGCTATATCTATTTCTAAAGACCTTTTTATATAAATTAAATGTACAATTTATGCACCTTTAATCAAGACAAAAGCCAATAAATTCCTATGGGCACCTATAGGATCTACTCCTTGAATGTCTACATTAGTGTTACTCAATTACTTTTTGTGGTGGGCTGGATTTGTAAAAAGGACATTTTGTGGTAGATTTGAATTAATATCCATAAAATTAAATTTGCAAATGTGTAGGTATTAGGAAGGAACCGGTGGGAGAAGGACTTGTCACGAAGGGACAGGGAAAGTGGCATAGTGAATTGGACAGGTCAGGAGAGATGAGTGAAAGGAGACTAGTGGAGGCAGAACTAGAGGTTTAGGGAGGGAAAATGGAGCAATGAGGGGTAGACTGAGGAATAAACAAGGGCAGCCATGTGGGTTAGGGATGGGCGAACAGAACGCAGTTTGGACGTTTGGTCTGAAACCCGAGTTCGGGTTCAGCCTGGTGGAGTTCAGTTTGGCCAAATTTGGCCGAACAGCCAAAAATAGCGCTATCGATACCGAAATCAATTTTTTTTTTTTTTTCGGTATCGGTATCGTTTGACCCTGAAACCACCCCTGCTCTGCTCAGCTTCCTCCCACTTCCAGTCATGTTTTTCCTGCCTTCCAGTCATGTTTTCCCCACCCCTGAATTCATCTGAACTTTTCCGAACTGTTCGGCTGTTCGAGCATTCGGTTTGGTCGTCCAAACAGGCCGAGTTCGGCCCGAACTCCGAACTTCCGAACCGTGTTCGCCCATCCCTAATGTGGGTATCTTGGACAGACAGAAGCTCTTCTCTTGGCTCTTACATGCAAAAAATGCAGCATTTCACATTTACTTTGGGGGAGGGTTAGGACTTATTCCTGCCTATGGGGAACTAAGAGAGGAGCAGCCCTCCCCTTTTCAAGGTCTTTGGCTTTGACTGAGCTTGAGCCCAAACCACTGTAGACCTAGTGTCCTAGTAGTTCAGACCTAGTATGCTACCCGGCATGGCCACCCAGGAGTCACGCATCCGCCCACCTGTTTGAAGGTGGTGCGGCATGGATGTACGTTCCCACAAGCCTCGGAGCACCCACTCATGGAGCACTGTTGGGAAATTCTGAATGATTCATGCAGGGCCAGCTAAATGTAGGGTGGCTGGCTTGGAGCTGCCTGATTGAAGTGCTCCCCACTTACTCCACCTGGGGTGTGTGTGTGTGCTCCATGGCAGTGCCACTCAGCAGCCATGGATCCCGCATCACCTTGCTTGTTTAAAAACACCCCTAAAGAGGAAAATGGAGGGGAGAGGACTTACCACTTAGCCAATCAGAGATGAGTAGCCTTCCTCACTTTCATCTCCTGCCATTTACCCTGGAAGTGAGGCGAAGCAAGAGTGGTTGGGGCTCTGCAAAAAATTTCAACTACAGCTGCTTGGACTGAGCTGCTTTGTGTGTCAGGGAGTTGGGAGAGGGCATAAGAACAGGCTCAGATGGCCAAATTTGGCCCATGGGCCTCCTACAAAGGAATGCTGTCCATATAATGCTTCTAATACTATTGTTGGAACCTGTTTCCAAGCCTCTGTAATTGTTGTTAACCTTTGGTTGGATTTGACAGATGTTAGTGTTGGGCTATTAGGTATGTAATATGTAGGTTGCTTCATTGTGTGCATGCATGTTTATGTATGAGCGTGCATGTGTGTGTACATGTTTGTGTGTGATATAACTCTGGATGGACAATTTGACCTGTTTTTTCCTCTATGATGTTGAGGTAATTTTAGTATGATTTTCAGTATCAATCAGTGATTATGCTGTGGTGGCTAGGCCGAGGCCCATACCTCGGAAGCAACCTGTTGTCTGCAAGGCCATTCCCTGTGGCCCACTGAGCATTGGGCAAGGAGAAAGGGGCAGGGCTTCCACTTTCTTGTGCTTCTGCCACCAAAAAGCAGGGCTGGCCTCACAAAAGGCCAGTATGAAGCACAGGGCAAAGGGACAGGGGGGAAGCAGGGATAGGAGCAGTAGCTTGGCATGAAATACTTGGCCACTGTCACTGTCAAGAGGGGCCCTGGGATGTCTTACTGGTGTCCCTGGTGCTTGAAAAGGGGTATGGGAACTGGGAGTGGCAGCAGCAGAATGGCTGGTTAGCCTCCCTGCCCTACCTGTAACCCTGGCGTGGCAGCAGTGGTATGGTGGCCTAGTTGCCCCCCTGCCTGTGTACATGTGTCCCTGTGTTAACTAATTAGGGAGCTTTATCATTTGGCAATATGCACAGCATTTGCCTCCAGGAAAAACTCTGGGAGGCAAATGCTGCACAGTTTGTCTCCTGTGGGAAGACAAAGCCGTGCAGTTTTGCTTTCGCTCATGCCGAGGATGCAGCGTTTGAAAATCAAGCGCTGTATCATCTGCATGATCGGAGGCAGAGCTGTGTGTCTTTGTTTTCCCATGAAACACAAGCTGCGCAGCATTTGCCTCCCGGAGTTTTCTCCAGAGGCAAATGCTGCGCATATTGCCCCATGGGAAAGTGCCCTTATAAATTAATTGAAAGTCTACTAGTATAAGATTGCTTTTAAAAATATATTTTTTCCCCATCCACATCAGTTAGGCAAGGGGCTGTTTTAATTTGCATAAATTTAATATGCAAATACTTGCAACTCTCCCTAAATCTGTAACTTTGAATGTGGTTTGTGACTGCAAAGGGCTGAGAACTGTTGGGCTAGTCTATCCAAATGTAATGAAAGTAGAAAAATAAGTGTTTTTTTTGAGTGCCTGATGCCAGAGAATTGCATAACATCTAGGGATGGGTGAACAGAACGCGGTCCGGTCGTTCGGTTTGAAAGCTAAGTTCGGGTTCAATGGTTTGGTTCAGCCGAGTTCAGTTTGGCCGAACTTGGCTGAACATTCAAAAATAGCGCTATCGATACTGAAACTGAAACGAAACCGAAACCGAATTTTCGGCCCTGAAAAGACATTTTTCCCCGCCCCCGGATTCATCTGAACACGACCGAACTGTTCAGTCGTTCGAGAGTTCGGTTTGGACGTCCGAACAGACCTAATTTGGTCTGAACTCCGACCATCCGAACCGTATTCACCCATCCCTAATAACATTAGACTTCTCTACATATATTTTGGAGAATCCATTGAACTCGGGTAGCACAAACTTAAAAACTGAGTCAGACTTTTCTTGCTGCAAAGGCTATCTGTAAAGGAATGGCAGGGCCCCTGTCCCTGAAGTACCTGAAATCTCTATAGCATCACCTTGCCCGTTGCACTTATTTAGAAAATGTGTTAAACTTTTGCTTTGGATTTCTTTGAGAACAGAATTTCCCCCCACCCCCAAAGTTATCCTAGTTATAGTTCTGTTCCTGATATATGCGGAATGCATTCAACTCCTATTTAGTCTGCTAATCACCTTGCAGGATTTGGCAAAGACCTATCTCCCCATCACTCAGCTTAGGTTTTAGTAACCATGACCCCCTGCCATTGAAGTATGTTGTCTTTGGTGTCACAAATACTTTGTTGTAATGCGACCCAAATCTGAAGAACTGTAATGATTCAAATCCTTATTTTAGAGGACAGTAATTCTAAGGCAGCTCAGCTGAGGCAACATGCATGGTTCACTTATTTACTCTCCCTACACAAATCATTCAGGTTAGGGTTCTTCTCATCTGCAGATACTGGATTCAGTACTTTGAAAGCATGTTTTGTTACCCTTAAAAAAAAAAATGTTATCAAAAGCCAGTGTGGCTTTTCCCAACCTTTTTTCTTTCCCATAACGTTCTCTCAATTATGTGCTATATTTCTCAATTATGTTTTCTCATTTTTGTCACTAGCTCTAGATTTCAAGTATTTTCAGTGCAATGAAAACATTAACATGTACAACATAACACCAGCCTTAGGTGTAAAAAGATAATTCATTTACTGAGAGGAGAGTTCATTTTCCAGCCTGACACAAAAGAAGCAAAACAAAAAAAATCCCAATAGTTGAAAATTTTAAAATAAATGAACCCTGTATGAAATGGGTCTAACAGACAAGAGCTACAGTGGACTACTTAAATTGGATTTGGTTAGCAATAAACATCATTAGCTTAAAGCATTCTAGCTTACCCATGCAGTGTGAGCTTTCATAGGCTGGGATGTGATAATGCTCTGCTCTTTTACATTTTAACTCCTTGTGGAGATGCTAAAGCCAGCTGAACACAGGCTTTGTGCTGCTAAATTAACCGTGTGTTCCTTGGGGTTTTAAGGCAAACGGTGAGGTTTATTTTGGGTTGAAATATGCCAAAAATAACATGACTGCTGAAAACACTGTGTATCCAATATATTGATTTCTGAGTGTATTGTGCTTTTTTTTCTTTGTTCTTGTGATCAGCTTTTATTTTATGCAAAAAATGTAAGAAATAAAACTATATCATGGTTTATATTCTTAATAATTTTGAAACTAAAAATTCTAGTCTAATTTTGTAAAATTGCATTACAGATAAATTACTTATGGAGGATTAAATATATAAATCTTCAGACATAATACAAATATATTTCTAGAGCTCTGTTCATTACAGTAATCTCTATATCTTTAAATGTTTTTAAAAGTCTATAAGGCTGTAACTCATGCACAGTATGTGGCAATGTATTCGCTTAATCCTATGAGTAATGTTACTTGACCCCAATCTTGGTTGTAAGTGGGATGGGATCAGTCAATAATTAGGCATTCTCGTACCAATAAAACACTTAAGACTTGTACACTAGGGACCTTGATGGAATTAGAGCAAAACATGAGCATGTGTTAGGTCTGTCACAGAATAGGTCTAATACAGATACACACCATTTACCTGGAAAAAACAACAACACCACAGATATATTTTTATACTACTAACATAAAGCCAAAGATTTTAAGCCATTCTTGTTCATTATGACTCTTTCTGTTGTTTCCTCCTCCACACAAAAAATAAATACATAGCATATATCCAGAATGTGAAACTAGGGCACCTCAGTTGTTAACATAGCCTTCTGCTCTCTCCACCCGCAGTTTTTCAAGTGTAAACATCTGGAAGGAGAGAAATCATATACAAGAGTTAAAGGAAGGAAAAACATTTCAAGAAAAGCCACTGTATTGTCTTAGTACATGAGCTACCCATAATCCCTCTACTACTACTTTTCTCCATATCATTTCTTATTTGTGGGGTCTTGTCCTAGAGCTCTTCTCTTAGGCCCTTCTTACGCAGCTGACACCCACTCATGAACACTCAAATATGTCAGAAATCTGGGTGTTCATGTGTGGGTGAGTCTCATGTAAACCCTGCTGCGGGTGGGTGGGGAGCATGTGCTGCGAGTGGGTGGGGAGCATACACATGCACACCCACCTCCACCCATTCCCACCCACCCCCCATGAAGCAACCAGCGAAAGCAGCAGTTGCTCCGTGCGTGTTGATGGGTGGAGGTGGGTGTATATGGGTGTGCTCCCGTCTACACCTGTCTCTTATACACATCTAGATGTGTATAAGAGACAGGCTTCATTGTGNAACCCTGCTGCGGGTGGGTGGGGAGCATGTGCTGCGAGTGGGTGGGGAGCATACACATGCACACCCACCTCCACCCATTCCCACCCCCCCCATGAAGCAACCAGCGAAAGCAGCAGTTGCTCCGTGCGTGTTGATGGGTGGAGGTGGGTGTATATGGGTGTGCTCCCGTCTACACCCTCCCCACCACACACAGACTGCGGTGCACACTGACACCCCACCCACCCCCCATGCCAAGGCCCATGTAAAGAGGGCCTTAGGCCAGGATAAATTTCAAAGAAAAAATAATTATTACATTTTAAAGAAATTGATCAACAAGAGAACACACCTCTTTCAGCTTTATATTCCCTATGTATTTCGCCTTCAGTAAGGAGTTGCAAATGGCACAAAACTCCCATTGACTTTAATGGAGGATGATTGTGCTCAAGATATGTATACTAAGCCCATACTGCAGTGGTGTGATTGGGATATTATTCCATTGCTTGGTAGTATAATCAACTTCCAATTACTGAATTATGTAATACAGCAGTTAAAAGAATTGGTTTCTGTACATAATTTCAGATTGGTGTGATTTGCATCTTTCAGCAAACACTAGTTTGGTCCTCCTGCCCCTGTTTTCATGATTTATCTCCTTATCTGGGTAGAAGGTGGTTGTTGAGAGAGAGAGAGAGAGTCTGAAAAATGAAATACAATATAAACATTTGTGTTAATTATTTCATTTCCTCCTACTCACTTCCCCTGCTCCATATGTTTGCTCAAAGTCTCACTCCTAATTGCTTTCTTGGGCTCAGCAGTACACCTTTCATCAGAAGGTGTCAATGTATGTATGCGACAAAGCTGAGGGTATGACATTTGTATTCATGCCCTTCTTCCTCAATTTTAAATTTGAAAAAAAGAAAATGGGGAAGATCAATAGCATTAGTCTTATAAGTAAAATTACTCCCCATGTGTGCTAATAAGAATGAGTCTTTTAGTTTCTCTCTCATCTTAATCCATTTCTTCCACCAAGTCATCTCCTTCAGATCTTTCCTTTAAGCACTACTCTCTTCTACATTCATCTTTTCAATGACCAATTTTAATCATATATGTCTGATCTGGATTTTAATGTTCCTGGCTCAAAAACTTTTCATGCATTTGTAAAACACTCTGCACGTTTCTGTTTGATCAGCTGCAAGTTAGAGAAAGATAAGGTTTCACACCCTTAGGAAAAAATAACTTGGCAGGCAAAGTGTGTGGTTCACTGTATGGAATTGCTCTCCTCAGACTCTACCACTGCTCAAGGCAGACGGGCTGCAATGGGCCTTTTTTCTTGTAGGTTGGTAATTTCCTGCACTTTGCTGAGATTTCAGGAGATAATACTCAGTTGTGATCTGGTTCTTGGCACCTTGTATCACTTTTGTTAAGCATTTTTATTTATTTGCTCTGTTTTACTAACTCATGGCAGTTTTTAAAGTTTCTTCTGTTCAGCAAAGAGGTAAAAAAACAACAGATAAGCAGAACAAACATATGTATTCCAAATGTTTTAAAACTGATCCCATCAGACAGTATGTCCCACTACATTTAAGCAGGAGCTTGTACTAAATTGTGAACCGCATCATTACATCATCTGCTAATTTGAAAAGCCTTTCACAGATAACTTACCACCATGTCTCACTCTTGCTCTCTTTTCCATGGTCATTACACATCCCCTCTTTCGAAGGATTGTTTTTGCTTTGTGTTACATTTTTATTGCTACTAGAAATTCCAAATCATAGCAGCCCAGTTTTCAAGCTGGCTTTGTTAAATGCAGTTATCCACATGCCTTGGATAGGAATAGTAGTCTGATCAAGATAGTATATACCATATAAGTAAACCATGTACCAATCTGTATATTGAATTGAGTGAGATAAAATAAATATTAAAATATTTAAAGTAAAGATTCATTGTTTTAGGAATTAGTCATGCAAATTTCCTTCCTGCTTTCATATCTAAAAACATATGTAACATACACAGGACAAGCAGCTGTGCAGTCCACATCATCATTGCGAATTTAAACCTTAGATTTGAGAAGGTCTATATTGTTTATAGGATGTGTTCAAAAGGGTGTGTAATTCATTATACATGGTTAGTCATCCATCCATACTTTTACATTTTGCCTGTAGGTACGCTGAGCACCTGGTGATATGATTGTGTTTAAACCATGACTTACAAAATGCTCAATGAATAGCATAGATTTTAAAACTTGCAGACCGAATCATTAAGGCACCAAGTCATATGGATGTTGACTACCCCAGTAAAACCTTTCTTCCGAACCAGGGTTAAAGAAGATAACATGGGTTATTTCCTTCACATTGGGAATGATCAATGTGTAATGATGAAACCTGAAGTCCAGGCTTTTCTGGGAACTATGCAATTATTAGAAACTTGAGTTTCTCCTAAGATGAGACATCCTTATTGAATAGATGTTACATTTTATTCAGGACTCACAGTATGTGATGACCAGGTACTGGAAGGGGAGGAGTCGGAGTGATATTAAAAGCAAATGCTCAGCACAGTTGCAGAAGTGAAAGCAAAGCACTGGTCCTGGCTATTCAGTCTCAAAGCAGGAAATGGTAACGATTAAAGCACACAATGTACAAAAGCAGAACGTTTATTTAGACATTAATTCAAACTGTACCGAGCCAGAATCTTAGCCGCTATGCATTAGTGTCTGTGGAGTATACAAGGATGACTCAGCCCATTCCTGTTCCTATCTCCCTTAATTCCTAGCATGCTTTTTTACATTAAAGTGCAAGTGGTATTTTTAAGTTTGTATAGAGAAGCACAAGCAGAGGGAAAACAAAATAAAGGGAAGAAGGTGAGAGAAAGAAGGTTAAGGGGGGGAGAATACCGTGACCAGTCCCTCCTGTTTCCCAGCTGCCTGTGTGGGGAAGAGCTTATGATCATACGCACACTTTAACAAGGGGATTCCTTCACAAGCCCAAATTAATAATTTATTCCTCAGCTCAAGTCACTTAGCCTGCATTGATTTACTTATGCTGCATTTCCCCTTCATTCATCATAAGCCTGCCCCAGTCCTGATCTCCCGAATAGCGACTCGTTCGCTGCAGCGCGCAGCCAGGGAGGAAGCTGCAAACATGCCTTCATGCACAAGGCCATGCTACATAGCACTCAGATGTGAGAACCTGACCTAAGCCCGGGGGTCGCTCCGGGAAACCGCCGCCGCTCAGCAACGTGCCACCTCGCCCGTCTCTTCACATCCGTTTCTCTTTCCCCATCTCCCGACTCCGGGATGCGCAGCTGTTTCGGCGTGAGGGAGCCGGCTCCATTCATCCATCTCTCAGGGGCTGGCTGACAGCTGCTTGTCATGCAGCAACGCCCTGCCTGAATTGGCCAGGGGCCGGGCTCTCTCGGGTGGGTGCGTGAGCGAGCCTGCCCTTGTGCACTGCCCTCGCCAGCCACTCGCTCCCAGAGTCCGGACTTTCCTGCCTCTTCTCGGCGTCGCCACCACCAGGCACCTCTCTCTCTCTCCCGGTAAAAGGCGGCTGCCTGCTTGCTGTGATCCTGAACCAGGGCATTGGCTGACTTCATCGGGGCTGGAGGTTCCCGGCGAGCCGGGAAAGGAGACCTCGAGGCAGCTGCCTGCTTTCTATTTGTAAAGTGAGCAGTAATTGCAAGAAGCAAGCCTCCGCCGTTGGAATCAATAGTCTGCTCGCTTGCTGCTAAGGGCACTTTGGAGCAGCAGTAGGTCACTAAAGTAACTCTAGCAGCAGCACACTGCTTACTGCGGAGTTGCAAAGAACTACAGGCGAGGGGCTGCAGTAGTGCCGGGGACCGGAGTGCTTGCCGGTTGTTGCCAAGGACACAAGAGTTTTCAAGTCATTAGAGCTTTGCCTCTTCTGCCATTACCGAGAGAGGGCCATTCCTGGGAGGGATGAGGATGGAGCCGTGAGAGAGAGAGAGAGAGAGAAAGCTCTAGCAAGCAGCCCCACCGCTGCTGAGACCAGCTCGGCTCTAATTTCTCCGAAGTCTCACAGAAACCATGCCAGGGATCCTGAGCTTTCTGCGGGCGTTCTGGGGGGGGCTCTTTATTTTTTGGACCGCTTTTAACACTACCCTGGTGGATGTGGTCAGATCGGAGCAGCAGATCCCCTTGTCTGTGTAAGTGTTTCGGCTCTCGGGAGCACGCTGATGGGGCGGGGGTGGTGACTTCCATTTTCGGTGCCCAAGTTTGATGTGTTGTCATTGCAGATGTTTGACCTATTGGGGGAACCTAGCCTACCCTGTCTATTGTCTTGGCTGTCCGATGCAGGGGATCGATTGACTCGGGGCTGTTTGAGTGTGGATTTTAGGGAAAGTGTGCAGGTGGCGGAGGGGGCTGTATGGGGAACACGAGTTTAAAAAAGCTTTTATTTACTAAACTTTTGCCGCTGCATTCACACGCTCCTGTACTCAACCAACCCCTTCAACCCAGTGCTTTCCTGCCATTTCCCCCCTATACGCATCCAGAAGATGGTGATTTTTTCCAAAAGCTTTCGCTCCATTATTTAACTTGTTTTCAAAAGTGCAGCTGGAGCAACTTTGAAATCGGAGGCCTTACCTTGGCGGACAGTGTGAACTATGATCCTTGGGACTTGCAATTGCGAATAGCTGCTGTCTTGTTCTTTGATGGGCTGTTTGTTCCTATGATCGCTTAATACGAAACTGCTCGGATACTTGAGAATGCAGCTGAAGGCTGAAATACTGTGTGTGACGATGCCTGTGTGTTCTAGTTTGTCTTGTCCTTTTCGCAGGGTGAAGCTCTGGGCCTCCGCTTTTGGTGGAGAGATCAGATCCATCGCAGCCAAATACTCAGGTTCCCAGCTTCTGCAGAAGGTAAGGGGCTCCCTCCGGCTGTATTGTAATCAAGCAATGGGCTTTAGGAGAGAAAATGGAGGTAGATTTAGTTTTCTAAACAAACGGGAGAGTGGCGCAGCACATCCTTTGGTCAGAGGTCCGTGTGTGTGTCTGTATCTCTCTGACTTTTTTTTTTGCACGGCATACAGTTCTTGTTCTTGGTTCCTGCTGTCTCTTCTGCACTGCACTGTCTGGAGACTTCCTGATGAACTGGTTATTTTTAGATTACTCTCAGTTCCAAACACAAACATGAAAATTACTTACTTGTGATGTCTAGGTTGAAGCCTAGAATCTGGCTATTTTGTCTGCTCGGTGATGATGATACTGTTTCAGGGAGGAAGCCAGCTGCTCCTCTAAAAAAAATGTTAACTTCATTCAAGGAGTAGAATTAGTACCCATTTTATTATTCTTTTCGACCTGTGCTGTAGGCATGCAGTTTACTGTGTCACAGGAAGAAGGCTGCACTATTGTTTGTCATCTCTGCAGTTTTTACAATCCCATTATTCCCCAATCATCTCAGACCAGTGCTGGGATGTATTACATCATTACAGATAAGGGGAATGAATGTGGTTATCTTCCTGCTCAGCTGCACAGCTGGGTAATAACCTAGTGAAGTAGTGCAACAAACAAACAAACAAAACCTTGAGAAATTGGCCTAAGTCTACATAATTCTGAAAAGTAATGATAACGGGGAATTGATTATTAGACCTTTATAGAAAACTACATCTATTCAAATTTAAACATACAATCCCATACTGAAGCTCCAAACTGAGATAACATGGATGGGTTTTTTCCACAGGGGTTGGTAAATTAAAAATAAATGAATGAGAGTGAGAAAGAGAGAAGTTTAAATGGCTTCAACATTGCAATTCTGCAGTGTTTAAAATATGATAATCAAAAGACAACATTGAAATCTAAACATTTAAGGACAGTTTCCAGAAAGTCAGTACAAATGTCGCAATATATCAGGTTAACTTTATGCAGATTATCAAATCTGATTTTGGTCCAAAGTAATATATGTGACGTGTGTATTGCATGGCAATGGATTATTCATATAATTTATGGCACTGATTTTGAAAGCCTTGATATCTGGAGGAAACTATGTAAGACAATGACATGCTATATGTTGCATCCGTGATGCAAACAAAAAGCTTATGCTAAAGGCAGGTAGAACTGGAGCAGTAAATTTCCTGCTTGTTAAAAACATATAATGATTCCTTATGCAAAAAGAGTTGATGTTTTCAATATTGTCTACCAAATATTGGCCCCAAATAGTTTTGTTATTTAAAATAGATGCGTACACTGTCTTAATATGTCTTAAAGCTACCAGAATATTTTCCAAAATTGTATTCTTTAACTTAACATCTTTGGTAAGCTGTCTAGTTATTTGAACATTTGGAGCACCTACGTTCTCTCAAGTCTTTCGTCGCATTCTACACAACATGGGTAAATTTCTTTGTATAGACATCATGTATCCTAGACAGATTTATATTCATAAAAGAGAATCGCCTTTGCTTTTGGAACTGCTGAACAGTTTCTAATCAAAGCACTTTCCATGCTTGTTGTGGAAATGGTCTAATTTTGTGAAAATGTGTTTCTTTTCAACCAAGTACTACCAAATGGATAGTTTTATTTAACTTTGGAATTACTCCTTAGAGTACAATATTTGCACACAAAAGTGATCTATTGAATTTTAACCACTGAATATAAATTGCCCAGTGTTTAGGAGTAAATTGCAGAATATATGTGATTCTCAAAGGATCAGTAAAATCTTTAATAATTCTCCCGCATGTCCTGATGTGACCTCTCCTATAATATTGCATTTTCTCTTAAGTAGTAAGATTTCTTCCTATTGGTTGTTATACTGTGGGTAATTGGAAGCCACCACAATGCTCATTTTACCTTCTTGTCATCATCCTTTCTAATTTACCAATGGAGCTGTGTTTTCGTTGTTGTTGTTGCAGTTTAACAATCAGGTGTTTATTTCCATCTGGGTTTTTTTTTTCTTGCCTTTGTTATGGTATTTCATAACATGAGCAAAGATTATGTGCTGATTTAATAAATGTTCAGGGGTATACAGCAGGCAGTGTGTTTTTATGTTGCCCCAGCATTTGGTGACTGTAATGTTAAGGGATCCCTTCAGTGTATGTTAATTTTATTTTAAATGTAATTTGACTCTTGGTTTCCAAAGTTCTTCATGTATTTGCTGATAGGGGTGACTGAGTCAGAATGACAGCCTCCTTTTTTCAAGTACTCTTGTGTAAAGTTTAATACTTCTGTTGTCCTTATTTGTTCAAATTTTAAAACAGTGGACATTTTTCAGACATAGTAACCTTGAGGGGTTTAAAAGTATAAATGAGAATAATTTTTAGCACGCAGCAGCAGAAATAATCATGGTACTTGGCAAAGCAATCTTATTGCAGTATTCTTATATGAAGGCCTTTAAGAATCCTTTTGTTACATATTTTGATAGTACTAAATTTTAAGCACACTAGTCTATCTTGCATTGGATTCCCTCTTTCTCCGTGCATTATTGATTATTATATTGTTAGTGAATGAAACTATTCTCTAACCTCTCTAATTTTGAACTATGGAATCTTGACAGGTGATGTTGTAAATCATACCACTGTTGAGAACAATAGATGGTTTAGATACGTAAAGAGTATGTCTGGACAATATATGAATATATATGAATATATCAATATATGAATTTCGGGTACCGTGGGTATTAAAGTGCCATATAATTTAATAAATAAGTACTTTTTGCAAGTGCTTTTTTTTTCTCTCCGTAGTTGAATTTTTAATTTGAAAGTTTGTTAGGTTAATTTTGTGTTCATTTGTAAGAAGCAAACTGTTTCCATGGGAATAAAATTGAAATTTAAACTGTATTAAGACACCAGGCTGCCTGAATATTTTATATATGGGTTTATTGAACAACTTGAATTCCATTGGGAGAGGACATTAAATAGGTTAGTCATTAAGACAAAACTAAGGAAAGTTATTACTTTGAATTCTGAGATCCTGCCTAGCAGTTATTCTCTGGTATTATATTTTGAACACTTGGTGACTATAAGAATTCTGTCCTTTTGAAATATAAGAGGCATGGTACGGATACTTATGTACCACTCTGTTAAAGCAGTCTAGACAGAAGATATATATCTATATCTGTATTAGATACACACACACTTTTTTAAAATTTACATTACAACCATAACTCATTTGAGCTATAGGTAGAAACGGTATATCCATGTTCTAGTCTATTGCTCTGACGTATACACTAATATATAATATAATATATTATATATTAGTGTATACGTCAGAGCAATAGACTAGAACATGGATATACCGTTTCTACCTATAGCTCAAATGAGTTATGGTTGTAATGTAAATTTTAAAAAAGTGTGTGTGTATCTAATACAGATATAGATATATATCTTCTGTCTAGACTGCTTTAACAGAGTGGTACATAAGTATCCGTACCATGCCTCTTATATTTCAAAAGGATAGAATTCTTATAGTCACTATATTTATATATATATATAGAATATTAGTGTATACGTCCAAGCAATAGAGTAGAACATGAATATACCCTGTTTGTACCTATAACTCAAATTAGTTATGGTTGTAATGTAATTTTTAAAAAAGGTGTGTGTGTCTATATATATACTCTATATAATATATTCATATGGAAGTATTCAAGATTGGCTGATTTGAAACAAATTCACTTTTTTTTTTTTTGGTTAAACAATACAATTTATTTTTATACTCCATTATTGATCTTTAGGGGAAGTGAACATTAGTAGATGTTCAGAACATTTACTAGAAGTGAATACAATATTGTTTCTGTGATGTATCTAATTTAGGGAGGTTGTACAGTTGTCATGTAGATTTGCCACCATTGAAGGAATTGTCTGCATGTTGTTGTAAAGACATGCATACTCTTCACCTAGTTAACAAATACTGCTGGGACCTAGGATTCAGGTCATATTTCAGTTGACTCTCCTACATGATATGAATTGTAGCAAAACTATTTGAAAAACAATTGTTTCCTTTACACTTTCAAAAGTTGTTACTTTAATTTTGAACGTTGGCATGCTTTTAAAATGTACGTCTCTCTAATACTGTGATAAGTGCTAATTAAGACTGCAATAAGGATGTTAACAGAGTCTATTACAGTAGCCAGACTTCTTGTGCAAGATTCAAAGCATGATTTAAATTCAATGGATGTTGTTATTATTTCACCTACTGAAATAGGAATGTTGGAAGGACTGGGTTTGGAATTTTTAGTGTTTTGCATTTAAAGCATATAGTAATAAATTGAAAACTGTTTCTATAGCAAAGTGGTAATACAACGCAGCCAAGAAACACATTTAATGCACCTCCCTTTAATGTTAAAAGCAACAGGTGTATAGTAAAGCTGATTGCACTCTCGTGGAGTAGATTTGGTGTAAAATATACAGACAAGATTATACTTTCTCAACTTTAGATTGGAGCTATTTTATTTATTTATTTACATCGTGTAAATATTAAATTTTTACTATTCAGCTAAACTACTCGGTTAAACATTAGGAAGAGCTTCCTAACAGTAAGAGCCGGCCGACAGTAGAACAGACTGCCTAGAGCAGCGGTGGGCTCTCCTTCACTGGAGGTTTTCAAACAGAGTCTGGACAGTCATCTGTCAGGGTTGCTGTAGCTGTGGCTTTCCTGCATTGAGCAGAGGGTTGGACTAGATGACCTCTGAGGTCTCTTCCAACTCTAAGATTCTATTCTATCTACTGCTCTCAGAGTCTCAAGGGTAGAATAAGAAATTCAAACTGCAATAGGTGGTAACATAGTCACTAAAGTAGTCAGACTTCGTGTTCAAGAGCTATTGTATCCTATTTTAATTATTCCATTTTAATCTGCATTGGGACAATTTTCTTTTGTTAAAGACAGTTGGTCATTTGTTACAAACATGTCCCTAGTAAATACAATTTTATCTGAAGGTCTCGTAAGTTTTTCTTATGTAAGGTGTTTGTTTATGATTCCTTATGCAAAAAGAGTTGATGATTTCAATATTGTCTACCAAATATTGCCCCCAAATAGTTTTGTTATTAGAGGTGGGGAGTCCTTTCTGTCCCGGGGGCTGCATTGAAAATTAGTATGAGCTCCAAGGGCCACATAGAGTTTGAGGATGGGGGGTGTGCTTAATGGGTGTATTCAAGAAAAGGAGGGTCCAGATCATGAATCTGTGCTGTGGATTTGTCCCCTACTGTCAGTGCCCCCGCCGGGGTCGCCTGCAGTGGGGGCGTGAGCCTCAGAGCGAGTCCACTGACCTGCCTCCCCCCCCTCGATGCGCAGCCAATTATGGTGCTGCGGACTCGGCCCCAGCACCTGGGGCCCTGCCGCCGGCACGGCGGACGCTGGCGGCTCCGCCCGATGCGCAGGACGTCGGGGCGGGGCTGTCTGACACAGCAAAGGAGACCACACACCCCAGATGCTGCTCAGCGTGCCTCCGGGCGTGCACGGGGGGCGGGGCCTCGGGGACAAAAAGCAGCGCCGCGGTTCAGTTGGCGTTGGTGATTGAAGTGGAGAGACTGACCTGAGAGAAAGCTAAGTGCTCGATAGTAATCCTGACTATTGTGCCTTGATACGTGTTTGGATCCCTGCCTATTGAGTTAGAGTGCGAGTGTTGGACCTGTCCCTGCTACCCCTGGAGTGTGTGCGAAGAGTGTAAAGGAGTGTGGGCGACTCCTCCCGGTTCTTCTTCCCTCCCTTCCTGTGTGCATACCCCCTTCCTTCCCCTTGTGCCTGTATTCTCCCCCCCCGCCCCGCCTTCCCTCCACAAGCAGCACACTATCCTCCCGTCCCCATTTGCTAGTGTGGGTTATCAAAGGAGTGTGTGTGGGAATTGGCCTGAGGCTCCCTACAAAAGCTTGGCGCCCTATGATGATAGGGATCTTGCCTCAGTGAGGCCTTGTGATCCACATACTATCCTGATGGGCGTTTATACCTTGATAGACTCCTCCCAAGCAAGGGCTCGGGTGCGTGACTGGTTGGTGGGTGGGCAAGGGAATAGGCCTTTGTGGTCCTTGATCCCCCCCCCTTTTTCCCCCTTAACTCCCCCCGTCCCCGTGACACCTACCCTTGTGTGCAGGCCCTCCTCTCTGCTCCATTATTCTGAGCTCAGTTTTTCAGTGCTTGGGGGTAGAGACTGGATCCAGGGGCCAGATCCAAGCACTGGAAAGGGGCCACATAAAAACTTGCAGAGAGCTGCATTTGGCCCCCGGGGCTGAGGTTCCCCACCCCTGGTTTAACAGAACCTTCAGTGTTACTTAAGTACCTACTACTTATATTCTCTCTCTCTCTCTTACAGTCTATAATATTTATGGGTCATCTCCGTACTGAGGACACTTATGTATATGTTTAGACCTCTACAAATAGTTGCATTTTCTATAGAGGATCTTTTCCAGGCATCATACATTCCCATTTTTAATGCTTATAATTACATTTTGCCTTAGTTTTGTTGCTTCGGCTGTTTAGTTTCATACAACTATGGAAACGTCCGTATACTGTCATAATAGGGTGACTTAGATCAATTAGCATTCAGCTAGCACATCTGATTCATGCAGTATATCTATCTTTAGTTTTAAAACTCATAATGACGACTTAGATTCTTTTAAAAGTTCACATTATATTGATCTAGAGAAATTTAGTCCAATCATCTTGACATTAATTGCATTCCTTTTTTTGCCCACTGTGCTTGCTCACTTTTTTATACATTGGTTTTTGTTTTTTTAATTGTAGGTATTGTGGCTACTGCTGCCTCTCATGAGTGATGGGTCAGTAGGATTATTGATGAAAGTATAAAATGAAATCCGAGTTGTGAAGTCATGTTGGACACCAGCTTGATAATTCATGAACATATTATAATAGTTTTAATCATGCAATTAAACAATATTAAGTTTCTTTTGTACAAATTTAATAATATTAGCAGTAATGGTAGAAATAAATATGCTTATGGTTAGAAAAAGTAGCAAGGTAAAATGGTATTAATCATACTTATACTGAAATTAAGTTGATTTTAATTAAGTCTCTTGAAGTTTGGGCTCAGCAAAACGTCTGTTTTCATTGTGTGATTAAGCCAACATTGTTATTACATAATGACAGGGGTGGGAGTCAGGCAGGGGTGTGTCCTGGCCCCCACTCTGTTTAATCTATTCATTAATGACCTAGTCCCTATGATGGCGAACTCTAGGTTCCATCCTCCCAAATTGGCAGATAGAGCATTGGGCTGTCTGCTGTTTGCGGATGACCTTGCCCTGCTTTCTCAAACAAAGGTGGGGTTAAGAAGGCAATTGGACAAATTTGCCGCTTATTGCATTTCCAATAATTTGGAAATAAATTACCAGAAGTCAAAGGTGGTGAGGTTTTCAAACTCCAAAAAGACTTTTCGCTGGCCCATTGGTGGGCAAGAAATCCAGCAGGTCTTTACTTTTAAGTACTTGGGGCTCTGCTTTCAGGCTTCGGGCTCCTGGAAGATACATGTCCAAAGGGCTATGGATGCTGCCAAACCTGTG
>QEPC01013994.1:1365440-1377124 GCA_003113815.1 Sphenodon punctatus
GTTTAAGAGGAACTGCTTATGAGGACAGGCTTTGCCCTTTTGATGCTCTTGAAGCTGAGACCGTCCAACATATTTTCTTTAATTGTCAGATGTACAATTCCATTAGAACACAATATTTGGCCCCGCTTATATTGAGTTATCCGGGAAGAACGGATCTAAATTTATTATGGTATGCCCTAAATGCCCCTGAGTTCATGCAAGCTTCTCTACATTTTTTGATCCAGGCTTTTGGAATCAGAAATAGACTTATGAATTCCAAAACCCTGGAGGAGGAGAGGATGGAAGATCCACATGGCACACAACGCGTAGCCTGGGTATAGTGAATTCTAATAAAGTGGGGAGGGGGGAGGGGGGGGAGGAGCCTTGAATTTTTAGTTTGGCCCAAGATACGGCTCTAGATCAATATAACGTCTTTTAATTTTGAAGTAGGGGTATTTTATTTTAAAAATAAATTTGTCTACGGCAAGAGGGTTCTTTCTCCCCCCCCCACCCCCTTGCCTTGTGTAAAAGGACCAAGGTTACTGTATAGATATTTTTAACCTATGGTCTTGTTTTTGTATATTTTATAATTATTTGTATACGTATTTTTATATTGTTTTATATTATGCTTGTAAGATTGCTATGGCCTTTGGCCACGTAAATAAATTTTTTCATCATCATCGTCAATGACGGGAATATATGAAAGGATGTAAAAAGCAGTTTAATCCTAGTCTTTTTCCCCACATCATTTTCAAAATTGTTGGGGGCTTTTTTGGTTCATGTAAAATCTGAGATTTAACTACTTTTCATCTTTGCATGTACTTAAGCCATGCACTTCAGAAAGTTTTCCCACACCAAACTGATTACCGAGACTTTTAAACAGGAATATTATATAGAGCAGGAGTGGGGAACCTCTGGCCCAGGGGCCAAATGTGACCTGCAGTTAGTTTTTATTAGGTATGTGCGAACAGAATGCGGTTCGGACGTTGGGTCGTTCAGTTCGAAACTTGGGTTCGGGAGTTTGGTTCGACTGAACTTGGCCGAACATTCGAAAATAATGTTATCAATACCAAATTCAAAATTTTTTTTTGGTATCGGTATCATTTGGCCCTGAAATAACCCCTGGTCTCCATCCCTGATGCTAGGAAGTATGGTCCTCAGCTGCCTTCCCCTTCCAGTCACATTGTTCCCGCCCCCGAACTCATCCGAACTCACCCGAACATGACCGAACTGCTTGGCCGTTTTCGAGCTCGGTTCGGACGTTCAATTCGGATGTCCGAACAGACCGAGTTCGGTCCGAACTCCAAACATCTGAACTGCGTTCACACATCCCTAGTTTTTACGTTGCCCGTTTCCAGTTCCTGGGTCTGGCTCCTGGATCAAGTTCCAAGCACTGAAAAACTGAGCTCAGGACAAGAGACCAGAGATGATGGCATGCACACAACGATATTGAGACAGATTCATGGCACAGAGCCATGATTCTGGACCCACCTCTTACTGAGTGCACCCCTTAGCCATCCTGCCACAGCTTTTATGTGGCCCTCAGAGTTTTGCCCCTGGGAAGAAAAAGTCCCCCACCCTTTACATAGGGACTAGAGCTTCATTGGGTACTAAAATTAGTACCTGGGGGTAATATCTACATTTTCAGGCACCCCATTGGGCAGCTGATGGGCTAACAGATGACCATTTGGGTGCCTGATGGCCAAAAATGCATTCCAGCCAGGGCTTGTCAGTTTCAAAGGCGGGTTGGGGCCTCCCACACACAGCACTCAATAAGTATTGTGGCTGGAAGCCACTTTTGAAACTCACAAGCACCAGCTGATAGTGCTGTGGAGCCTGACTGGTGCTTCCTCCCATGGTGGCTCCCCAGCCCCTCAGCGTGTCTCAGGTGAGAGGTGGTGGTGGGGGAATGGCCTTCTAAACGTACAAGCCCTGGCTAGGGCCACTGTGGAGCTGGGCTCTGCAGTGGTCCCGTCGGCGATCTGTCACCCTCATCGGCCAGCCAGTGTGTATGAGCAGCCTATTAGATCCCATTTGGGCATCACTGGTGCTGACTGAGTTGATTCGGGCACCCCGGCTTCATTAGAGGTGCCCAAATCTTTGGGTTCCTGGTTGCAGCTCTAAAAGTCAATTCTCTTAGAAGACTCGGTTGTGTTTGGTTGGATTGTTTTTTTTTTTTTAGAAAAACAAAGTTGCTTGTGGAGTCATGTTACATCAATATAAGTTCTATTATACTAGGAAAGCTGTGGCATAGTACAAATTTTCGAGTAAGATTTTTTTTTTCATATTGGCTACTGATCTGGAGAGGGAATGTTTGGACACAAGAGATAAAAACAGATGTGTCAGTGGCCCGCTGTGGCCCACTTTTTCACACTTTGGCCTGTGAGCCACCGGCACATATGTTTAGGGGCTGACAGATAAGATGTTGGACCGGGATTGCCCTCGGTCATGTTGGTAGCGAGCCTGGGCTCTCACACCCAGATTAGCTCCAGGTCACATGCTGGGCTATGGTCCGCCTGATTGGGGCAAAGCAGGCACAGCTGACTATCACGTCTGTTGTGGCCCACTATGATCCAGCCTGGATCAGGGCTGCTATGGTTCGTGCCGTGGCTGGCTGTTATGGGGGACACTGGGCACAGCATGGTGTTGGGACCGGCCAGCTGCACATTGCGTCTCTCTGCCCTCCTTGGTGGCCCAGCCACAGGGATGTGTGTTGGGGGGTCTGACCCAGTCCAGAACATGTCCACCATGGCTTGCCAACTCAGGTAGGGTTGTTTGTTTCCACCCAGTGTCGCATTTTCAAAACTTCAGTCCCCTCCCAACCATACCTGGGTTGGGAAGCCACAGCGGACATGTTCTGGACTGGGTCAGGCCACCCAACACACGTTCCTGTGGCCACACCACCAGGAAGGATCTTCTCTTCTTCCTTTTAAGCACGTAGTCTCTATAACCAAAATCATTAGAATGTGACTCATAGTTTCTTAATATTTACAATAATCTACCATATAGTCTATTTTTGCCTGAATCTCAAAGTAATCTTTTTGGATTTATTATTATTTTTTAACTGAAAGGAGAAAGTAATTTCAGGCTTTACTGGATTCACTGCTTATTCACATAAATATTCTCTGCTGCCTTTATAGGGTTTTGCATGCAAAAAAAGATCCCATTATTTTTATTATTTAGGCTGAAAGTGTACTATTGATATGTGATGGAAATATGAGATGGCTTCTATACGTTTACAGTACATGCATTAGATTTTCAGTAATGTATTTAACTATGGGAATTTGTGAGTGGTCAATCCAACTGAAAAATATAAGCTCTAGAATAGAAATGAATGCTAATTTCTTCAGTTAACGCATTTATGTTTGTTTGTTTGTTTTTCACATCCTTTACTGGAAAATGCTAACACTTGATAGTTAAAGGAGCCAGTCTCTATGCAAATTACCTTGACAGTGAAGGTAGGTAGAGTCATGAATAGATGTCGCATTGAAATAGTGATTCTCCTAGAGCAAAGCAACTGCTAATCAATACTCTGATACTTGCAAATGTCATTATCATTATACATAGTAAGGTTTTTTTTGTTTGGTTGATAATAAATGGTTATGCATTGCAGAACACAAGGTCATTACATACTAGTTGGCTAGAATACATTCCAGATTGCTATAGAAGTTCCATGAAAAGGCCTGCATAAAAAGTAATGATTGTTTTTGGATGCACTTATAAAGCCTCCCATTGCTGTTGCAGCTGTGAACACTTCATGTAGTTTCTATCATGCATATTTTTCCAAATTATGAGAGGTATTTTCTGTGAACCCTCTTTGCCACCTAAGTAGCTACCCTGAAAAGGCTAAACATGGGGAATATAAACTGAAATGCCAGAAGATTTCAAGGTCTGTAGAAAGTCTGAACAGAAAAAGCTCCTTAGGGTATTTACAAACATGATGGCGGAGTGTTACCATCACAGCTTGACCCTGGGTCAGGCAGCACAACAAATGTGCTGGTGGCTAGGCTGCTGGGGAGTCACACGAACATGGAGCTGTCTCTTATACACATCTAGATGTGTATAAGAGACAGATGATGAGCAGCCTTGGTGACCTATGACAGCTGCCATGGCAGCCGGCCATGGAAGACCTGATGCAAGTCAGCGGAAACAGATGCGTTAATAAGCTCTGGCCCGCTTTGCCCAGATTGGGCGGACCTTAGCATGGCCTGTGACCCTGGAGGTCTCTGGGATCACAGCCCGGACTAGCCACCAACGTGGTCCGAGGCAATCCTGGGCCAACATCTAGTGGCACCTGCACAAATGTGCACGCCAGGTCCGGGCCTAAGCATGACAGAGCGGGCCAAAGCAGCCTGCCATCCCATTTGTTAACAGCCTTAGCCTTTGCTCTAGAAGCAACTGAGTTGGGACTCAAGTGTGTTTCCAGACAGAATGCATTCCAAAGAAAGGAACATCTCTTTGCAAACAGCCTCATCCCATCATCTCAGGTAATTTATCTATTTATCTTACGTATCAGATGAATTGTTTGACATGCAGGTATCATGATGGGATGTAAGGAGAGAGCTGGGGCTGATAAAATTTAGGACTGCATAGTTAGCAACTACTGTCTAAAATTTCAGGTGGAAGTAATTTGTCAGAGCAGACATTTGGTGAAGATATTCTCCATCAGTCTGTCCTACTTAAAAGACAAATGACTTGATATTGTATTATCTGAACCTTCTGGCCTTTGTGGGTTGTCCAAAATGGAGCACAATGCAGGAGTCAAGGGGTAAGGCCATATGAGACAGGGATGGCTGGATCACCTGCCTGTCCTGGAGACGGGGAATGCAGCTGCCACACTTTGGGCTGGTGGGGAGAGCAGTCCAAATGATACGATGTGCCCCAACCCACGGAAATTGGGTGGGAGGGCCACTATCACAAGTTCTACCACGTCCTGGGGTGGACCAGTGAGCCATCCACACCGGTGGGCACCTGGTCCTGCCCCACCCACCAAGCTTATTCTGTCTACTATCCTGGCCACTGCCATGATGTAGATGCACAGGAATGGCGAACTTTGCCCATGGATCTATGGTGCCAGTGGACATTGACTTGGGGTGGGGCTGCACGGAACTGGCCTGACAGGAGGTGGTCCATTGGCCCAGGTGGGGCAACGAGTAGCCCGTGATGCATCACCGGCATTCTCCGGTGGATGTGTCGAGTAGCAGTCACCCGCCTGACCCAGGACAGAAGTATGTGAACATGTGGAGGCCTGAAGGTTGGCTGCATTGCAGGCTAATGTGGGGTACATTGATGCAATGTGTGATAATGTTTCATGTGGTCTTATCCAAGGTTTGAGGGGATGATGGCTTCAGTAACCATGACAGGATCTAGATTTGAGAGGGAAAGATGCAGTCTCTTAGCTGACTTAAATCTTTCATCTTAAGACTTAAGATGAAAGAAACTATTTCTGGTTTGTGTTGCTATGTGAAAATCCAAGAACAGAGAAAAGTAGCAAGGACTTATGCCTGCAAACCACTTTGATAATCGACCCACAGATGTCCTTAGCTGGGGGAACCATTACTGTTTTAATGAAGTATTATTGCACTTCTGCTCCCATTGAATGCAAATTTGTAGTCTGAATTTTCTTGCCTTTCTTCAGTGGCCCATCAACCTGAACCTGGGATCTTTCTTCTGTTTTCAGGTGAGACATACACTGTTGACAGAAATCACCTTTTCAGTAGGTGATTTCAGATGGACCGATTCCATTCTTTGGCACCTGGGGGCAAGCTAGAACCCAGAGCCGATGCCGGAAGACCTCTGGGAGCTTGGAGTAGATTGCTAGACGAATGCGTTTGTGTGTCTGTTGCTAAGAGCACATTGAGAGCTTACACCAGTGCATTTGAGGGATTCTGATCCTTCCTAGTGAAGCACAGGTTTGAGGGAGTTTGACCAGTCTCTCCTGATCATGTAAACTGTTTTTTGATCCATTTAATTCACCAAGGCTTCGCACCGCGAATCATCAGAGTCCGCCTAGCTGCAACATCCTTATTCAGTAAGGCCAATGGCTTTGAGGACCCATGTGGGGCCTTTCAGACTAAAAGAGCATTAAAAGGCTGGACCAGGATGGGGGACAGAAAGGGGGACAACCAGCATCCAATTTCCGTCAACATGTTAGCGCATATGCTGGGAGCCCTGTGGGCCTCATTCTCATCTCTCTATGAAATTCAATTTAGGGCGGCATTCACCCTAGATTACTTTGCTGTGCTCCGCATCAGTAAGCTGATCCCTAGATCAAATGGTGACCTGTCTGATGATGGGGCATTATTTATTTATTTATTTGTAAATTTTAACCCGCCCTTCCCACTGCGAGCAACAGATGGAATCAAAGGACGACTGACATCTCCAATAATTGGGGAGACCGCCTCACCCAGATCACCAGTCCCTCTAACTAGCATCACCTCTGTCTTATCAGGATTGAGATTCAGTCAGCTCGACCTCATCCAACCCCCCCACAGTGGCCAGGCACTGAGACAGCAAGGAGACAGCAGAGCCCGAGTCAGATAAAAATGACAGATACAGCTGTGTGTCATCCACATATTGATGACAGCTGACCCCCCAGCTGCACACGACCTCCCCAAGCAGCTTCATATACACGTTAAACAAGAGAGGGTACAGAATGGAACCCTGCATTAAGGTGGGGGGGGGGGGATGTGTGAGTAGGGGCTGAGGGCTTGCATGTCACAATTTGATGCTCCAAGACAGACTAGCTGGGTCAGGGCCAAACGGTCTTACAATCCTCAGCAATTTGCCCAGTATTCAGAAAGTACTATGCAGTAGGGGGAACGGAAGCCGGTCATCTGCTAATTCACATGAGAGGGACACGTCTGACAAAATATTAATTCAGGTATGTTTTTAGACAGTGTTTATGCCACATCGGTCTTCCCCCATGGGAGATTTGGGTTCCACTCTTTCTGTAAAGGAGTGGCATCCATGGCAGCCAGTGGGGCCTACCAGCTGAAAGGATCAGAGTGCTGGGCCTACGGAACGTAGGGAGATTGAGCCCAGCATGGAGGCTTAGGCTGCTTTTAAACGAGGAGCGCTGAAGCGCCTCCTCAACGCCGCGATAAAGCGAAGCCGCTGGAAGTGACGTTCTCCCTGTTGCCGGCGGCGGCTGGAGATACGGGGCTTTGGAGCGGCGAGTTCTTAAGCCAGATAATTGAAGTCTTAAGAACGCGCCGCTGCAAAGCCCCGTGTCTCCAACCGCCGCCGCCACCGGCAACGGGGAGAACGTCACTTCCGGCGGCTTCGCTTTAATGCGGCATTTGGGAGGCGCTTCAGCACGCCCTCGTTTAAAAGCAGCTTTAGTTCTTTGTCTTTACTATCTTGTCTCCTTCCAAGCAGGTGCCAGCTGACCAATAACTGTATGGATGTGCTGGGTGAATATGTTGCCCCTACATGGCCCCCCCGATATGCTGGTGATACACCTGGGGGAGAACACTTGGTGACGAGAAAGGGCTTTGAACTATTGGGTGAATCCTAATCCAGGATTCCTGGCCAAGGACAGTCATTTGGTGGTCAGACATGCTAGGACACCTGAAATGGTGCAACACGTGTCGACCAGTAAAGATAGAGCAGGCAAGAATAAAAGTCAGTAAGACAGTTGGGAAGCTGATGAGGGGCACTGGTGGCTGTGTAACACATCACTGGGGGATATAATTCTGCCATGAAAGGATCACCTGTCAGAGTGCACCTGTCAGATATAGGCAGTGACTCAAGTTGCTTTGCATGAGCATTTGGGTATCCCTGCTTGGGGAAAAGGTGGGGGGAGTAGAAGCAGGGAGTGAATCTGCTCCTCCCTCCCCCTTTTTTGATACATGTTAGCCTGGGAAACAATAAGTAGAACAAACTGAAGCTTAAATTGGTCCAATACATTTTGATAAAATGAACAAGGGACCGGCGCTGGGGAGGGAGCTTTGAATGACTGAACCAATAGTCCTGCCCCCTGTCCTCACCCCAGTCTTTAGGGGAGGGAGCACCATGGCCAGTGGTGGTGGCACTCCCCTGAAGCGGGGGAAAGGCCGACAACCTATCCCCCCAACATCTTGAAGCTGATGGTGATTTTGATTCCCTAGTTGATATTGGCACAAGCAGGGTATGCCTCATGAGCGGTGTTACCCTGAGTGCATCAAGTGTGGGGGCACGTGTACTAGGTGCCTGACACTGATGCCAGGTGTGCCTGAGGAGAGGCCATCTGTTATGTTAATATATTTGCAGCCTATGCCCATTTTAACCAAATATGTGTCTGTGTGATTCCTTGAGCCATGATACCCACAAACCACCTTTTCTGTAGCTGAGTTCAAGTGTTTTGCATGAGGCAGTTTGCAGCATTTGGGATAAATAGCTATCCCAGCCAGTAGAAGAAGTGCTTAACTTAGATTGCAAAGTCCTATTGTAGAAATCAGTTAATTCAGTATTTCTCCAACTTTTTTATTCTATGTATTAACTGTACTTTATGAAACAATCTTGCAGTTTGAATTGAAAGTGTTTTTTTTATTTTATGGATGATGATGGTTAGCGATAAAGAGTTTAGAAGGAGCAGGCTTTTATTAAAGTGTGGCAGGACGACCGTTTGAATCTTCATTGTGCACTTCCTGTCGTTTTATACTTTGTTAATGGAAACTAGGTGTAGAGTAAAATAAAATGGCAAATGATGTTTGTGTTGATAAGTGCAAAGGAATGCATATAGGGAAAAATAATCAAACTATAAATGTGCAAACGTGGGTTCTATCGTATTGCCACTCAGGAAAAAGTTCTTTCTGTCATTGTGGGTAGTTCACTGAAAATATCAGCCTAATGTACATCAGCAATCAAAAATGTAAAAAATGTTAGGAATTATTGGGAAGATGATAAAAAATAAAATGGAAAATATCATAATGCTACTATATAAATCCACATTTTCAAAACAGTGTGGCATTCTGGTTACCCTTTAGAACTAGAAAAAATGAAGTGAAGCGCAATAAAGGTAATCAAAGGTATGTGTTGGCTTCTTTACTAGGAGTGGTCAGACTGGAGCTCTTCAGCTTAAAAATGAGACGAGTGGGAGGGGGCGGCGGGGAGGATATGACAGAGGTTTATACAATCATGAGTGGTGTGAAGGAAGTAAACCGGGATCTGTGTTTTTACCCGTTCTCATGATATCAGAACTAGGAGACACCTAATTAAGTTAACTGGCAGCAGGTTTAAAACTATCAAAAACAGATATATGCAGTTAACCTATGGAACTCCTTGTCACAGAGGTTGTGAAGGCTTATAGTGTGGCAAGGTTTGGCTCTCTTCCTGGGAAACAAGCAGCTTTCTCAGTCCTCGTTGGAATAGTTTACTCCATGCCATACCACAAACACTTTTGCAACCCTATTCAGCCCTCTCGGGCCAACTCTGACTCTCAGGAGTTAATAGTTCATTTAGATATTAGGCTGTACAGGGCTTGGAAGAGGCCCATCCTCAAAGCCTCCTGTTGGAGTTCAAGCCAGGTCCCCGTAAGTCAATTAATAGAATAAAGGCCCTTTCAGGTG
Source organism: Sphenodon punctatus (assembly GCA_003113815.1). Taxonomy (NCBI): domain Eukaryota; kingdom Metazoa; phylum Chordata; class Lepidosauria; order Sphenodontia; family Sphenodontidae; genus Sphenodon; species Sphenodon punctatus. The sequence goes on from QEPC01013994.1 coordinate 1,374,971, forward strand.
CTGCAACCACCACCAGAGCCCACCTGATCTCATCTCTGTCCTGCTGTTGGTGTCTTCTGTAGGTGTGGCATTGACTTGATTCAAGCTTTCCTTCTTGTCCCTTCAGATCTCTTGCCTCTCTTTTTCCAGAGGTGTGGACTCCAGTCCTCCTAGTTCTGTCTGCTTCCAGTGATCTGAGCAGTTAGCTAGTCTCCTGCACGCCTCCCTCTCTGAGGGTTTCTTCCAGCTTTTAAGGCAGCTGTTCCCAGTCGGCTGACCTCCTTTAACATTTCAGTTTGGTTTTTAAAGGGGTATTTATTCTATTTATTTGTTTGTTTACATTTTTACCCAGCTCTTCTAATCCCTGTCACTTGCTCTGAACCAGGCTTTATTCCTGTGACTCTGGGTAAAAACACATGCGACCGCACTCCTGAAGCAACCCAGCCCAGCTCAGGATGGGAAGTCATGGATGACACGGTCCAGACTGAGTCAGGCTAAGAACAAATGTACCCATGGCCAGGGTTCGGGGAGTGGGAGAGGGGGCGGCAGGGAGATGCATGAACGCGCCCCTGTGCTGTGGCCAGCCCTCTGCCATGATGGGCAAGCATGGCAGCCAATCATAGCCAGCCATAGCAGCTAGCCATGGCGGGTCCTGCTCCGGGCCATGACTGCCAGCGGCAACAGCCATGACAGCCTGCTTTGGTGCACAACCTTAAAATTGCCATTTTGGTTCTATCTGAAATTTCAGTTCTTGTTTCGTTTTTTTGGATTTATTTTTTTCATGACTTTTTTTCAATGCAAAAAACCTGAGGAAATGCAAACCCCCTGAAACTGAAACAGGAACCGAAATTATCGGAGAACTGAAACAGAAAAAAACGATTTTTTTTCCAGAGTCCCATCCCTACTGAATACTACTACTAATACTATTATTTACATAACCACCCTCCTCTCTCCCGATGACACTCAGAACACTTCAGAAAAACTTTAAAATACGGTTTTAATACAGATAAAAACCAAATAAAACTGTTAAAAGGGGAGGCTCAAATATATTAATGGGAATCAGTGACCCTGAGACTCAAGGCTAGAAAGGGTTTACATGGAAGGGTTTATTGCTTGTAAACAAAGCAAAACACAGTTTGCTGACAGTGTATTAAAATATCAAAACTTGTTTCATTAAACCACAGCAAACCAAACCAGGATTGCTCCCGAAAACAATTTTTAATCAGTTTTACCAAAAGAGAAATCAAGCATAAAGGCCTGGGGATTAAATCCCAAACCCTAGATTTCTCCCTCTATGAAGTGATGGACCACTCCATATTTGCCTGCTTGCTTGTGCATGCTTCCTCTTGTGCAGTCCATAGCTGCTGTCAGAGTTTAGATGGGCCACTGGTCTGACCCAGTATGGCAGTTACTGTGTTGGCACATCTTTTCGCGTTTGTTTTAAATAGGTGTCTAATCATTCAGTAAAATTAAAATTAGCTTCTTAGGCTTGTTAATGCGACTTGATTCACAATTTTCACTTATGTTAAAAGGTTTGTAACAAAGAAGTGAGGTACGGGGGCTAGGGGTGTTAAGATGTATTTCTGATTACTGAAAAAACTGCTTACTCCAGAATTCTAAAACCATATGGAAAATTAAAGTCCCTCAAAACAATGTTTGTGATATTTTTAAAAACTATTTGCTCACCTGGCTCCTTCAGCATAAGCATATGAGTGAGATTAATTTTGTTGTCCTAAGTGCAGTGAAATTTGACCTCCTGGGGCATGGGGAAGGTGGTAGAAACTGAGTAGGCATAAAGGGATGGAGTTTTTATCACGGTGATTCCAGAAAAATGGAGAAGATCAAACTATGGATCAAATTCTGCCTCCAATCCCTCTCTTGGAAAGCCACAATATGTGACTTTTTCATGTCACATCTTGGTTACAAAGGGCTAACGTCAAATGTTGACATGTTCATCAGTAGACCTGAAATGAAAAATCTTTGCGAGTGCTGCTTCCATTGGAAGTAGGGCATTCACTGAGATTTGTGCGACATGGAAACTTAAGTTACCAGCATTCCTGTGGTGTTTGCCATTTTCTGTTAATTTTTGCACTTTGAACAGGACTGCCACGGACCAGTCCCAAGCCCCATCTGTCCCCTGTGTGAATCCACCAGGGGCTGTGGAGATGAAAATTT
>QEPC01013994.1:1377408-1390804 GCA_003113815.1 Sphenodon punctatus
GTAAAAAATGTTAGGAATTATTGGGAAGATGATAAAAAATAAAATGGAAAATATCATAATGCTACTATATAAATCCACATTTTCAAAACAGTGTGGCATTCTGGTTACCCTTTAGAACTAGAAAAAATGAAGTGAAGCGCAATAAAGGTAATCAAAGGTATGTGTTGGCTTCTTTACTAGGAGTGGTCAGACTGGAGCTCTTCAGCTTAAAAGTGAGACGAGTGGGAGGGGGCGGCGGGGAGGATATGACAGAGGTTTATACAATCATGAGTGGTGTGAAGGAAGTAAACCGGGATCTGTGTTTTTACCCGTTCTCATGATATCAGAACTAGGAGACACCTAATTAAGTTAACTGGCAGCAGGTTTAAAACTATCAAAAACAGATACATGCAGTTAACCTATGGAACTCCTTGTCACAGAGGTTGTGAAGGCTTATAGTGTGGCAAGGTTTGGCTCTCTTCCTGGGAAACAAGCAGCTTTCTCAGTCCTCGTTGGAATAGTTTACTCCATGCCATACCCCAAACACTTTTGCAACCCTATTCAGCCCTCTCGGGCCAACTCTGACTCTCAGGAGTTAATAGTTCATTTAGATATTAGGCTGTACAGGGCTTGGAAGAGGCCCATCCTCAAAGCCTCCTGTTGGAGTTCAAGCCAGGTCCCCGTAAGTCAATTAATAGAATAAAGGCCCTTTCAGGTGCTGCAACCACCACCAGAGCCCACCTGATCTCATCTCTGTCCTGCTGTTGGTGTCTTCTGTAGGTGTGGCATTGACTTGATTCAAGCTTTCCTTCTTGTCCCTTCAGATCTCTTGCCTCTCTTTTTCCAGAGCTGTGGACTCCAGTCCTCCTAGTTCTGTCTGCTTCCAGTGATCTGAGCAGTTAGCTAGTCTCCTGCACGCCTCCCTCTCTGAGGGTTTCTTCCAGCTTTTAAGGCAGCTGTTCCCAGTCAGCTGACCTCCTTTAACATTTCAGTTTGGTTTTTAAAGGGGTATTTATTCTATTTATTTGTTTGTTTACATTTTTACCCAGCTCTTCTAATCCCTGTCACTTGCTCTGAACCAGGCTTTATTCCTGTGACTCTGGGTAAAAACACATGCGACCGCACTCCTGAAGCAACCCAGCCCAGCTCAGGATGGGAAGTCATGGATGACACGGTCCAGACTGAGTCAGGCTAAGAACAAATGTACCCATGGCCAGGGTTCGGGGAGTGGGAGAGGGGGCGGCAGGGAGATGCATGAACGCGCCCCTGTGCTGTGGCCAGCCCTCTGCCATGATGGGCAAGCATGGCAGCCAATCATAGCCAGCCATAGCAGCTAGCCATGGCGGGTCCTGCTCCGGGCCATGACTGCCAGCGGCAACAGCCATGACAGCCTGCTTTGGTGCACAACCTTAAAATTGCCATTTTGGTTCTATCTGAAATTTCAGTTCTTGTTTCGTTTTTTTGGATTTATTTTTTTCGTGACTTTTTTTCAATGCAAAAAACCTGAGGAAATGCAAACCCCCTGAAACTGAAACAGGAACCGAAATTATCGGAGAACTGAAACAGAAAAAAACGATTTTTTTTCCAGAGTCCCATCCCTACTGAATACTACTAATACTATTATTTACATAACCACCCTCCTCTCTCCCGATGACACTCAGAACACTTCAGAAAAACTTTAAAATACGGTTTTAATACAGATAAAAACCAAATAAAACTGTTAAAAGGGGAGGCTCAAATATATTAATGGGAATCAGTGACCCTGAGACTCAAGGCTAGAAAGGGTTTACATGGAAGGGTTTATTGCTTGTAAACAAAGCAAAACACAGTTTGCTGACAGTGTATTAAAATATCAAAACTTGTTTCATTAAACCACAGCAAACCAAACCAGGATTGCTCCCGAAAACAATTTTTAATCAGTTTTACCAAAAGAGAAATCAAGCATAAAGGCCTGGGGATTAAATCCCAAACCCTAGATTTCTCCCTCTATGAAGTGATGGACCACTCCATATTTGCCTGCTTGCTTGTGCATGCTTCCTCTTGTGCAGTCAATAGCTGCTGTCAGAGTTTAGATGGGCCACTGGTCTGACCCAGTATGGCAGTTACTGTGTTGGCACATCTTTTCGCGTTTGTTTTAAATAGGTGTCTAATCATTCAGTAAAATTAAAATTAGCTTCTTAGGCTTGTTAATGCGACTTGATTCACAATTTTCACTTATGTTAAAAGGTTTGTAACAAAGAAGTGAGGTACGGGGGCTAGGGGTGTTAAGATGTATTTCTGATTACTGAAAAAACTGCTTACTCCAGAATTCTAAAACCATATGGAAAATTAAAGTCCCTCAAAACAATGTTTGTGATATTTTTAAAAACTATTTGCTCACCTGGCTCCTTCAGCATAAGCATATGAGTGAGATTAATTTTGTTGTCCTAAGTGCAGTGAAATTTGACCTCCTGGGGCATGGGGAAGGTGGTAGAAACTGAGTAGGCATAAAGGGATGGAGTTTTTATCACGGTGATTCCAGAAAAATGGAGAAGATCAAACTATGGATCAAATTCTGCCTCCAATCCCTCTCTTGGAAAGCCACAATTTGTGACTTTTTCATGTCACATCTTGGTTACAAAGGGCTAACGTCAAATGTTGACATGTTCATCAGTAGACCTGAATTGAAAAATCTTTGCGAGTGCTGCTTCCTTTGGAAGTAGGGCATTCACTGAGATTTGTGCGACATGGAAACTTAAGTTACCAGCATTCCTGTGGTGTTTGCCATTTTCTGTTAATTTTTGCACTTTGAACAGGACTGCCACGGACCAGTCCCAAGCCCCATCTGTCCCCTGTGTGAATCCACCAGGGGCTGTGGAGATGAAAATTTTGGGAAAGTACTGGAAATTGCCAAAAGTGCTTTAAAACTACCATAGAACTGTTGTAAAATTCCTGGAAAGTGATGAAACGGTCCCAGAAATGATGAAAATGTCAAAAGTGATGAAAAAGTCCCCAAAAGTGTCAAATTTCTTTTGGCAGAAGTGTTAGAATTACTGGAAACTGACAAAATACCAAGGGACACTTGCAAGCACTCCCAGAAGGTCAGTATTTCCCTTTGGAATGGGAACACTTGCTCTTGTCTCAGTCAGAGGTTGTTTTTAGACGTGCGCTGGGATCAGGCGCGGGAGCGGCGAAACAGTCGCGGTGCTGTTTTACATGAACCGGAAGCGGAAGTTGTGTGCGTGATTGGCGGCCACGCATTCTTTTCCGGCCGCGTATGTCCCCCCAGAGAAATCAGGGCGGTTCGATCGCGGTCGGCAAAGAATGCGCGGCCGCCGATCATGCTCACAACATCTGCTTCCAGTTCGTGTAAAACAGCGCCGCAGCTGTTTCGCCGTTCCCGCGCCTGATCCCTGCTGCATGTCTAAAAATGGCCCTAGTCATGAGGCTGGGCTAAGCCAACCCCAGGTTCAACCATTCCTTCCTCCATAGGCTCTCTCTCCCCCCACCCCTCTTTGCATCCAGCACAAACCGCTTTTCTTCACCTTCAAGGCTGTTCATGGACTTGTTCCTCCCTGTCTTTCTGCCCTCATTCCTCACCATGTCCCAATGTAGAAATGTTGCTCCTCTGCCATCACCCTCACCCGTCCCAGAGTCTCCTGCTCCCTAAACTGTCTTTTCCTCTTCTGGCGTGCCTCTCTCTGTGCCTGGAAATTTCATAAATTGAAATTTATGAATTTATCACCTCCCTATTGCTCAGTTATGCTTCCGCTTTTACTGTCTTACTCTTCACGACATTCCTCTTCCCCTTGTAACTAACCTAAGCAGATGCACTTGCAGCTTCTCAGCTTCTTGAATATATCCCTGGGTGTGAACAAATGGACTGCAGCTCTGGGGGCAGCAGCAACAGACCATTTCACCCTCAGGCTGTCTCTCTGTCTGAGGCTGGACCACCAGATGTGGAAGTGGAGTGGGCAGCCCCACTTGTGGTGCTCCAGAACATTTCAGAGTCCTGCCGACGGAGCGGACTGGTGAGATGTGGGACACCGGCTCAGGGTGGAGCTGCTGTTTGTCTGCTCGGTGGATCCATGCTGCAGCTCCACTCCCAGCTGGTCATTGCCCCAGCAACACCATAGAGTTGACGGTGCCAGCCTAGAGCATTGGGTGATCTGCCTGCAACTCTATGGTGTATGTGGGGACACTGCACAGGCAAACTGTAACCAGCAGAACCCTTGAGTCTGTCCTAAGATAGACCCAGGTTGGGCTGGGATGCAGGTGGATGTAGGGGTACACACACGGGGCAGCTCCGGGGGTGGACTGCCTCCGTGTCTGTCTAAAAACACCCCTTACACAGGGGTGTCTGTCTTACACAGCAAGCCTCTCAGGTCAGGGATCTTAATCATGAGTCATGACTGTTAGTGCCAAGTGCATTGCTGGCACTACATAAATAACAATCATTTCCTAACTTATTGTGCTTAGGAGACATTTACAGATGCTGCCTTCTACTAAATTGCCAGTTCTTGATGCATTCCTAACTATGGCTGTTGACCGCTTTTAATGTGACAAGGCTGAACTACTCACCTCCTATTTTGCCTCCGTTGTCTCCCAAAAGGGAAACTGTGTCCAACCTAGCAGAAGTAGCATGAATGATGAGAGCAAAGAACTGCAGCTCAGGACAGATAAAGAGTTGGTCAGAGAATACCTAACTACTCTAAATGAGTTCAGGTTTTCAGGGCTGGACGAGTTGCATTCTAGGGTACTGAAGGGACTTTTTGGTGTACTCTCAGAACCTCTGCCTATCATCTTTGAGAACTCTTGGAGAACAGGTGAGGTGCCGGAAGACTGGAGATGGGCAAATGTTGCCCCTGTCTTCAAAAAGGGAAACAAGGAGGGTCTGGGAAACTATAGACCTGTCAGCCTGACATCAGTACCTGAAAAGATACTACAACAGATTATAAAAGTCAATCTGTAAGCATCTAGAAAACAATACAGTTATTACTTGAAGCCAGCATGAAGTTGTCAAGAATAAATCGTGCCAGATTAATCGTATCTTCTTTTTTGATTGAGTTACTAGTTTATTTATTTATTTATTTACATTATTTTTACCCCGTCTCTCCTGCTCATGCAGCTCGAGGTGGCTTACAAACATAATATAACTTAAAATATCACTACAAAAAATAACATCTATAAAATCCATAAAGCAAATCAAAAGGGGGATAGCATAAAATACAAAAAACCCTACCTCCCTGCCCCACAGTCCACCCACCCTTCACCCATCTCCCTCACCAAAACCTGGTAAAACAGCCAGGTCTTGCACTGACGTCAAAATGAGGCGAGGTCCGGGGCTAGCCGGGCCTCTGCCGGAAAGGAGTTCCACAGCCTAGGCGCAGCTACAGAGAATGCCCTCTCCATCGTAGTCCCCCAGACCACCCGGGGGACATCAAGAAGGGTGCTCACAGCAGATGGCAGGGTCGATCCAGGATACAAAGGGTGAGGCGATCCCTCAGATAGGCGGAGACTGGATTGTATAGGGCTTTATATGTAAGTACCAATACCTTGAATCGGGCCCAGAAGATGATAGGAAACCAGTATGGAGCACAGGTGTAACATGCTCATGGCGTCCCATCCCTGTAAGGAGGTGGGCTGCTGCATTCTGCACTAGCTGCAGTCTCTAGACCATCACCAAGGGTAGTTTAGTGGATCATGGGGATGCCATTGACATAATATAGCTTGAGATCAGCAAGGCATTTGACAAAGTCCCCCATTGCTGACAAGCTGGTAAAATGTGGGGTAGATGATAATACCATTTTAGGTGGATTTACAGCTGGTTAAAGAACCGTACTCAAAGAGTGCTCATCAATGGCTCCTTATCAATCTGGAAGGAAATGTCGAGTGGGGTGCCACAGAGCTCTGTCCTGGGCTCGGTACTGTTTAACATCTTTATTAATTACTTGATTGAGAGAGTAGAGGGAATGCTGATTAAATTTGCAGATGGCACAAAATTAGGAAGGATAGCTAACACCTTAGAAAACAGAAAATTCAAAATGATCTTGATAAATTGGAAACCTGGGCTGAAACTAACAAACTGAAATTCAACAGAGATAAATGTAAATTTCTGCATTTAGGTAAGAAAAATCAAATGTACAAATACAGGATGTGGGATACCTGACTTGATAGCAATACATGTCAAAAGGATCTGGGGATTGTAGTTGATCACAAACTGAACATGAAGCAACAGTGTGATGTAACCACAAAAAAGACTAATGCAATTTTAGGCTGAATTAACAGAAGTATCATTTCTAAGTCGTGAGAAGTAATAGCTACACTCTTTTCTGCCCTGGTCAGACTCATCTGGAGTACTGTGTCCAGTTCTGGGCACCGCATTTTAAGAAGGACATTGACAAATTGGGATGGGTTCTGAGGAGAGCGACAAAGATGGTCAGGGCTCTGGAAATCAAGTCCTATGAGGAAAGGTTGAAGGAGCTGGGTATGTTTGTCCTTGAGAAGAGAAGACTAAGGAACACATGATAGTAGTCCGTCACTACCTGAAGGGATGTCACAGATAGGATGGCAAAGACTTGTTTTCTCTGGCCCCTGAAGGCAAGACTAGAAATAATGGACTTAAATTACAAGAAAGCAGATTTTGGTTAAACATTAGGAAGCACTTCCTAACGGTAAGAGCTGTTCGACAGTGGAACAAATTGCCTAAGGAGGTGCCGGGCTCTCCTTCACTTTCAAACCAGGTTTCTCCAGTTTTTCAAACAGAGGCCGGACAGCCATCTGTCGGGGATACTGTAGCTGGAGTTTTCCTGCATTGAGCAGGGGTTCGACTAGAAGACTTCGGCGATCCTATCCCTTTCAACTCTATGATTCTATGATTATTCCAACTTAATTCAGATCTGTTTATGATGAATCTGAGTTAGGAAAGTGGAAGACTCCACCTGTTACTGGGTCTAAATCCCCTGCACTAATGTACCCAGTAATGCTACTAATCTAATGAGCCAGCTTGGGCATATGATTTTTTAAAAGCTTGTATGTATTCCTTCTTTCTACATGTGATGGCCTAAGGCATTCTGAACCATAGTGCTTGCACTCAGAGGTGAGCATGCTTACATATATATGGTAGGAACAAAATTCTTTTCTTTTGAACAAATCTATAGTAGTTTCCTTTGGGCTGAAGTTTTCAAAGAAGATTGGTAAGCGTTTGGGGTTATAAAAGTGGTTTCTTTGATGGATCTCTGAAAAAGTGAACTTGACAGACTTCCCTAAGGTGTTTGTAGGTAGCGGGTCACAAATCCTGTTAGCAGTATTGTTGTGGTATGTCCAAATAGATTATTTTCTTATTAATGTTCATCAGAATATCCTGATACTGTGTATGAAAACTCTGATTAGAAACTAAATTAGAGACAGGGCCCTGGTGTGCATTCTTCAGTATTAATAGCCAAGGAAACAGATTCAGATAGGGTTGAGGCATTATTTTAAATCTACTGAACTCACTGCAGAAAACTCTGACTGAACCTTTCCCAAAGTTAAGAAATGATTTGGTAGGTTTGGTTATATTTTTAAACTTCATTTTATATTTTCTGTCTTTCATCTTACAGCTTGGCTAGAGCTGAACTAATACAAGAAAGCTTTTTTTAGGGGTGGGACTCCAGGCAAAATATCAATATGGGTTTCTTTCAGTTTTGGCTTTCCTGTGTCTTGAATCTTCTATCGGTATTGGATCTATCGGTGTCAGTTATTTTTCCCATTGAAGTCAATGGGAAATTTTTCCATTGACTTCAGTGGAAAAGAGAACCCTCCGTGACACAGGGGAGGCCACTGAAAAACCTGTCGGCATCCCGCCCCCCCGGCCTTGGAGGGTGTGGGTGGGGATCCATTGCCCCTAACACTTCCACCCCCACCCACTGGGGCCTGGCTTTACCCAACCCCCGGGGCCCCTGTACTTTACTTACTGTTGTTGCCGGTCTGATCCGAAGGGTTGGGGTCACGGCCACCAGCTGGGCCACTGGCTCCGCTATGGGGGGTTGGGCCTCCTCCGCTGCTGACTGGTGTTGGGAACTGGCTCTGCTGCCAGGCTGCCGGGCCTGGCAGTGGCAGCCACTGGCAGCGGAGCCGCTTCCTCTGCTGGGCAGCCGGGCCTTCCCTTCCTTCTTCTTACAGGTCCAGAGCTTAAAGAAAATGCCTCTGGATCGACAGTGGCTCAGGGCACATGCGAAAAATGGCTGCCGAGGCTATTCTGCACATGTACAGCTCTAATCCAAAATAGTGTCAGCAGCATTGGTGCCATTTTGGAAGAGGGCATCTGTTTGCAGCTGGTGGCCCAGCTGTCAGCCATAACCCCCACCCTCCGGTCCGGACCAGCAACAGTAAGTAAAGTACAGGAGTCTCAGGGGCTGGGTGTGTGCAAAGCTGGGCCTCAGTGGGTGGGGGTGTTAGGAATAATGGATTCTCCACCCCACTCTCCAAGGCTGGGAGTGGGGTGGGAGAGGTGGAGGAGGTTTTCCTCTCTTCTCATTGACTTAAGTGGGAACAGAAGATCCAAGAACTGGAAACTGAGACGGGCCCAATTCTCAGATCTCTCTATTTTAGTCGAAAGAGACACTTTTGGCCTATTTCGGTTAAAACCGAAAGTCCCATCCCTAGCTTTTATGGTTTCCAGCTCTGGTTGTTCCATCTATGGTTCCATACAGGGAAGCATCTGTAAAGCAGATGAAATCATTCTTTCCAATGATATTTCATGCTCAGTTTTGTTAAATCAAGATTCAGGGAGTTGGATTAAGTTTAGGATAGGCATTTAAGGTGTATCTGAAATCCCCACCTCTCTTGCATCTCATGTCACTTGCAATAACAGGTTTAATCAACAAAAAGGGGTGTAATCACACAAGACATTATCCCTCATTTACCTGCTTGACTGAATGGTGGCCACCAGATTTTGCCCTGGGGCAGCACTGCACAGTGTCCTCTCCGGGAAGGGGGAGCACAACGTGTGGGTTAAGCCAGCCCAATCAGAGGCAGTGGGCAACCATGGGGCCAGGTCTCCATTTTTTAGGGTCCCCTGCAGCCCCGGGTCTGTCAGCACCATAAAGGCACAGCTAGCGTACTCCTCTCGGCTGAGAGCCAGCCGGGAGAGGGGAGAGCATAAGTCCCCATAGGTTTTTTGTATTTTGATCTTTTTTCTTTTTTCCTAGCCAGCTGTTAGTTGAGAGGGGCACGCTATTGCTGGTGGGACGGGAGAGGAGCGGGGATCCTGTAATACCCTCTCCATTGAGGAAAGAAACTAAGGGGATTGTAGGCCCGCATGGCTCCTCCAGAGGGGCTGTACGTTGGCTTTGCTCCCCGCTCCTTTCCTTTATTTCCAGGAAAGTAGAGCAGCAGCCATGGAAAGGGGGAGGGGACATGGCCAGGGAACAAGTCTTCCCTTGCCATGACAACCCCCCCTTTCCATCGGAGTCAGCGCTAGCACACCCCTGTCAGCTAACAGCTAGCGGGGAGAGGGAAGCATAGATTGCNTTGTAGGTAGCGGGTCACAAATCCTGTTAGCAGTATTGTTGTGGTATGTCCAAATAGATTATTTTCTTATTAATGTTCATCAGAATATCCTGATACTGTGTATGAAAACTCTGATTAGAAACTAAATTAGAGACAGGGCCCTGGTGTGCATTCTTCAGTATTAATAGCCAAGGAAACAGATTCAGATAGGGTTGAGGCATTATTTTAAATCTACTGAACTCACTGCAGAAACCTGAACCTTTCCCAAAGTTAAGAAATGATTTGGTAGGTTATATTTTTAAACTTCATTTTATATTTTCTGTCTTTCATCTTACAGCTTGGCTAGAGCTGAACTAATACAAGAAAGCTTTTTTTAGGGGTGGGACTCCAGGCAAAATATCAATATGGGTTTCTTTCAGTTTTGGCTTTCCTGTGTCTTGAATCTTCTATCGGTATTGGATCTATCGGTGTCAGTTATTTTTCCCATTGAAGTCAATGGGAAATTTTTCCATTGACTTCAGTGGAAAAGAGAACCCTCCGTGACACAGGGGAGGCCACTGAAAAACCTGTCGGCATCCCGCCCCCCCGGCCTTGGAGGGTGTGGGTGGGGATCCATTGCCCCTAACACTTCCACCCCCACCCACTGGGGCCTGGCTTTACCCAACCCCCGGGGCCCCTGTACTCTACTTACTGTTGTTGCCGGTCTGATCCGAAGGGTTGGGGTCACGGCCACCAGCTGGGCCACTGGCTCCGCTATGGGGGGTTGGGCCTCCTCCGCTGCTGACTGGTGTTGGGAACTGGCTCTGCTGCCAGGCTGCCGGGCCTGGCAGTGGCAGCCACTGGCAGCGGAGCCGCTTCCTCTGCTGGGCAGCCGGGCCTTCCCTTCCTTCTTCTTACAGGTCCAGAGCTTAAAGAAAATGCCTCTGGATCGACAGTGGCTCAGGGCACATGCGAAAAATGGCCGCCGAGGCTATTCTGCACATGTACAGCTCTAATCCAAAATAGTGTCAGCAGCATTGGTGCCATTTTGGAAGAGGGCAGCTGTTTGCAGCTGGTGGCCCAGCTGTCAGCCATAACCCCCACCCTCCGGTCCGGACCAGCAACAGTAAGTAAAGTACAGGAGTCTCAGGGGCTGGGTGTGTGCAAAGCTGGGCCTCAGTGGGTGGGGGTGTTAGGAATAATGGATTCTCCACCCCACTCTCCAAGGCTGGGAGTGGGGTGGGAGAGGTGGAGGAGGTTTTCCTCTCTTCTCATTGACTTAAGTGGGAACAGAAGATCCAAGAACTGGAAACTGAGACGGGCCCAATTCTCAGATCTCTCCATTTTAGTCGAAAGAGACACTTTTGGCCTATTTCGGTTAAAACCGAAAGTCCCATCCCTAGCTTTTATGGTTTCCAGCTCTGGTTGTTCCATCTATGGTTCCATACAGGGAAGCATCTGTAAAGCAGATGAAATCATTCTTTCCAATGATATTTCATGCTCAGTTTTGTTAAATCAAGATTCAGGGAGTTGGATTAAGTTTAGGATAGGCATTTAAGGTGTATCTGAAATCCCCACCTCTCTTGCATCTCATGTCACTTGCAATAACAGGTTTAATCAACAAAAAGGGGTGTAATCACACAAGACATTATCCCTCATTGGCCCTGGATTTACCTGCTTGACTGAATGGTGGCCACCAGATTTTGCCCTGGGGCAGCACTGCACAGTGTCCTCTCCGGGAAGGGGGAGCACAACGTGTGGGTTAAGCCAGCCCAATCGGAGGCAGTGGGCAACCATGGGGCCAGGTCTCCATTTTTTAGGGTCCCCTGCAGCCCCGGGTCTGTCAGCACCATAAAGGCACAGCTAGCGTACTCCTCTCGGCTGAGAGCCAGCCGGGAGAGGGGAGAGCATAAGTCCCCATAGGAGAGGGGAACACAGATCACACCCCTAAGAGCCTAGCCAGCTGTTAGTTGAGAGGGGCACGCTATTGCTGGTGGGACGGGAGAGGAGCGGGGATCCTGTAATACCCTCTCCATTGAGGAAAGAAACTAAGGGGATTGTAGGCCCGCATGGCTCCTCCAGAGGGGCTGTACGTTGGCTTTGCTCCCCGCTCCTTTCCTTTATTTCCAGGAAAGTAGAGCAGCAGCCATGGAAAGGGGGAGGGGACATGGCCAGGGAACAAGTCTTCCCTTGCCATGACAACCCCCCTTTCCATCAGAGTCAGCGCTAGCACACCCCTGTCAGCTAACAGCTAGCGGGGAGAGGGAAGCATAGATTGCACCGCTGAGCCTCCCAAAGGGGTGAGGGAGTGGGAGTGGAGTTCGAGTGATTGTGTTGCCCTGGGGGCTGTCTGACAACTGGGGGGGTTGCCAGTGATCTTGCTGTCTGTGGACCTCCCAGGGACAGCAAAATTGTCAGAGCAGCTGTCAAGTGGTCCTCGAGGGCGTGCTAGCATCATTTTTGGCAGCTGGCGCAAGCCCATGAACTGAAAGCAGAGAGCTGCCCATTTGAAGGGCTCCCAACACTACCCACATGGGTGGCAGCAGTGTGGGGACTCCACAAATTGAACACGGGTTCCTGCTGTTTCCCTTCCTGTATGTTAACACCCAGGATGTTGCTCAGTGTTTTATATTGAACATACTAACAACACTTTTGCAAAAGTACTACATCCCTATGTTATCTTCTTATATTAAGGCCTTTGAAAACCAGTGGTATTGTGGTGATCTCATCTAAGTTTGTCTTGGCCGGTAGCTTTGGTTAAGCCTGTCTAACAGTTTTTACAGTTTTTAGAACTTTTGTCAAATTATTATGATTTTAAATAAATCAAATAGAGAATACAGAATCTGACTGAATTGTACATTAATATATTCTGAAGCTGGAAAATGAGAACTCTTCCATCTGCCATTTTGCTGCCTCTCCCTTGACACATACTGTCCTTGCTTTGTTTGATACTTTTGTGTATGCTTAATTTCTGTTCTAACTGTTTCAATGGTCTGTATTAGTGCTTTAGTAGCCCAATGTAGTTTTTATTAGCTCAATGCAGTCAAACTGCCTTCTCATTTGGGGTCATCTCTTTTTTTTTTTCTCTTTAAACAGTTTCAGTAGATTGCCCAGACATCGTTAAAGATTTTTGCATGTGATTATGAAATCAGCTTATTGTCCTAGTGTCAGAATATTTTAATCCAAATTTAGGATTTTATATGGAATTTGTGCACAGCTGTAGCAGAGGTCTAACACTTGTAACATCTGCTTCATGATCCAACTGGTGTGCTGCAGAATGTTTATGTAACTGAACCGTTTGCTTTCAGGATGGTTGGGAGAGGCAGAAAGACAAGTATCCAGGCTGACAAATTGATATAGGTATGGTGGAAGGAAGACATCAACTCCAACATGGATTTTAAACAGGCTTTACTCAGCTTTGCTTAATCACATCTTGGGACCCAGCATACATTGCCAGTGCAGGGTGCTCTTATCCATGATCCCAGGGGCGGATTGGGAAATGAAAGTGGCCTGGGAAAATATAGTCTTAGTGGTTCTGTGCCGGCGGCTTTGCCGCTGGCGCGCCGGAAACGGGCCAAGGGGGCATGGCTTGGGGTGTGGCTTGGGGGCGGGCAGAGTGCACCAGATTTGAGGCCTATCAGAGCTGAGTTTCCAGACTCAGATCCTAAGCAGCCTGGCAGGGGTGAATGGGAGGTTATGGGGGGCTGACAGGGGGGAGACTGCCACTGGTGGGGGTACTGGCCCTCATTTCAGTGCTCTGGCTCCCCAAATCACTCAATTTCAGTGCTCAGTGGCCCGCAACCAAAAAATCACTCTGTCCCTTGCTATGCATCCTACAGTAAGGCTTCTTCATTCCTGCATTAGCTGCACTAGTATTCCACAGGCCCTGTGTTCAGCTTAGCAAAGAGAGAGACTAAGGGGAGAATTGATACCAGACTTCCAATATCTACATTATTGTATATTAAGG
>QEPC01013994.1:1392002-1410876 GCA_003113815.1 Sphenodon punctatus
GCCCCTGCATGATCTAGTTATCCAGGGGAGGTTTACTAAAGGTGGAGCCATCCCAGTGCAGTTTCCACCCCATCTATGGCATTAGGGAGACCAACCTTGCAAGTCTCCATGGCATTCCCCATGGTTGTGACCACACTGCTGGACCCACTATGGAAGTGGAGCTCCATTGTTCAGTACTTGGTTTCCCATTAGACTGCCCACATTTGTGCTGGTTAATGTCAAATGCTGTGGTGATTTGGTAAGGTCAACACCTGTCCACTATAACCTAGATTACAATCACCTGTTTATAACATTGTGGATTTAAACTGAAAGATATGTAAGAAGAGCTTGTCTTTCAGAGAATTACATGAATATTTAGGACTGAAAGCATTCATTGGTTAGTCAGTCAGAATTATTAATGTATAGATTGCTTAAAACAGAGACTATAAAGAAGATTAAATTTTAAAAAGGTAAATGTTAAATGTACAGGCTTTTCTAAAACTTTACAGTATTTAAAAAGTAACTTACACAAATTAAAAACAGCTTAGTAGTAACAATTTCTTCTAAAAAATCAGTGGTGTGCTGTACAAAGGTATATTGATCTATAGGATTTTAGTACTTAATTGTTAAATTTGATTAACTGCTTAAAAGCAACATGTTAATTAATATTTGTAATGTTTTTATTAGTTTACTGCTTCCTTTGCTTTGCTTTGCTTTGCTTTGCTTTCAGGTGCTTTTCTGGATGGGAATGTGGGTTTCTGTGAGTTCAACTGAAAGTATTGGATGAAACAGAGAGAGGAAATTAAATGAAGTACATCTCTACAAAGGACCTTAAATATTCTGCCATTCAGTTATAATGATACAGTTTTAGGATTATGATCTTAGGATCTGTCAAGGCATAAAAAAAATCTGATTTCCCCTAGGAAAAACCTGATTATTAGCTTCTTAATGGTATAAAGCAGCAGACACCAAACTGTGGTCTGGGGAGCACTAAGGATCCGTAAGACCAGGGCAAGCAATTTGCAGTTGCTCGACAGAACCATCTGTGGTGGCTACTGTATAGTGGACTTAAGTTACCCCTGGTCTGTGGCAACTTCTGTGGAGGATGGGGAGGGGATAACCATAACGTTCATGCACCGATTGTGGCTTCTCCATGGCTAGTGAACGTGCCTTACATTCATCCCCCATCGCTCTGGAGATGGCTTTGATGTCACTGGGGACTAAAGCTTCCTGCTTTGGGCAACCATAGATAGCCTGCACTGAACATGCACTGCACTATGGCTATCTCTTGTGAGTACCTTTTTGAGGATTGAGAGTAGTCCATTGGCCCAAAACGTTTGGGTACCTCTGGTATAAAACACTTGCTTTTAGGCCTGGTATTTTGGAAGACACAAGATTATTTTAAATGTATCATTGGTACAATTTAACTATTTCAAATTGTTGTTCAAAGGGATAGCACTATAATTATTAAAGTAAATATATAGTTTGATAAAAACAAATGGATCACAAATTGTGCAGTAAAGGTATTTGCTAATTTGCTAAATTTGGGTGGATTCTAATCAAGGGCAGCTTTGTGTCACCCTATGTGTTTCAATTTCTAAAACATAAGAGACTTCTCTTTAGCTAGAAAGGTACTTCTCTGTTTGTAACTCAGTCCCAATTAAGCAGTGAAATGGATTAATGGGCTTAATTAAAGAAAAAAAGTCTGCATACTTGAGCCAATTTGTGAACTTAAAAACTATGTTCATCCACCCATATAAGAAAATGCTGTAATGTACTGAAAGATTAAATGTGTGGGAAGAAAGGAGGGAAAAATCAATTGCAAGCAGAGTATAACCAAGCAGATGTCTTAGTTTCTATTCTATGGTGTAAAAATATGTGGTATATATAAAGGCAGTAGTTTAGTTTTTCCACTCAGATATCAAAATTACGTTTAATGATGACCGCAGTCCTAATTTCTTTGAAGTTCTTTGAAGACAAAGGAGACTTTGGGTTCATTGTTGGCTGGGGTTATCAGTGCCTCCCTTTGGGAGAGCAGGGTGCCTGATGGCCTCCAAATTGTGATCATCCTACCCCTTGGGATGTGTGAACATGGTTCAGAAGTTCGGACCGAACTCGAATAGTTCGGACCGAACTCGAATAGTTCGGTCAACCGAACTTCCGAACCGAACTCGAATTCAACTGAACTGTTTGGTCGAATTCGAACCAGTTCAGAAGGCAAAAAAACCCCGGGTTTGAATGTACAAACTCAGTTTGGAAGTTTGGAATTTGACTGAAATCGAATAGTTCGGTTGACCAAACTGAACTTTTGAACGGAACTTGATTTTCGAACTGAACCGAATTTCCGAACTCGGTTCTGTTCACACATCCCTACCTACNTGTGCTGTGGAATTCGCTCCCGGAGGAGGCTCGGTTGGCTCCCACTCTCCTGCTATTTCGGCATGTATGTAAGACCTGGCTGTTCCGCCAGGCTTTAGGCGAGGGGTGGGGGTAGGCGTTTTTCTTTTCCCCACATATTGTATTTTTAACTGTTTAAAATTATTTTATTGTTTTATTGATTGTTGTTGTTCACTGCCTCAGGCTGCCCTGTGGGCAGGAGGGGCAGGATATAAGTTTTATATAAAATAAATAAATAAATATTTTTGCAAATAATTCATACAAATTATGCAGTGCTCCCAGGTAGGTAGTAACTTGTGTCACTCCAGTGCTCATGACTGGAAAAAGGTTGAGAACCCCTGGTCTATGCCGTTGGCGGATCTGGATGCAGGTGAGGTTGCGGGTGAATCTAATAGACAGGTGGATGTGTGGGCATGCATTACCGTGCACTGGTCCGCATGGTAGGCCTGCGGTGTCCTTGGACGATGCCGTGAGTGAGGCTATGTAGGGAGTGTGGGAAAACACCTGGCAAACACCTAATAGAGGGCCAGCAAACTCCCACCTCTTGAGTGCTAATGTGAGCTATCGTCTTTCATTTATTTTAATCCTAAGAGCTGCCTCACAAACCATATTTGAGTATCCAGATAATTGATAGAAGTCTCAGAACAGTGGAGCAGCTCAGACAATCTTACCATATGGGTTATGGAGACAACACGAGGCACACCTTTGAACATTTTGGGCGATGGCTCTTTTTCCATGGACTGCTGCTGTGGGGGTGGCGCGGGGGTGTAGCTGCAGACAGGCACACACCCATCTTCCACCCATCCCCATGCATGGAGCAACCTGCATTTTCAACAGTTGCTCTGTGCGGGGGGAGGGATTTGTGGGTCACAAGGGTGTCCACCCAAGCACCTTCACATTTACACGAGATGCTCCCCCATGTAGATGATGGGTGTCCATGCGTGGGAGCATCTCATGTAAAAAGGGCCTTAGATATTTTTTTAAATGGTAGCTTATTTTCCAGAGCACTCTACTATGGCAATGTGTGTGGCTGAGTAGGGGTGGGATTGTTGCCTTTTTTGTGTGTAAATTCTGTGGTGCTGGAAATTAGCAAACATTGAGAGCTTTGGTATTATTAAACCAAAGTTTGATGAAAGATGCTTTGATGCTGAAATACTCTTTTGTACTAATGTATACTATATTTTTCTTGCCAATCTTTTGCACAGAGAATGCAGGCATATGCTATAACTCATCTATGCCTTTGCTTTGGAATGGTACCGTAATTTGTAAAGCTAGATGAAAGTTTGAAATATGAAGTGGGTACTCAGGCTCTTTGTTACCATGCCATCTATAACACCTCTCTTGTATTGTGCTTTGTTAAAGCAAAGGCAGAAAAATACTGCAAAAGGCACAATATGTGTAGGAGGTAATAAATCTGCTGGATGCAGATAGTCCGTGGCTGCAAGTCATAACATAAAGCTTCACTCTTAGCCTCCTACCAGTTTCCATTATCAGTGAAAATTTCTATTAATGTAATATGATAGCATCATGTACAAACAGCTCAACGGGCAGATTTTGCACAGCTGTCATAAAATGATAGTCATTTGGCTTCGAGGATGGTAAAGCTGAAGTCTGAATATTCTTGCTCTTCATCTTTTCCCTAGTACTATAAAAGAAATAATCTAATTTTGCAAACCTAAGCAGAGTGATCCACTACAATATAGTAGATAGCCAGATTTTTATTTACACATAACATGTAGCCTATTTTTTTTGTCCAAAGAATCTAGCCACTAATTAAACCTCATTAGGTGACCTGACACAAAATCTCATGGGTATAATTAATGGCCCCATTTTAAAGTACTGCATAATATCATTAGGGAAGTGTGAGCCATACTGTGAAAAACAATGTAAAAATACTTTTAGCTAGCAGACTGGAAAGGCAGTTAGCATAGCATTGCATCCCTGTGCTTTAGCAGAGCCGACTGGGTGCTTCTCTTCTGTTTTGTGGCTCTTTGCACAAACCTAGGCAGAAACTCACTGTTGGTTAGTAGTATGCAGACTGAGTTGAACTGAAGAAAGCATGAATGAGCAGACAAAGTGGGTTGAAAAATCCTAACCGGAAAGCACAGAGGTTACTTGACCACAACTGTTACCCAAAAGAACAATGGATATATTTAGGAAGACATAGGAAGCAGAGGAGGCAAAGGAGAAAAGGCTGAACAGACAGAGAAAAAGAGCCGCACATTTCCATGTCCGAGACTGAAAGGATTTTGCAGTCCTGGAAAGGCACACATCAGCAATTGCACTTAAGACCTGTAAATGCTACCTGAAAAAACCTTTTTTTCTAGGTGAAAATCCAGAGTGGAGCCTTTCCTTTGATATGAGACTATAATGCAAGCTGAAACTGGGAAGTAATTCTAGACCATCAGAAAACAGCGAGGCTTAATCCAGCAACTAATGTGAGGGTGTAATATGGGTTAAGATTTGAAAGACCTAGCGAGGTCCCTGCGAAAGAATTAAGAGACATTATTTTGAGCCAGTGAAGTGCAGGACAACCAAGGCAAAAGGAAGTGCGTGGGCAATAGGACTGGATAACAATCCTCTGTCATTGTAGTCAATGGGAGTTTTACTATTGAGTTTAACGGCAGAGGATCACACTCTGTCAAGAGAGCCACAATGGGTGTTTTTAGACATGACGCTAACCCCAGTTTAACCACACTTAAACATTTCTTATGCATGTTTCAGGGCTGCATAGGGCACCAATACAGTCCTACAACATGTATAAGAAAAGTTAAAGTGTGGTTAAACTGGGGTTAGCGTCTTGTCTGAAAACACCCAATGTTGCATTTTGTTTTGAAAAACCTAGAAGAGACACCAAGACTTTGGGCCTCAGTTCTCTCTTGGTGAAAATGTGCTTCTTATATTTGTACAAGAGAGGAGGAGGAAGCAGGACCAACCTTACCACAGGCCAGGGTGATCCAGGGCAAGCACCCTGGGCCCTGCTCTTTCCATTAGCCCTGCAGTGACCCCTGTTTTCACCAGGGCAGTTTGTAGGGGCCCAAACATGACCACTTTTAAGGCACCACAGAGGTTGGCCCCAAGGTATGGTTGGAGCCATAGGACCCCCCGCATTTTATCTTCACCCTGGACCCCACAAATTCTAAGGCTGGCCCTGGGAGGGAGGTAACTATAGTTGATTGGGATTCAATGAGTGGAACAAAATACTGGCTGAAACAAGTCTTTTTCAGCTATCTTCATGTTATGCAGATAATGTTTTGTGCATGCTTGAGAGGCATTGTGGTGTAATGGCTTAGTGCGCAGTACTTGGATCAGACCAGACCGGACCAGGGTGGGGTGGTAGACCCTGGTTCAAGTCTCACCTTAACTAGAAACTCACTGGGTGACCTTCAGCCAGACACAATATTTTCTCTGTCTAACCTCTGAAAGCATTTCATAAGGTCCCTCATGAGAGAATCTTGAGAAAATTAAAAAGTCATGGGATAGGAGGTAGTGTCTTACTATGGATCAGAAACTGGTTAAAAGATAGAAAGCAAAGGGTAGGACTAAATGGTCAGTTTTCACAATGGAGAGATGTAAAAAGTGGTGTGCCTCAGGGATCTGTATTGGGACCGGTGCTGTTTAATGTATTCATTAATGATTTGGAAAAGGGTGTTAAGAGTGAGGTGATCAAATTTGCAGACGACACCAAGTTATTCAAGGTAGTTAAAACACGAGCAGACTGTGAGGAACTGCAACAGGATCTTACGACACTGGGTGCCTGGGCATCTAAATGGCAAATGAGATTTAATGTGGACAAGTGCAAAGTGATGCACGTAGGGAAAAATAATCCAAACTATGCGTACACAATGCTGGGTACTAAGCTAGGAGTTACCACTCAGGAAAAGGATCTGGGGGTGGTTGTGGACAATACAATGAAATCCACAGCGCAGTGCGCAGCAGCAGTCAAAAAAGCAAACAGAATGTTAGGAATTATTCGGAAGGGGATAGAGAATAAAACTGAGGATGTCATAATGCCTCTATACAAATCAATGGTGCGACCGCACCTCGAATATTGTGTGCAGTTCTGGTCGCCCCATCTCAAAAAAGACATAGCTGAACTAGAAAAGGTACAGAGAAGGGCAACAAAAATGATCAAGGGCATGGAAGGGCTCCCGTATGAGGAGAGGCTTGGTAGGTTGGGGCTCTTCAGTTTGGAGAAGAGACGACTGAGAGGAGATATGATAGAGGTCTATAAAATCATCAGTGGTGTGGAACTAATAAATAAGGAATTTACCCTCTCAGATAGTACTAGAACTAGGGGACACTCCATGAAACTCATGGGTGGCAAGTTTAAAACAAATAAAAGAAAATATTTTTTCACGTAGCATATAATCGGGTTGTGGAATCTACTGCCAGAGGCTGTGGTAGGGGCCAGCACTTGAGCTGAGTTTAAAAGAGGTTAGGACAAGTTTCTGGAAGATAGGTCCGTTAGCAGCTATTAGCCAGACAGGATCAGGGAACATGACGGGAGCTGGAGGAAAACAACAGGGAATGGATCCCTCATTGTGACCTGTTGGGTGGTTCTCTCAAGCCACCGTGATAGCCACTGTCGGATACAGGATGCTGGGCTAGATGGACCATTGGTCTGACCCAGTGGCACGTCTTATGTTCTTAACCTGCCTCACAGGGTTGTTGTGAGGATTAAAAGTTGAGTGCCATGGCATGGGGGCACTAAATAAAGATGATTATTTTGGTTGTAACAAAATATTGGCTGAAACTATTCTTTTTCAGCTATCTGCATGTTATCTGTGAACAAATTTTTAGTTTTGTGAAGGTATATTTATTCAGAACTGTTCAAACTACTTATGGAGAAAAAACTCCAAACTGCAGGTTGTTGACCAAAAGTTTACTTCAACTAATCTTAGTTTAATTAAAGTAATCTCTACTTATTGTTTGTTATTTACAGAGGTAAAACTGGTCATGTAGTATAGTATCTTCTCATGGATTGGAAAGCATTTTAAACCAGAACAACAATAATAAGAGGAGTTGCTACTTCCCCAAACACTGTTGTGTTCCCAAACACATCAGTGTTTGGGAAGTAGCTACTCCTCTTCATGTGAATACTTGTACTTTCATTGAAAACATCACTGTCATACAGATACGAGTATTTGTTGTTCACCATTTGCTATTTCATCTTCTTGTTGTTGTTCTGGTTTAAAATGTTTTCCAATCAAGGAGAAGATACTATACTACGTGACCTGTTTTATCTCTGTAAAGAACAATAAAATTGTATGGATGTTGATGAATGGAAGATATAAAAGGGAACAAACATGGTTGAAACATGCAACTTTTTGGTGTCCAAATAAGTGGCTGCAGATGCTATTTTGCAGCATTTCCCCCTGCCTTAGGGCTACCTTAGTTGCTTCCTGCAGTCAACCATATAATTACCTCATTTTATCAAGGTCATTCCTGCCAGCATGTTCGTTCTAGTGGGGCTATTTAAATAGGAAGAAATGGCTTTGAAGCTGATGTTGTTTTAAAATGGTGGTTCATTATAAGTTGGTTTGTTGAAATGAAGTTTGACTTTGGCTTACTAGGTTTGTAAGTTAAAGCACCCTATAATAAAATAACCATGACTTAATTAGGGACTGAGTCTTTTCATTAAAATAAAATCTGGAAGCAAAGTTTCAGGGTGTTTTTAGAAGAGCAAGGCTGGGGGTGGTGTGGTTCATGGTCGCTGAGTGGCACAGCTGTGGAGCAGTCACTCAGGTAGAGTGCGGAGGGAGGGATTCTAATGGGCGTTTCCCACTGTGGCTACCGCGGCAACTGCCTCACAACCCCTCTGCCATGGACCTTTGAAATTGACATGTCCCGAGTGTGAGCACTGGGGAACCCGGTTTCCCCAGCAAGCAAGCGCAGACAGTTCCTGTGAGCTTCCTGTGAGCGGGGGACCTGTCTGCTGGTGTAGGTGGCCCCTCCAGTTCATATGGGTAGGGGATGGGTTAGCGCCTGTTGCTATGCACTTTTTTGGATTGCCCTGCAGAGTGCACTCCGGATTCTCAGCAGTGTGCCGTGAGCGTCCATGAGTGGGTGCTCCGTGGCTCATGGAAGCGTACATCCCCCTGCACGACCTTCAGATGGGTGGTTGGATGAGAGGTTCCCAGGTGGTCATGTGTGGTAGCATCTTGCTTAAAAGCACCCCCAGTCTGAGTGTGAAAATACACTTGGTATATCCTGGTGTATATTCAGGACTGGATCCCAGCAAGTGCAAACTGTGCAACTGCCCAAGGCCTCCCAGTACGTGGAGTCCATGAATAAACTTGAAATGACAACATGAGTGTGAGAAGCACTGGCATAAAATATGGACCCATGACCCAGAAAATCTCAAACACAGGGAGCCCCACTCTATGGAGGGTCTGCAGCAATTCAGAAAAGGACCCCAACTTATAGGGCCAATGAATAAACTAGAAGTAGTGAAATTTTCACAACCCAGGATGTTAACAAATATGACAAATGAGTGTTTACTGTCACGTTAGGTGCTACCAATTTTGATATGTGTAGTGGCTATGTTGCTGCTATGCGCTTTCTACTCACAAGGGATTCAAAATATGGCTCTATAAATGCAAGATGATGACTGGTGGTACCCTCATTGTACTTTGCCCTCCCTTTTTGCCTGCCCCATTAAAAAATTTGTAATGATTGTTTTAAATTGTTTTTAAATGTTTTGTTTGTTAGTGTTTATATTTCATTATTTCTATACCGCCCCTCTCGCTGATCACGACTCGAGGCTGTTTACAAAACATTTTAAATATACAATACAATAAATGAAATGACATAATAAATAGATGAAATGCATAATCCATAACAGTTCCATCAACACATATAAATACATTAGCCCCAGGACAGAAAAATACATCACCATATTTTATTTTATTTTTTATTTTTTATCTCCCCTACCCTGTTTATTGTTTAATGTTGAATGGGATCCAGGGGCCCTGTTTTAAATACTTAAATTGTATTTTTGATGTTTTTAAATTGTTTTTATATTTGTTTTTATATGTATTTTATTATTGTTGGAAGCCGCCCCGAGCTGTTTTCAGGAGGGGCGGGGTATAAATTTGGAAAATAAATAATAAATAAAAATAAAATAAAATGTTTCCCATGTCCACCCCACCCTATAGCCCCCCAGACCTCTCTCACACCATGGTACCATTCCACCCCTTCCCAAATGTCTTGTACCCCTCCTCTCACCAGGGGTACTAAGACCCCTCCCTAACCCATTCCCTCTTCACTCTCTGCTCTCACCAGGGAGTGAAAGCTATCCCTCCATAACCCACCCACTAGTTCCCGAGGTTACTGATTACCCAACCAAAAACACCCCCTAACAGACTTCGCTGCCTCCCATCAAAACCTCCCCCTCAGTCCTCAAGCCCCTCCAAAGGTCATGTCCCTTTTGTTGCGCCCGTTCAGAGGAGTCCCCACAGTGCACCCTTGTGATGCGGCCGCAGCATCTGCTGCTCTTCATCCTTATTGGTCATAAATGTCTTGAGCCATCATAGCCACCCTGAGCCATCTGGGAATGGCGAGATGTTTAGCCTCACAGGAAGGGGGCTCCTAGCCCCTCTCTGCCCTGAACGGCCACCAAACTGCCTTCACCCTTTGATTATTGCCCTTTGGGTCTTGGCAGCCTCTGACCCTTATAGAGGGGAGGGAGGAGGAGATGTTAATGGTTTTATGGTTTTACCTTTGTAAAGCGCTCCAAGTGCAATGTAAGGTGGAGGGGGGTAGTGGGGCATGTGTTACAAAATTAAAATTATTATTATTATTTAATAGGAAAAAAAATTATTTCAGGCAATTCACATTCTCAAATTTTAATTTGTATAACATCTACATAACTTTTTGACTTTCCCCTAATCAGAATTTAAAAACATTTATTTTAAAAACTACGAAGGACAACAGGACAATATAATTTTTTTATTTATATTGCGAGGCCCCAGGAGTGGACCCAGTTAATCCAGAGTTGATCCTAGAGTTAATTGACAGTCTAAAAGCTGGTAAAGCCCCGGGCGTGGATTTTATACCCGCTGAACTGCTGAAAGCCGATAAGAGCTGGTGGGCACCAGTGTTGGCAGCACTTTTTACTGGGATTAATATCACAGGGAATATACTTGAGGCCTGGGGGCAGGCAATAGTTTCCCCCATTTATAAGAAATACTCTCCTGGGGACCCCAGCAATTATAGACCTATTAGCTTGTTAAGCATAGTGGGTAAATTGTACGCCAAATATTTACTTCTGAGGTTAGAACGTTGGTTGGAGACCAATGGAATCCTGGTGAAGGAACAGATTGGGGCTAGGAAAGGAAGGTCCACTTGGGACCATAGTTTTGTGCGTTCACACCTTATACAAAAATATTCAGGACCCTCGATGGCTCTGTTTGCAGCTTTTGTGGACCTACGGGCTGCATTAGATCTGGTGTGCAGAGAACGTCTGTGGCAAAAGTTATTAGCAGCAGACATTGACAGGCGTTTATTATTCTTAATTTTCAGGCTTTATAGGATGACATCAATTAAGGTGAGACTTAAAACTGAGGGGTCCCTAACTCAGTATTAAAACTGAGAGGGGTGTAAAGCAAGGCTGTGTGCTGGCCCCAGCACTATTTAACTTCTACATACATGATCTTATTAGGTGCCTGGCTAACTATGCATCTCATTCCTCCCAATTGGGGGATATCAGTATTACTTGTCTTTTATATGCAGACAATGCGGTTCTTCTTCTCAGACACAGGTGGGATTGAGGAGACTTCTAGAGTCCTTTGGTAGATATTGTGAACAAAATTTCTGGAAATAAACCACAATAAGACCAAGGTCTTGGTTTTCTCCCCCAAAGAAAGATCTATAGGTGGTCCATGAACAAAAATATAATACAACAGGTAAAGACTATTACGTATTTGGGCTTACTTTACCAAACCAATGGTGGGTGGTCAATAAAACTGCAGGCATGCCTGGCTAAGGTGAAACAGCTAAATAAAGCTATAGTTTTATTTTTTAGATCTAGAGGAGTTTGCCTTGTTTACTCCTGTGATCAAGATATTTATACACAAGGGTATTCCCCAGATTCTTTATTGGGCATGTCTATGGGCTCTGGGGAGAACCCAAAATTTAGAGCAACTCCAGTCAGGATTTGTGAGGGCACTTTTATCAGCACTGGCAGGAGTGAGTAGTATGGCACTCTGCCTTGAGTGTGGCCTGTGTCCGCTGTCTGAGAGGGTTTGGCATGATGCATCTCAGAACGCTCCCGGCGGTCTACCGGGGGCGCCTTCCTGGAGGTCCCCCATGTTAAGTGGGGGACCACAATGGAAAGGGTGTTCTCGGTGGCCGGGCCGCGACTCTGGAATTCCCTCCCGGAGGAAGCTCGCCTGACCCTGGGTCTGCTGGCGTTCTGCCGAGCCTGCAAGACCTGGTTGTTTGCCCAGGCCTTTGGAGGGGATAGTGGGGTAGGTAGAGTTTTTTTTTTTTTGGATTTTAAGGATGTTAAAGTAATGGGGGATTGTTTTAAAATGTGTTAAAATTGAGATTTTTTTAATGATTATTGTTTGTTTTTTGTTGTAAGCTGCCCCGAGATTCCGTAGGCATGAGGGGGCAGCTAATAAATATGACTAAATAAAATAAATAAATAAATAAATAAATGCATTCACCTATTGGTTGAGAATTTACTTCAAACTGGTGGCCCCACTTTCCCAACTGGCAACCCAAGACAAAAGTCCGAACTTGTGGTACTCTCTGGTGGAAAACAAAATAAAACAACTGGGCTTTAATTCCGGTCTACTCAAGCCTCTTGGCTTTAAAGGAGCCAAAAAGATGCTTAAAAGCAGACTGTCAGATGTTACTGGGCAAGAAATTCATGCGCTGGTTGGTAACAGCAGAGTCCTCAGTGGCTATCTATGTAAATGTAATCAATCTGGTGCTCCAATGTCATATTTGGGCAATGTTTTGCCAAAGAATCATAGGAGATTGTTCCTCCTGGCCCGATTAAATGCCTATCCCTTGGTTTTTGTGGAGGGGAGGTACAAAGGAATTCCTTTAGCTGAGTGAGTCTGTTTATGCAATGTAAATCAAATAGAGACAATGAGGCATATTTTGCTGGATTGTAGTTTCTATACCGAGGCACGTAATAAGTACATTTTCCCTCTTGTAGCCCCTTTCCCAGGTCGAACTCCAGACTTTTATATGAGTCTTCTTCTGGCGTACCGTTCTTCTTGGATTATGCGCAAGGTTGCTAAATTTTTATTTCAGGTTTATATAAGGAAACTGAAAATGAAGGTTAAAATTTAGCAATATTAGGAAGACGGATTGTTGCTTTCCAAGCTATGGTCTTGCCTTCTTCACGGTTTGGTTGAGGTCTTTCTTAGACTTAGCTGTATTTTATTTTGGTTTATTACAATGTTAGTTGAGATGTGTTTAGGCCTTTGTTATGGATATTTTAATATTTTGTAATCTTTACTGTGTTTTTATTTTTGAATAAATGCTGATTTGCAATATCCAATTTAGGCTACACAATAAATATATTATTATTATTATTTATATTGTGAGGCCCCAGCCTTGAACCCCTCCCTGCCCTTCAGAGTGCCTGGAGTAGTGGCCAGCCTGCTTGCACCACCACTGTGGCCTGTTGCAAGCCCAGGCACTTCAACCTAGTCTGCCCTACCCTGTCTCCTTTCTGTCCTAGTCCTTGCCCCCTAGCTTCCTGGTTGGCGGTCAGCCACCATATGAAGCCTGCTGGTAGCACCAGGAAGCTGGGTGAAACAGGATGCCCACATTTCTGGTTCCTGGCCCCCACCTGTTTGTTCTCTTGTCTGGCTTTGGCCTCCCCTCCCCTTTCTGCCTTGTTTCCAAGCCTTACCTCCTTGTTCCCCACTCTATCCTTGTTTCAGTTTTACTCTTCCTTAGCTGTGCTCTTGGTTCCCCTTCTGTCTTGTACCTTGTTCCCTTTGCAGCTTAGCTCTTCCTGCCTTGTCCCCCAACAGCTGTGTTCTCCTTCTTGCTCTTTGTCTCCCCCCTCCCCCACCCCTCGCCTTGCTCTCTGGTCTTGTTCCCCTCTTACCTCGTTCCCTATGCTCTGTTCTGTGGCTCTGAGCATCAGTCACCACGTCCCAGACACCCTTTCCCCCTATGACCCTGACAGCCCTACTATATGTGATCATTAGCATGAATCAAAATTGTATAAAGTTTTTTCATATACCACATATGTGTAAATTTCTTATTTATACTGTGGTATATGGTCTTGTAATTCTTTTCTCATTCATATAGTCCTCCCTTGATTGTTGCTAATCTACATTAGTGGCACTTCATACCAGAAAGCTGGTGTAGTGGAGCATGAGTTTTTGACTTGAGGGGACTCAAGGTGACTCAAATTCTGGCTTGACCGTGGATTTGTCAAGTAATCTTAAGCAAGTCATATGATTTCTCAGCTGCAGTGCCCCTTCTGTAAACTGGGAATAATAATATTGACCTCTCTTCCTCACAAGGATGCTGTATTACCAATATAAATCTGTTCTTCCAGCATCTTGTGGCACAACTGATACACCAATGGGTTAAAAAAGCAAGTGAGATTTTTTTTGTTTGCAAAATGTTTTTCATTTCTGCTTAATATTTGCAGTGTGCTGTAAAGTTTCATTAACTTAGAATCTGTCATGAGAATAAGGTAGCTCAGGAATTTAGTCAAGAGGAAGAAGCCTTTCAGGTTGTTTTTGATTTTGATCCAGGATGGTAGTGAAAATCTGCTACTGTCAGATGGGTATTTAATGGCTTATGTGAAATGAGGGATTTTTTTTTTGTATTTCTGCAAAATTGAGTAGGTTTATATCAATAAAATATAGAAGTGTTGTTGTGTTAAAGTTTCTACTGAGAACTTTTTCATTTTCCACATGACAAAACATTCACAAATATACAGTTGCTAACCTTGCCAGTTAGGGTAACCAAGTGTTACCCTGTCACAGATCAACGTGACCAGAAGATCACAGATCAGTTGTCACCAGAAGTGCTGTCACAGATCAACCAGACTCTGGAAGAAGTTCTAGAGTAAACTGACAAGCCAAATAGTAATAAATTACCAGTTCCAGATGCTATACACTCTAGAGTTCTGAAGGAACTCAAATATGAAATTTCAGACCTACTACTGGTAATTTGTAATCTATTGCTAAAATCTGCCACTGTACCAGAGAATTGGAGGGTAGCGAATATAACGCTGATATTTAAAAAGGGCTCCAGAGATCTGTGCTGGGCAAAATGGTGGAAGCTATTATTAAAAAGAGAATTATGGTGCATATTGGTAAACATGGCTTAATGGGGAAGAGTCAACATGGATTTAGCAAAGGGAAGTCGTGCCTCACTAATCTATTGGAATTTTTCAAAGGTATGAATAAGCATGTGGATAAGGGGAAGCCGGTCGATAGAATGTATCTGGATTTTCAGAAAACGTTTGATAAGGTCCCTCATGAGAGACTCTTGAGGAAATTAAAAAGTCTTGGGATAGGGGTTAGTGCCCTATTGTGGATTGATATCTGGTTAAAAGATAGGAAACAAAGAGTAGGACTAAATGGTCAGTTTTCACAATGGAGGAAAAGTAAATAGTGGAGTGTCCCAGAGCTCTGTACTGGGACTGGTGTTGTTTAATGTATTCATTAATGATCTGGAAAACGAGTGAAGTGATCAAATTTGCAGACGCCACCAAGTTATTCAATGTAGTTAAAACACAAGCAGACTGTGAAGAATTGCAGGGGGATCTTGCGAGATTGGGTAACTAGGAATCTAAATGTCGGATGAAATTTAATATGTACAAGTGCAGAGTGATGCACATAGGGAAGAATAATCCAAACTTTATGTACACAATGCTGGATTGTAAATTAGGAGTCAGGAAAAGGACCTTGGAGTCACTGTGGACAATACATTAAAATCCTCGGCTCAGTGTGCGGCGGCTGTCAAAAAAGCAAACAGAATGTTAATAGGAATTATTTGTATAGGGATAGCGGAATTCTTCATATAGGGATAGAGAATAAAACTGAAAATATCCTAATGCAGCAATATAAATCTATAGTGTGACTGCACCTTGAATATTGTGTGTAGTTTGTTGCCACATCTCAAAAAAGATATAGTAGACATAGAATAGGTACAGAGAAGGGCAACGAAAATGATAGGCAGTATGGAACTGCTCCCCTATGAAGAGAGGCTTGATGGGTTGGGCCCATTCAGCTTGGAGAAGAGATGACTGAGAGGGGATATAATAGAAGTTTATAAAATCATGAGTGGTGTGGAACAGGTTAATCGGGAATGGTTATTTACCCTCTCAAACAGTACTAGGAGTAACTCCATGAAACTAACGGGTAGCAGTTTTAAAACAAATAAAAGAAAGTTTTTTTTCACTCAATGTACAATTAAGTTGTGAAATTTGTTTCCAGAAGATGTAGTCAAGGCCAGTAGTATAGCTGGGTTTAAGAAAAGGTTGCACAAGTTTAGGATCTGTCCGTTGCAGCTATTAGCCAGGTAGGTTTGAGGAATGTAACCTCTTGCTGTCGGGAGCGGGGAGTGAACAACAGGGAATGGATTGTCCCATTGTGTCTTGTTGGGTACTTTTTTTAAGCGACCAAGATTGGCCACTTTCGGAGACAGGTGCTGGGCTCTATGGCCATTGGTCTGACCCAGCGTGGCACTACTTATCTTCTTATGAATAAGTGTGGAATCTGAACAATATGTCAATCATCTCCAAAGGGTTAAGTGTCTGCTTGAAAGTTTGACAAAAACAGGGGAAACTTAAGAGCTAACTTTTTGAGGATAAATTGATTAACACAACATTTACAGCCTCCTCAATACAGGAAAATGTGGGCCAGATGTTGATTTCAGTTCTGCTGGTGCAAATCTGAAGTAATTTTAATTGTTTATTAAATGTGAAGGACAGAGACATCATTCTGGTGGTGAAAAACAGACTTCTGAAACAAAAGCGATTGCTTGAGTTAAACGTTTGAAAAGAATTGTAAAGTTTTTTTTCTTTAGCTACTGATATTTATACAAAATAACGGTTGACTGTAGTAATCAAGACTAGTTCCACATCCCTGGCCTAGAAGTAATATTAAGTCCGTTAACGCCAACCATAAAATGTAATTTTAATCCTGAGGAAGGAGGATCTGCTGAAATGGCACCTAGTTATTTTACCGTCACATAAAAAGTGGTTGCAAATACATTAAGGACATGTAAGCAGTTCTTCTAAAGTGAACAATATGAATTGCATGACTGTTTATAGATGTTCAGCCAGTATGAATTTGACACTCTGGTAATTGTATAAATTACAAATGAAATGGAGTCACAATCTATAAGTTTGCGTTTATATGTACACAGCAGACCTGCAGAGTGATGAAACTGTTATCTTTAATGAGACTATTCCCTTCAGAAAATGAGTGGTGTGTTAGACAATGCAACATTTCTTAAGACTGAAAAATGATGAAATGCTATGGCTTAAATGTGGAGAGTAATTATAAACGTCTTTGACTGCTGCATGTTGAATCAAAATGTAATTTATTTTAACTGCACAAATACAAGCATGGTGCATGATTTTACCTTTTCTTCAGGAAGAAGTCGGAATCAGAAGATCTTTTTTGTTTGATTATTTAATCACATAATGGAAAACATAACTGAACCATATTTCTCCATGAGTTAGATATGGTAAACAATAAAGCACAGCCCTCTTTTCCTTCACCAAGTCAAATCAACATGCAGCTGTTAAAATCTAATTTCTTCAGCTGGCTTAGTTTGAAAGGAGCTGGCAATTTTCATTTTTCCTGCAGCACAGTTAACTACTCTGTCCTTTTCCTTTGTTAAACAAAGAAATGTTTCACTCCTTTTCATATGATTTGCTTAATTCACAACATCATTCCCACCTTAAATACTTCTCCTCACCCTCCTATAATTTCCTTGCCTTTTCTTCACTTTCTTCCCTCTCTCAAGCTGCAGATTCCACATGATATTCAGTCCCTTCAGATAATGATTTCCTCTCTCTTCCCTATTTCCTGTTGTGTTTTTTCATCCTTGTTTTTCATAATAAAGTTGTTACTTACATGCCCTCTTTGAAATCTCTGGTACCATCTGCAACTCCATAAAATCTGTAACTATCTCTTCATTTCTTTAAATCAAACTCTGTCAACACATGTTAATTATTGTCTATAACTTTTCCCTTTTCAACATAGGGTATTTTCAGATGTTACGAGATCACAGTCAACCACAGTGAACCACGGTCAATTTTGCTACGGGGCCAAAGTGCCCTGAACGTCTGTTTGGCGGCCGCCAGATGTTCATCACGGCCAATTCCCACATGGGATCAATTTCAACCATGTTTCCCGGGCTCCCCGCGGGACGAGCTCTGAAAGCGTGGTCAAAGTGATTCCCAGTGGGAAGCAATAAAAAGTAACGTCTGGTCGGTGATCACGGCCCGGAATCCCCGACGGGATTCCGGGTTGTGGTCAAAGCGGCTGGGCGCTGCAGCTGCATTGGCTGCGGTGCCCGCCTGTCTCCCAAGAGGGCGGGCAGCGGGGGAGCATGGGGGGGTGGGGCTGTGCGGCCGCACATTGCACCACGTGTCCCCGCCCCCTCCCCGATTCCCCGCCGGGATCAGCCGGCACGTCTATTCGGGCCATTGTTTGACCACGGTGGGTGGCTATTTCATTCACCCCCGCCGGGGATTCACTGGGACGAATCGGGCCAGCGTAACGTCTGAAAATACCCTATGTTATCTTCCTTTTCACTTTGCCCAAATGCAATACAGACTTTTTTCCTGGCTATCAGCTAGGAACTAATTCTCGCTGCATAAATACTAATCTGCTGGTAGTTAATGATGATTTCTTTCTCCATCTGTATTCTCTTTGCCCTGAATATATCACGTTGAATATTATAGGTCTGCTAGCCCATAGGTAAATGCATGGTATTTTCAATTTAAGTAAAGGAAACTCCTGTTCCTCATCCTTTGGTGTCAAGGCAGGCACTTGGTCACCATGTTAAACCCTTAGACCACAAGTGGAGAGGAAAAGGCCGGAGCCAGCTTTATTGAAACACAAACAGTATTGGTGATCAAGGAATCTGCACCCCAAACAGGCACAGGTTAACTTTGTTTTACGTGTTAACTTTGTTTTAAATCATGTTTTACATGATTTGTTTTACATGCAGGCTGATTAATTAAAGGGGGGGGGGAGTTTTGGTCTTTGGTTTTGGGGAGGTAGGGGCCTGCTGGGGGGTTGGGAAATGGCTGGGATTTCAACCCCTGGGGTAAATGGGACTTGGGTTATGGAGAGGGGTGGTGCCAGGACCTGGCCCCCTGGTGTGATGGTGGGGGCATTGTCCTGGATGGGACCACATGGTGGCAGCATGGGGTAGGGACTGTTGGGGTAGTTTAGTAAGGGGTGGGGATGGAGGGGGGAGGGTCTCTCCTAGTGTCTGGACTGGGCAGCCTGTGGCTGGGACTAGGCTAGAGTGTATGGGG
>QEPC01013994.1:1443553-1465293 GCA_003113815.1 Sphenodon punctatus
GGGGGGGGGGGGGAAGGGGCGGGGGTTGGTTGTGTTTGTTTTTTTAAACCAAAACGTTATTTTTATTGTTTAACTGTATAAAAACATAACAAGGCAAAACAGATAGATCCATAAGATAAAAACAAGTATAATACATAGCAAAATTCAATTTTCACTACGTACAAAACTTACTGAGCCTCACCACTCCACCCCCCACAAAAAAACAACAACCCAACCCTGACCCCATAGGCAACAATTGTTAAAACAACAAAGTACATACGTATGTGAGAGCACAGTGGATGAATACAGCTGGCAGAGGGATACATAATTTAATTATTAAATTAGTTAACTGAAATGGTATGCAATGCTTGCATGTATGACCCAGACATCCTCATATTTTTTCCAGGCATTTGTATTAGACAAGGTCATTTTTTCCCATTAATGCAGTGGTAGAGAACTTGCTCAGTGAATCAGAATATGTTGGAGGAAATTTAGACTTCCACTTTCTCAGGATACCTCTTTTATCCACTAGAATAGGCACTGTAATCCATTTCCTATTGCTAATTGATAAAATTAGCACATCAAGCACACCAAGAATACGTAAGATCACAGAAGGAAAGACAGTGACACTCTGGCAAACAGCTGATCAGGGGAGAGGTAGCCCAGAGGAGCACATGCAGATGCTTCTCTGGGCCCCAATTCCCACGATCAGCTGTTTGTTGGGGTTCATAGAGCGGCATGCACATGCTCCTCTGGATGACTCCTCCCTCCATCAACTTTTTGTTGGGTGGATTGTGGGGGAGCCTTTGATTTTCCAAGGCTACCCTCTTCCCCAGATCCACCTGACTGACAGCTGATCGGGGGGTGCGGGGGCTGGGAAGAGGGCATACATTCTGCCCAGGCTACTGTTTCCCATCAGCCGTTGGGGGTGGGACCCTCCAAAAAGTTGCCTATTGGCAGTGGGCCTAATCCTGCAGCTCTGCAGGAGTCAGAGCCTCCAGCCCCCAGCGGTGGCAGTGGCTCCAACGGGCTGGCCTGCCCTGGTCTCCCTGAGACTGTATGGCTGGCTCCCTGTGCTTTTCCCGCTATTATTATTATAAACATTTATATATCGCCAGTCGTGTGACCTGGTGCTGTACAGAACATAGAAATAGACGCAGTCCCTGCCTGTGGCTTACAATCTAAAAGACAAGGAGGGGGAGACAGGGAGAGTGGACAGTGGGAGAGACAGGGGAGAAGACAGACAAACTTTCAAGCGATACAGAGTCTCAGGTGCGTGTGCTTGGCTTGGTTACAATCAGGTTAGTTGCAGCAGTCTGCAGAGGAGGGCAGACAGTAGGTATAGAGGGAACAACTAGCAGGCATTGGGAAAGGCAGCGAAGAAAAGGTGGGTCTTGAGGAGGGATTTGAAGGAGCGGAGGGAGGGGGCAAGGCGGATGTGGGCAGGGAGGGAGTTCCAGGCATGGGGGGCAGTGAGGGAGAAGGGTCGAAGGCGATTAGGTGAGCAGGAGAAACGAGGGAGAGTGAGTGAGGGGACAGAGGAAGAGCGGAGAGCGCGTGTAGGGGTGTGGCAATTGCACACCATGGGGCCATGCAGGGATCCGGTCCGCGTCGCTCATGTAGACTCGCCCATTATCTTTTCCTTTGTTAAAAATTGCATGACACACAACAGTAATTAATATAAGCATATTAAACTTGATATTACCAATTATGTGTTTGTTTAACTTACTTACTGGGAAGTTAGCATTTTTGCAGGGGTGGGAAGAAGCAGGGAGAAATGGGGACAGCAGAGAACTGTGACTACGGATCGTCAGGGAGGTCACTTCTTCACCCATCATTCTTATAAGTACAAGTACTATTGTGTCCATATCGTAACATCTGAATGATTTCAGTATTTCTGTTTCATACTTCCTTTGAAATTTCCTTGTTATGCATAGATTAACATTTAATTTATTTATTTTAAAAATGTATACCCCGCCCCTCTTGCCAGATGCAACCCGGCCATCTTGGGGGCAGAGGCTCTGTATTTCTGCAGGACTTGTGTGTTTCTGTAGTACAAGTTTACAACCTGATTGGTTGGGACCTCTGGGTGCCATCCTAAATCAGATAAACTGATACCTGTACTGGAATTTATCCAGCATTTGGAGAGTCATAGCATGTATACTCTTGTCATCCCATTATAGTTCATCAGCATTATTACATTAGTTGCTATGAGGAAATAAAAAGCATAGTGCTTGAAATCTTTGGATGTTTTATCAATCATCTTGCTTACCATGCTACTTGAAAGAGGAATAGACTTCACTTAATTAGAACAGGCTCTCCAAATCTTTCACTATGAAGTTCAATTTCTGATGATACTACTAAGGCAGAGAAGACTCCATTAGCACTGGACATTTTTGCAATGATGTATAATGGTAAGCATCCCATTATTACATTGATTTCTGGAAACAAAATAAGGATGATAAGTAACGAAATAATAGCCACACTGTTGGTCTGCTTAAGAGGTGGACACTGACTGGGAACTCGTGTTCCCGATCCGCTGTGTTCCCTGCATGGTGTCCTCATCAAGGAGGACACTATGAAGGCTAAAGCAGGAACACATGTTGGCCCCTGAGATGTCATGGCCAGGGAAGAAACCTTTTCTGGCCATGACCCCTTCCCTTTCCTGGTGGGAAAGGAGAGCAGTGGGAATCAAAACCAGTGTAGTGTTCCCCCAGAAGATCTGTGTGCTTCCCGCGCTCCCTTCTGTTGTTTTCCCAAACAGAGAGGGGAACACAGGACGTGCATGGATCCTCTGGAGGAGCAGCACACCTCTTGTGCTCCCCTCGCTCCTTCCCACTGCCCAGCTGCTCTGGGAAGTGGGAAGGCAACTCAGCACCCTGGTCCACTTCTCTTTGGGAAGAAGGTGAGTGCTATAGAGGGATAAACTCGTGTCGGTTTTGAGAGTTTGGAACACTCATCCCACATTCATTTAATGGGTGTACTACACCCACAGGATGCGAGTGAATGTGCTACAACATTCAGCCCCCCCCCCCACAGGGCTGTTGTCACATTATTTATCAACCTAAGAACACCCCTTCTTTTCTGTTTATATAGTTTTGGTTCCTTCAAACTCTCATTATTAAAATTGTTATTATCCCTATGCTCTGTTCCTTTATGGTTTTGAGACTTGGGTGGCATACCGACATGACCTTAAGAGCTTTAAGAGCTATCATTAGAGTTGCCTTCATAAGATCCGATGCATGAATTGGGAAGATGGCCATACCAATGCCAGCATTCTTACTGAAGCTGTTTGCACCAACATTGAGGCAATGATTCTTTTACATCAACTTTGTTGGGTTGAAAATTGTGTGCGAATGACCAGTTATTGGCTCTCTAAGCAAGTCCATTATGGTCAGAGATTACATGGGCGCCGAGGAAATGCTTCAAGGACATATTGATGCCATATCTTAAGAAAGTTGGTATGGATATGTCCAACTGGGAGACTATTAGGAGATTTTGGCTCCTAATAGATCAAATTAGTGTTGTGGACTCCTCCATACAGTGGCCTGCTTTGAGGAAAAGTGTCTTGTTTCTGAAAGTGAGAAAAGGCAGCATAGGAAACGTAGATAGATAAGTCCTAGTCAACAAGCAGTTCTTTGAGTGTATCTGCTGGCCAACAGACCCCACTGTACATGTGTTGCATGAGTTCAGGTTTGTGTTCTTTCCCTATATAAAATGGAAACTTGAACTTCTAATAATTTTAAAAGTAGAATGGGGATTTTTTTTTTTTTCAAAAGCAACGGCACCCCTTGCCACAGGCTTGAATTTTGTAAAAGGGTTTCAGATCCTGACACACAACTATAAAAACCCTAGGCTCAGTAGCTCGATCAATTTGACAGTGTTGGAAATACCCACAAATCTGCTCCTCAACCTCTAATCTTTCGACTGCTGTATCCAAACCGTTTTAAATCTTATTTATCTGAAATTTGGACAAAGCCAACCTCTCATACAAGTGATCCTCCATGCCAAATTTCATAATGATTGAATAAAGTTTCTTGATTGTATAAACAATAGAATGTTTGTGCTTTCTAATGGAGTGTGTGCTTCGCCTTAACTATCCAGGCACACGTGTGCCTGGATAATAACACAACACATATATCTAATGTAATTTATTATATTTTCCTAATAAAACAAGCTCTTTATGTACTTGAGTGATACAAAATTCTGGTGAAAATCAGTAGAAACTGATTAATAGTTTTGTAAAACCCGAGAATTTTGGGGGGGGTAATTAATAGGGATGTGTGAACAGAATGCAGTTTGGATGTTTGGCTGTTCAGTCGTTTGGTTCAAAAACTGAGTTCAGGTTTGGTTGTTTGACTTGGCGGTGTTCGGTTTGGCTGAACATTGCTGAACATTTAAAATAGCGCTATCGGTACTGATATTGATACCGAATTTGAAGATTTCTTTTTGGTATCGGTATCATTTGGCCCTGAGACCACCCCTGGTCTCCACCCCTGGTGCCAGGAAGTCTGCTCCTCAGCTGCCTCCTGCTTCCAGTCATGTTTTTCCCGCCCGAATGGGCCTTTCAGTCACGTTTTCCCCGCCCCCAAACTCATCCAAGCTCACCTGAACATGACCGAACTGTACTGTTGTTTTCTAGTTCGGTTTGGACGTTCGGTTTGGTCATCCAAACAGACCGAGTTTGGTCCAAACTCCGAACATCCGAACCACATTCACACATCCCTAGTAATCAATTTAAAATGAAAACGAAGAGGCTTACACATACAGTACCAGCATACTCACCTGCACTATTCCCAATTCCATTCCCAAATTGCTCTAATCATTTCACAGATCAATTTAAACACCATTCTCTTCATGTTTTAAACCTCTTAATAGCTTTGCTCCAGCCTTTATGGACCCTTTCTTGCTTTGCTTTCCTTCTTGATCTCTGCTCATTTATCCTCTGATTGTGCAAACACATGTGTACCTGCTTAACTTTGAGCATGTGAGTAGTCCCACCAGTAAAAGCTATAATTCTCAGAAGGCCTTTGTTCTTAAAACTGCTTCCAGTGATGGAATCATGTTTAAAAAAATTATGACAAAATGAGGCCAAGCTAATTTCAGACCCTTGAGAATCATGGTACTTTACGGATAACTAAAACCAGGACAAGCATGTGTTTCAAAGGGACAGGATAAGTTTTAGACTAGTTCATTCAAAATACAGTATAAAATATTCTGCCGATCAATTATGTAAAGAAAAAAGAGAATGTTAGTAGCTTGAACTTTCCTTTGATATCTTTCACATGAAGTCAAATAAATATGAAGATTTATCTGTAGACTCATCTTTAAAGAAATTGTATCTCACAGCTCTCTGTATTGGATGAGATGACCAAGACTGTTTTTTGTGTCTTGACCAGCTTACATGGTATATTTGAAACTATTTCACAACCGCTGGCAACACGGTCCTGACTGGGTTCGGATGGTCAAAAACTATGCCAGCAGCTGGACCACTGTGGAAGGCAGGGAGTCGCATGAATGTGCGGTTGCCCAACCTCACTCTGTGCTGTGCCCAGCATCACACCCCTCTCCCCCGGTGGCTGGCCGTGGCAGTTTACCGTGGGCCATAACAAATGTTAACCTGCTGTGGCCTGCTTTGGCCCGATTGGTAGCCCGGGCTGTAATCTCAAAAGCTTCCAGAATTACAGTCTGGGCTCACTGCTGACATGCTCGGGAACAATCCCGGGTGAACACTTGAAAGGGCACTAACAAACATGCCAGTGGCTTGAGGACCAAAGTGGGCCTCAGCAGGTAAAAGCAGGCCACCATCACATTTGTTAACACCCTTTAACTTCTGTAACATGCTTTTGAGTTTGAAAAGCTGTCCATCTAGTTAGCTCTCTCATCTGTTTATGCATCTGGCTATTTGGGTCTCTGTGCTTCCACAGGAAAATTTGTTTACGTTGATAACAGTTGCCTACACCCCAATCAGTTAGCCACAATAATAGAAAAAGTAAATTGTTGAAGTGCCATTGCACAGGACCAAACTGTGAAATTGTTGACACATTGACTTTTGTGGTGCTATTCGTTTGAGTAACCATTGTGAAGAAGGAATTAG
Source organism: Sphenodon punctatus (assembly GCA_003113815.1). Classification (NCBI taxonomy): domain Eukaryota; kingdom Metazoa; phylum Chordata; class Lepidosauria; order Sphenodontia; family Sphenodontidae; genus Sphenodon; species Sphenodon punctatus. Next base: position 1,449,630 of record QEPC01013994.1, read on the forward strand.
CATGACACACTTTGTATGTATTTTTCATTTTTATTTCATTACTCATAATTTATTCTGAATGATGCCAAACAACATAAAACTACATTGATCTTTAAGGATTGATTATTGCAAATTTTATTTTTTACACTGAATATAATCTAATTGTTTCTTAGCTTTAAAATCAAACAAGTTTGATTTTAAAGCTAAAATCAAACAAGTTTGCCAATGCTATTGGATTTTATTCCTGTATTAACTGGTTTTGGTCACAGGATGGCAGCATAAGTAAGACACTCAGAAAGAGTAGCCATGTGCTTTTGTTGACATGTTCCAAAGATTTGTTGCAGTGATAGCTTGTTACTCTTTATGGCTGGGGATTAGACATCCCCAAAACTGTAATTTGCATGGTAGAACACCTGGTAGGGGCAAGTGAAACACATCCTCATTTCTAATGAAAAATAAGAATTACACTAAAGTCTGGAATTGCACACAGCTGTAAGTAGAACTGATGTGAAGCATAGCATACTTCAGATTTGATGAGTTTTCCATATTTGAATGGTTGGATTTGAATCAAATTTGTTATCTGCACTTAAAAAGTTTGCTTTTCAAAGTTTGAAAGTTCATTGTTTGTTCACTTTACATCGGTTACTTTTGAAATGTTTACGTCGTTTGGTTAACCAGATCATATGATGGATTGAACAAAATACAGTATAATGGAGAAGCAAAGTGCCGAGGAAACAAATTCAGTGAATTTGCAGAAGTACATATTTAGTTAGTGAATGTAAAGTTACATTAATAAATGTGTGCTCACTTTTCAAGTGCTGGTCCTTTAATATGTCTGAATCACACATCTAGGCCATTTTTAGATGTGCGCGGCAGCCCCCGCGCTTGTTTTCCAAAAGACCCGTCATCCCGATTTACACGTGACGCCGCCGCCGAATACGCGCATGCGCGGGCGATGCACATCCATTTCCAGCCACGTATGACCGGCCTTGATCGCCAACCCGGTCAGTTCGCGGCCGGAAATGGATGCACATCGCCCGCACATGTGTGTATTCGGCGGTGGCGTCACATGTAAATCGGACTGCCGGGTCTTTTGGAAAACAAGTGCAGGCACCGCCACACACCTAAAAACGGCCCTAGACGTTAACAACAATGTTAATTTTGAGAATATTAATATGGGGTCTGCCATCCTATTAAGAAACTCGTATTTGAAAATTGGGTCCTTGGTGACTATTTCAGGAGATAAATAGGTAAGCCTGAACAAAAACTATGGCTTTCCACATCCTTGAAACTTTAGAAGCAGACTTAGAAACCAGTGTCTGTTTAGATTATATGGGGTGAAAACAGACATAACGCTAACTACCCTTTAACCACCCTTGGTGGTTATTTATGCATGTTGCAGGGCTGTATTGGTGCCCTATGCAGCCCTGAAACATGCATAAATGACCACCAAGGATGGTTAAAGGGTGGTTAGCGTCATGTCTGTTTTCACCCATGGTCACAGCCTGGACCAATTCTTGGAGTTCTCACTAGGGGATTTTGTTTCCAGGAAACTCAGTGCTAGAACTGTAGGATTGGGATCTTCATGAGGAAGCTGCACAAGTTCAAAGGCTATGTCTATAAAATGCCCCAAAGACTAATGCTGGAGAAACTACTCAGAAATAGGGGATACTGAACACATCTTAAAGTTCTGTGTTTAAAATTCAGCCTTACTGGAGTAGAAAATTACAATTTGCACAGAAGATGGAGATGGAAAACAGGTTGATTTTTAAACTATGTGAAATTCTTTTAGGATAATCAAATACGCATATCAAGAATAGCAATATCCAGAAGCTTCTTCAACTCCTATTTCTAGCTAGCAAACATATTTTACTTAGAACCTGGAAGAAACAAACCCCACCTACATTTGAGGGATGGTCAAAATACATCTTGCACATGGTCAAAATAGAGAGATGGACATATATTTTCCATGAAAAGATAAAAACATTTCAAAATTTCTCTGACCCCTTTTTAAATTACCCAGTTGTCAAAATTTCCATATGGAATATATTCCATAATATATGAATTATACTTCCTTTTCCTTTCTTTTTCATGTATTGCTTACCATCATGTACCTTGATTGTCTCATTTTTTGCTAACTGTATGGTTATAAGGTATAACTGAGCACAAATTCATTGAGAAACTTGAATGGTTTGACAAACTCTCATTGGGCAAAACCAGATATGATGGCAATCCACTGTGGCCTCCTTTGTCATACTTTGGATGAACCTCACCTGCTCATCCGTGCAGGTGCTGCCAGATGTTGGCCTGGGATTTCCCCAGGCTGTGTCAATGGCTAGCCTAGGCTCTGACCTTGGAAAACCTCTGAGGTCACAGCCCAGGCTAAGGCCCACCTGAGTGGGCCCAAGCAGGCCTCAGTGGGCTATCACATCTGTTCCTGGGCCAGCATACCAGCCTGGGTCAGGTCTGCCATGGCTGGATGGCTGCCATGGCTGATCATCATTGGTCACCATGAACACCTGTCATGGTGGAGGATCGGAGGGCAAGCTGCTGGTCACAGTGTGGGAGGTGGGGCTGACTAGTTGCATGTTCAACATGCTCCTCGGCATCCTGTTCGTAGACATGTCCGTTCAGCACCCTGAGCTAGTCTGGACCATGTCCGCTGCGGCTTCCTGCCCCAAGCCGGGCCACTGCTATGCACCCAACATGTTTGTTTTTACCCATTGTAATGTTGACTCAATTAGGTTGAAAGTATTAATAATCAGAATTATATAAAAATGCACTCCAAGATGTTGCTTCACTGGTATAAATCAGTCTCTTGAAGGTATAAATATCTGGTTTTGTTCATATTTATTTTGTTTTATTTTGCTGGCATACAGAAACATCTGTTGGTCTCACCTTTTAAAGGTGTATAAAATACAAAAAGATTAGAAATTAAGCTGAAGCATTAGATAAGTCAGAAGCCTTTTCCAAGTCATGACCTACCAGCCTCCTATAGGCATTTCTTACTTAGATGTATTCTACTATTCTCTTCTTCCTTGACGCTCTTTCTCTGGGTAAACGCATTGAAACTCATGGCATCCAGTACCACCTGTATGGTGATGACATGCAAGTCTCTCTGACATCTCTGTTTGGATTTCTCGTCGCCAACTCAAGCTTAATGGGATCACGACATAACTCCTCCCCCCACCCCAAATGTTACTTCCCTCTCAGTTTCCATTCACGGTGTTACCATCCAGCCTGTCCCACAAGCTTGTAGCCTGGGATTCATTTTTTACTCCTTCCTCTCTTTTACACCTCACATCCAGGCTGTTGCAAAATCCTGCCTCTTTGTCCTGTATAATATTGCTAAAATCCAGCCCTGCCGTACTTGTGCCGCTGCAAAAGCCCTAATCCATGCTCTAGTCATCTCTCACCTTGACTACTGTAACTTCCTCCGTATTGGTCTCCCCTGCTCTGATCTTGCCCCCCTCCTTTCAGTGCTCTGCCGCCAAAGTCATCCACCTTGCCTGTCGCTTTGACCACATTCAGCCCCCCTTCTCCGCCCTACACTGACTCCCTCTAGGGGAATGCATTCAGCACAAACTCCTGGTCTTCACCTTCAAGGCTCTTCATAGCCTTGCTCCCCCATATCACTCCGCTCTTGTATCTGACCACATTCCTGCCTGGGAACTTCACTCCTCCTCTGCCCCCACCCTCGCCTTCATGCGACTCTGCTGCTCCTCTAAACGTCTTTGCCCTTTCTTTCCTGCTGCCCCCCATGGCTGGAACTCCCTCCCTGGATACATTCATTCTGATCCCTCCCTCCCAATTTTCAAATCCTGCCTAAAAACCTACCTCTTCTGTCAGACTTTCCCTGGCTCATCATGAGTGAAATTGCATCCTCTTCCCTCCTTCCGAATCTCTTCCCTGTAACTAAGTTAAGCACATGCACCTATATTTTCTCAACCTCATGAGTGTATCCGTGTCTCTCCTGATGTTCATAACTCCCTCGTGTCCCCCTCCCTTGTCTCTCTTAGATTGTAAGCCCTTTGGGGTAGGGACCTGTCTATAACTACTGGTTATACAGTGCCAGGCACATTGCTGGCATTATATAAATAATAATTAATTAATCACAAATACTTTAAGCCTAATATTCTTCTTTCTATCATAATTATATTATTTTCTGCATACTGCTTACTAATGTTTGTGAAATGATGACACCATCTCCAGAAGGGAAGTACATTCTACAAAAGATTAAAGAGGAAAATGGTGCAGAGATTCCTTCTAGCAGAGGTTAAAAGCTCCCTCATTTTTCTTAGAACAAGCCTCCCCCACAAGAGCTGTTGTTCCAATGTTAAGAAGGGTGTGAGGGAAGCCAAAATACCATCCTTCTCACTCCTGAGAATGGCGGTGGTAGGTGTTGGGGCACGCGGCAGGTGTCTCTGGAGCTCATGGCTGTTTTGGTTACTGTGACAAGGACTCATCTGGGGAGGAGGTGGAAATGAGTATGAAAAACCACTTCTGAGAATAATCAGAATACCAAATGGTGTTGTTAACCCAAAAGGCCTGTGCTTCCCCACAACCCCTCTCTTTTGTGAGTTTCAGACACACATCCCTAAGGGAATGGCTATTTTCATTACCTGTTACCTCTTCATGAGTAGGTAAAAGAAGCTCTGCTATTTAATAAAACAATTTTAAAAAGGAGATTTTTGTAATATACTTTCAAATAAGCTTCCAAACCACAAGGATGCCCATCTCTTTGGTCACTCATTTTCTTTTGATGATTTTTTGTGTCATTCTAGAAGCCTCAATGTGATCACTACTGTTTATTTCCAACCCTTTGTCAAACTCAGAGATTCCTCTGGCTGTACAGGATGGAGCCACTGTTCCCTCCCAATCCCAGCAGGGTTAACCCTGAACCAACTTCATAAATTGTGTAAGAGCAGCATCATAACATTTCTCTTGCTACCAAAAAGGAGCTGAACATACTTCCTCTCTAGTGGCCCCAGCTGCCAGTAATTTTCAGCTGAGTTAACTATGCTGTAGACGTCGTAGATTTACATTTACAAAATCTATTACTTTCTTTCCTCAAATAATTTATGTCCTTTCTGTTGGTTTTCTCTGTGTTGAATGTGTTATTTTTGCTGTAATTTGTCTGAGGTTCTTCTATCATATTTGTATTCACAAAAAACTGTGTGAACAATTTCATCTATTGATGCCATACAATATGCCTATTAGAAATACAAGTAACATTTGAATATATCTTCCAAGCATTGTTAGACCATTTCAAATGATAATGTTGCCACCTCTTCTGCAAGGCTCAGGCAGCATGAAAATGAACCTGGGACTCAAGAGACCTATATTTTGCACTAACTGTGACCAGAAATTGACAGTAGTTATTTCATTTTTGAGCTATTTATGCAAGGAAGTGGTAAAACAGAAGCAGAGAATAAAAATGTGTGCACTTACTTTCAGTAACAGTGGGTGTTTTCAGACGTGACGGGGCCAGTTGTCCCCGTCACGAAATCAATGAAATGATCCCAGGCCGGGATGATCCGTCACGCCCTAATAGACGTGCCAGGGGATCCCGGCAGGGAATCGGGGAGGGGGCGGGGCCGCACGGTGCAACGTGTGGCCGCACGGCCCCGCCCCCTCCACGCCGCCCTCCCTCTGGGGAGAAAGGTGGCCACCGCGGCCAATGCCGCTGCAGCGCTCGCCCGCTATGGCCACGGGCCGGAATTCCTGCGTGGATTTTGGGTCGTGGCCACCGTCCAGACATGACGGCGGGGGTCACTACGGCAGGGAATCGCCTTCAACATGCGACGGCCTCCGGTCCCGCCGCTTCGGCTACTCGCGTGGTGAATTTGATTCCTCGCCATGGTAACATCTGGGGGGGAACATCCGTTCCCCCCAACAGATGTTACGTGGTCCAAGCCACCACAGGGAATTGACTGTGGTGGACATTGACCACGTAACGTCTGAAAATACCCATTATCGCTGTAGTGAAGCATTGGGAATGGTTTCAGTTTACTGGCATGTTTTGGGGATCCCATCCCATCTCCCATTGCAAAACCGGGGTCAAAAGGAAGAGGCAGAGGAGGCATTTTTCTGTGGGTTATAAAAATCCCATTAAGCACTAATTGTATGTTTATCTGGACTGGATGTTGGCAAGGCTATTGGAAAGAGCAGGGGGGAAAGTAAGAAGCTAAAAATAATGGGTAAGCCAGTGACTTATACCAATAAACAATGCTAAAAGATTCCAAAGTATTTGAAAAATAAATTGGTTTCTGAATTTAAGAATATATGCCTTGTATAGCAAAGCAATTGTATAGAAATAATAAAGTGAGCTTGTAATGTACAAAGAAAGTACCACCATGACATGGTTTATAACTTCTAGGCTCAGAGCTGGTTTCAGTGCCTTGATGGCATTTCTATCACTCTTCAGTTGTGTGGCTTACGTATTGCAGGAGCATAGTTCCTTTATAGGTCAAATTCTATCTTCACACCTGCATGCTCACTTCCCATTGACTTATGGGGAAATGGACCTGTATGTCTGACAGCTGTCCTCATCCTGGTAACATTTGTTTATGCAGTTGCTTTTTTTCCTTTTCTTTTTTCTTTATCTAGGGTGTTTGCTGTGTTGAGACTGGTCTCTTTTTCAAGTGTCACAAAAATTCTGCATGAAGAGTGCAAAATTGCACCATTGAACAAAGAGAAGTTGACATTGGCTTCTGTTGTTTGCACAAAGAGTAAAATGCATAACTGGTCCTAAAAAGGAGACAAAAAGAAACAGAACTAGTGGTTGTCATTTGCTGGCATGTTTAAGTGATTATATTTACAGGGCAGTAATGGGAGAGTAGTTATAGTGCAGAGGTGGGTGTTTGTTTTTTAAACAAACTTATGTGTATAAGAATTTAGGATAAGTGAGGAGCATTTTTAAATGAGTGGGGGAATCTAGTAGATCGACAAATCCACTCGTAAAAAGGTTGCGCAGGGAGTGTTGACGCATACCGGAAGTCACCAGTTGCCATTGAAAACGGTGCCCAACAGCTCGCGCATTATTTTTAAAACCTCGATATCAGGGTTTTACAAATCCAGTTTAAAAACAATGCGTGAGCCACCGGGCGTCGCTGTTTTCAATGGTGGCAGGTGACTTCCAGGACGTGTAAACACTCCCCGCGCAACTTTTTTGCAAGTGGATTTGTCGATTTGCTAGATTCCCCTGTTCGTCTAAAAATGCCCTATGTGTTGGATAAACTTTTTACTTGAAATAACAAAGGAAATAGTATTAGTGTCTAAATTAGAAATGGAAAAGGTGGACTTTACATGAAATGAAGAGAGAGAGATGGAGAAAGCAATATGGCATGAGTTAGCACTGACAAAATACAGGTGACAATAACGACAAAAAGATCATGTCCAGGCCAGGGCTAAAGAAGACTCAGCTGCTGACTTATGTAAAGGACAGGACCTTATAGGCAACACCTGTGGCAGCCTAGGCAGTCTGGGTTACATAAGCCCAGCCTGAAGTTGAGAGGGAACTGCTGAGGAGTAAGGACTTGTTCTGGCAGGCTCGCCAGGAGGAATTGGAAGAAGCAAGTGCTAGTAAAGGAATCAGAACAGCTTAACCTTAAACACTGGCTCAGAAGGAGCAGACAGCTCCCTCAGGAAACTACAGGCCCAGAGAAGTCCCAGGTGGGAGCATTTCTTATTTTTGTTCAAAGGCTACACTAAAGATTGTGGTGGTAGGGGAGGTAGAGGCCAGAATCCCAAATGCCTATGAGCCTGATGTTTTGTGATAAGTCCAGGATTAGGCGAGAGCTGGACTGTCATGTGACAGCTGAGGTGAGGTAAATTCCCCAGAGCACTTTATAACTACAATCCTCCAGGAGGATTAAAGCCAACTGCTACAGAGAAGGATCAAACCTTGTATGACATACAGCTGTTATGTATTGAATTTCACCAAACAGTCAGCTAATGGCTGCAAAGACTGATGCCTGACGTGGTCAGTCTTCAAGCTAGAGTGTTATATTCAGCTGTATTGTAGGCTTTGGTGAGGTCATAGAAAGGGCACCTATAACAGGCCACGTCCTACTAGCACATGTTTTTGCAGGATCACTGCTCACAAACCAGTCCAGTCTTTGCTTTTTCTTTAATGCTCTTTATTTCTCTATATTCCTACTACAGGGTCTTTACAAAAGAAGCAACCATTTTCCTGGTGTTTATTTCCTAAAGTTAGATACCTGTAGTACTGTATCTGGTATCACTGTGTGCAGGAATGTTGGGAGTAGAATCGGTACTGTTACCCTACCTCTCTGCCAGCCTGGTTCTCCTTCAGCTGAGACCCTCCCCGATTGACCCCTGCCAGCTGGCTTCCAGGGTTTAGGCATTTAAGATGACTCCTTCTCACTGAGCCCCTCTCTCTGGAGGCAGAGACTTCAAGCTTGCTGCCTCTCTGGTGATCCCCCCAGCTCATCTTTATAAGCTGAGGCTCTGCTGGCTTACTCAACCACCCCTTGCTGGAGACTGCTATTAAAGGTCAGCTGAGTGACTGCAGCTTAATTTAAGCTGGAGTCACTCAGCTGACCTTCATAGCCCAGTGGTTTTACAATCTAAGATGGACAAGAGTGAGAGGAACACTAGGACAGACAGACTGACTAACGTACTCCCAATTTACAAATTAGGGAACTGAAGCGGAGAGGTTGTGACTTTCCCAAGACAACCCAGTGAGTTCATAGCAAAGGCAGTATTTGAACCCTCACTTCCCAAGTCCAAGTCCAGCACCGTATCCACTACACTGGCTCAACTTTGGCAACTTTAGCCCATAGATAATGTACCTGGAAAAACCCAGGTCGATAGAAGGTTCAGCGCAGGAGCACTGACAGTGGAACTGCCTGCAGTTAAGTTTAGCTGCACACGGAGGCTCACTCTCCTCTCCTCTACCAACCACCCCATGTTCCATCCTGATCTCTGATTGTCTGAGCAATGCATGGCTACATGGTGATGGTATTAGACTGTGGTAGCATTCTTAGTCTATGCTTTGCTTCTAGCCATCCTTTGTTCCTGGTTCTGGGCTTGTTCCTGCTCTTTGCCATACTCAAAGCTTGAGCCTTTTTTTCTCTCTCCCTTTCTTTATACCTATTCCTAGCTTTGCCCCTTTCTCATTTGCATTCCTGACTTCCTGCTCCTATCTTGGATTGATCTCTTAGCTCCCTGATCTGGTCACAACCGTGGGTGTTTTCAGACAAGCAAGTTGACTGGTGGGTGGGAAGGGTCTGTGGCTGCTTCATGGCACCTATACGTGTGGAGGGCATGGGGAGCAAATCATTCAGGTAGCTCTCAGCGTGGTGATGATGATGATGATGATTGATTATTATTATTAGTTTTTATATAGCACCAACGATGTACCTGGTGCTTTACAGAGAATAAGATAGACACGGTCCCTGCCCGAGAGCTTACAATCTAAAGACAGGGGAAGGGGAGACCGGGAAGGGGGAACAGAGGGGACAGACAAGGGATGCAACAATCATGAGGATGCGAGAACTCCGGTACATGTTCTTGGCTTGGTTATAGTAAATTGCGGCCATAGAGGCAGGCAGTGCACATTTGGCTTGTCCTACATGGCTCACTCCACATTTCCTGGCAGCGCTCTATGAGCAGCTGAGAGTGGGTGCTCTGTGGCTCATGGGAGCATGCATCCAGCTGCTCCACCTTCAGATGGGTTGTTGGATCTGTGACTCATGGGTGGCAATGTAGGGTAGTATCTTGTCTGAAAACACCCTGTGTTTCCCTATGAACTGCTCCCCTATCTACTTAAGTTCACACCCGACATGGCTACTTGGTTATTAACATTGGCACATGTTATGTCTCTGACTTCCCAGTGCCTCAGGATGCCCTTGAACCTTTTCCTTCAGCCATGCACTGGGTACTCGCACAATACGATTGATACTCTTGATGAAAAATGTACCCTATGGCCTACTTGAAAGATCTCTCTATTGACTCTCCTTGTGAACACAAAGGAAGATATACTGGCTGTAAGAAGATACATTTATTTTATTTATTTATTTCAGTCACTTTCCCCCACATCCATACTGCCTCAGGCAGCTCGGGGTGGCTATAAAACATAGATATAAAATATATAGAACATCTAAAAACATCATAAATATATAAACATACAAATAGAGGAGCTGAAAAATACCCTCCCACCCATACCTTACATCCCACCTACTACCTGTTTCCCCACCAGAAGCGCGGTGGAACAGCCTGATCTTACACTGTTCTTGGAAGAGATACGGGGACAGACAAACCTCCACTGGGAGGGAGTTCCACAGCCTTGAAGTGGCAACTGAGAACGCCCTCCCCATCGTCGTCACCTGGGACATCCCGGGGACTTCGAGAAGGGTGCCCCCAGCCGACCTCAGGGGCCAATCCAGGACCTGGGGAATGAAGCAGTCATGCAGATAGGCGGGGCCCAGACCATAGAGGGCTTTAAAGGTCAAAATTAACACCTTGAATTGGGCCTGGAAGACTATAGTCATCCAGTGCAATAAACGGAACACTGTTGTTTGTGTTCTCGGCGCCCTGTCCCTGTAAGGAGACGGGCTGCTGTGTTCTGAACCAGTTACAGTCTCCGAACCATCACCAAGGCTAGCCTCTAGGGATGGGTGAACAGAGCTGATTCAGTTCAGTTCGGTTCAGTTCAAAAATTTGGTTCGGTTCGGAAGTTCGGTTCGGAAGTTCTGAACCGCGTTCGCCCATCCCTAGTAGCCTCACATAGAGCGCATTGCAGTAGTCCAGTCTTGAGGTAATGAAGGCATGGATGATGGTGGCCAGGTCAGAGCCTGAGATGTATGGCTGAAGCCGACAGATCAGATGTAACTGACAAAGGTGTTCCTTGCCACAGCCACCACCTGGACATCCAGGTGGACCTGTGCATCGAGGAGCACCCCCATACTCAGAACCTGGGGGCCCGTACAGGGCGAACCCTATAAATGATGGGATTTATGAACTCCCTAGCCCCACCCACCAGCATCACCTCCGTCTTGTTGGGATTCAACTTCAGATGGTTTGCCCTCATCCAGTCCCCCATAGCTGCCAGACATTGAGTAAGCACAGACTGCTGGGCCTGGGTCAGTTGAAAAAGAGAGGTAGAGTTGAGTGTCATCAACATACTGATGACACTGGATGCTAAACCTTTTCACGGCCTTACCCAAAAGCTGCATACACACGTTGAACAAGAGAGGGGACAAAATAGAAGTTTGCAGCACATAAGAACATATATAGTGTCATACTGAGTCAGACCAATGGTCCATCAAGCTCAGCATCCTGTCCTCCAACAGTGGCCAATCTCGATCGCATGGGAGAAGAATCAACAGTCACAATGGGCAATCCATTCCCTGTTGTTCACTCTCAGCTCCTGACGGTAAGAAATTCATCCTGTAAGCTACTTGGTTAATAACCATTAATGGACCTACTCTCCAAGAACTTATCCAGGCCTTTTAAAAACCCAGCTATACTACTGGCCCTGACAACATCCTCTGGCAACAAATCTATAGGGTAATTATGCATTGCGTGAGAAAAGTATTTCCTTTTATTTGTTTTAAATCTGCCAGGAGCTAGTTTCATGGCGTGTCCCCTAGTTCTAGTACTATTTGATAGGGTAAATAACCGTTCCCTATCTACTCATTCCATACCACTCAAGATTTTATAAACCTCTTATCGTCTTCTCTTCTCTAAGCTGAAGAGACCCAGCTTGTCAAGCCTCTCTTTGTACAGAAGCCATTTCATACCTTTTTATCATTCTCATTGCCTTTCTCTGTACCGTTTCTCATTCAGCTATGTCTTTTTTGTCTCCCCGGGGCCACATATGAGGCCTCAGGGAGATTAAGAACAGTCCCCCAGCATCACCTGCTGAGTCCTCCCGGACAGGAAGGAGCAGAACCATTCAAGAACAATTCTGTCCACTCCTGCCTGGTACCGCAAGCATGCCATCAACATCTTATGATCAACCGTGTCAAATGCAGCCGACAGATCTAACAGGATCAACAAGGTTGGCTGACCTTGATCCAACTCACAGCAGAGATCATTGACCAAAGCCACAAGCGTAGTCTCAGTGCCATAACCTGGACAAAATCCAGACTGTGAGGGATCAAGAAACCTGATGCAATCCAGATGCTCCTGAAGCTGCTGAGCCATCACCTGTTCAGTAAACTTCTCTAAAAAGGGAAGGTTCGAGACAGGACGATAGCTGGTGAGGGAGTCAATGTCAAGTGATGGTGACCACCACCACCTCCTTAAGACACTCTGGAACTCTGTCCTCCTGAAGGGAGGCATTGACCACCTCAGCCAGCAATGGCCCCAGTATCTCCTGGCTGGCCTTAATGAGCCAGGATGGGCATGAATCTAATTCACAAAACGTGGCTAACTGCCCCAAGGACATCCCTCACATCAGCGGACAACACCGACTGAAATTGATCCCACAAAACCAGACAAGGCGGGGCATCCATGACCTCTGGTTCTCCTACCACCATTAAGTGGGGCGTCAAAGTCAAGGTGAATGCGAGTGAGTTTGTCCACAAAATGGTCAATAAACATGTCACAGCAAGCTTTGAAACATTCCCCTTCTAAGGGAGGGAGGCCAGACTGACCAGTCCCCTCACCACCCGGAAGAGCTCTGCTGTACAAGACTTAGGGGATGCTATGAGAGCAGCAGAGATTGAGAGCCTCTTCTTTTGCTGCTTGCCCAGTCATAGCATAGGCTTTTAAACTAGCTGTATGCCTCAATCTGTTGTTTTCAGTCCGAGTCCAGTGCCACCATCGCTCCAACCGCCTCCCCTCCTGCTTCAGCCACCGCAAGGCCTCCTTAAACTATGGGTACCTGCATTGCCAAAGCCCAGGGAGCTGATGCCTAGAAGCCATCCAGTCGATGGCCTCGCTCAGCACGTTGTTCCAAAGAGTCACAAGGCCATTGAGTGAACATCCATCAAGGTCAGGGGGTAATTCCCCAAGGGTGTTCTGGAACTGATCCAGTTCCATAAGCCTCCGGGTATGGACCAACCGAACTTGTCAAGCACCATTCTGGGGGTTGGCGCTGGTTGGATATAGGTACAACCCTAGGGCAAAGGCCAACAATTATTCCCCATCCTTGAGCCTGTGTTGAAGGAGTGGCTTCTCAGCTTGAGCCTGCTGCTGCACACAGGAGCACTAAACAACAATCTTTCCTTCCTCCCTGTTTCCTTTGGGGGCTGCCTTACAGCTGAAGAGCATGTTCATACCAAATGCTTCCTTGGGGACAACTCAGGAGTGGCACAAGGATATTTGCCACCCTAGGTGGCCTCAGGCAGCCACTGCCCTCTGTCTGGCCATAAAGCTTGGTAGCAGCTGGATCAGGGCAGAGGGAGGGAGAGCCATCCTCTGGAATTTGCTGCCATAGGCAACAGGAGAAAGGTAGAGATGGTTCCAGTTGAAGCCAGTGGGAAGAATCCAACTTCCCTCTTGCCAGGGGCCTCGCTACATAGGGACAGGACATATTTGTCCTGTGGCTCAAGTTGCAGGGGCACCAGGCCCAAGCTGGGGGAGGGGCCACAAATCTTGTCCTGTTGGGGCGCAGTTGGGCGGAGACTGAGCTGAGTGGAAACGCAGCACATGGCGAGCATGGGACCCACCTTGCAGGCAGCACATGGCAGAACAAGCACTGGTGCTGGCACAAGGCAGGCAGCGCAGCTACAGCCTCCAGGGCTCAGGCACAGCAAGTGGAGGGAGGAAGAGGCATTGGGGGGAGGAAGGATGGGAAGGAATGGGATAGGGGAGAGGATGGTAATGAGGGAGCCAAAGTCCATTTCTTGCATCTGGACCCATTCCAACCTAGTCACCCCTGCCTCTTGCTCAGTGCACATGCAGGCGATGAGAGGAAGTTTCCTCCTCATAGTTCTAGATCTGGAAGGCAGGCTTCCTCCTAATAAGGAGGAAAGTATTGCTGGGGGGAGACAGTGTTTTTGGGAGCCTGGGTACAAAGACATGGAACACTGAACTGAACACAGCACACGGGCAGTAGTGATGCAAGGGACAAAACCCTGGTCTGGGACATGTTTAAGTGACTCATGCATGTGCGTGACTAGTAGTATCTGTAGAGAAAGTAGGGTTAAAAATTTTGCATCATAATTTGCTTGATTTCTGCTGTAAAGGATAAAACAACTTATATTTTGATCACTGAGTGAAAAGCCAGGTGTTTAATGCATTGTGTCTTATCGCTTAGCAACATCAAAAGAAAGATTATCTTTCCAAAGCAAGTTGCCACACATACAAATTTATTTTTCTAATTTATTTTTCTACATCTGATCTGTGAGCGCAGCTAGATTGTGTACCTCCTGAAAGCAAATAACTGAAGAGTCTTTACGTTATGTAGTATGATGATTCTGCATTAGACTGACCACAAAAGAAAAAAGGAGCGGGTTTTATCTTCTGTTTAATTTAAATTTAATTATTTTCTTTTTATACCAGGTGGATAAAGCCTCCTTCCTGATTTCCAGTGCCCCGTGCACCAGCTAGCAGAGTTAACTGGATGTGCAGGGTAGGGTGGCCAGATGTGCAAATTTTGGAGGACACTTATGAGAAATACAAGTTGCAGGGTTACACTGACTCCAATGCAGCCCTTCAGCCTGTATTTCTTATTTGTCCCCTAAAATTTGCATATCTGCTCAGATGGTACATGTGGTGCATCCTTCAATGACTGTAGCAATGCATTCTCATTCCCACCCCACATCCTGAAGCAGTGCAGAACAGCACTAATTGTGTCTGTGGAATAATGCCAGAGTACTCCCCCTTGGCCTGATCCTTAAAGTGGCACAGATCCCATACACCTCCTCGGGATTTGGACCAGCACGCTGCTTTGGACTGATCTGTGAGGGTGCTAATATACTTATGCCATACTCATAGCTGTGCCTTAGGGGTTTATATATTATATTCATATTTTATATTATAGGATTGTGGCAGGGATGGGCTTGCCCGGGTTGGGGCTTAGTAGGATTAGGGGTCAACACAGGCTGTTTTTGCATGGACACCTCCCCCACTGGGTGTGCGGGCGGGTGTGCTGTGAGGGGAGGGGCATCTGTGCGCAAGCATGGCGGTGCGGGGTGGGGATGGGTGTCTTCCCGTGGAAACACCACAGGCGGTGGGTGAAGATGAGTGTGTGCTCCCCGTGCACACCCATCTTCACCCACCCACAGAGCCATCTGAAAAAACAGAGGAGGCTCTGTGGGTGGAGGTGCGTTGAGATGGGTGTGCGCCTGTGGGAAAGAGCACACACTCACCTCCACCTGTTACCAGCACACACCCATCCCCCCACCCACTGCATCTGTGGAAAAAGGGCCACAGTCTCACAATCAGTTTCTCAGGGAATCCACTCTTAACACAGTCTCTTTATTCTATTCATTCAGTCGCAGTCTGCATATTCGCCACCATTATATCATCTTACAAGCTGGGCATCATTCTCTGGGCCCCAAAGTCTTTATCTTCAAGCTTGGGCAGACTCCTCTGCAACCTAGATCTCAGCCCAAACCAAGCATCTCTCAACTCCTGCCTCTGTCAGTGGGCATTTTTACACACACCTTAAAGTTCAGAGTTTTTCAATCTTCTGGGTTTACAAGTCCACAAGTAAGTTCTTGGAGGCATTCTACTCTCTCTCTCACTCACTCTCTCACTCACTCTC
>QEPC01013994.1:1480723-1505453 GCA_003113815.1 Sphenodon punctatus
TGGTTCCTTACCCCTGATCCCTTGATCCCTGCCTCTGGTTCCTGGATTCCTCGCTCCTGGCTTCCCATCCCTCAACCTTGATGATGAGCCATAAGCCTTCTTAGACCAGCGTGGCTGGTCTTTATGCTGAGTGCTTAATCTCCTAAAGTATTGGAGAGTGGCTGAGAGGTTTCCTTGTTTAATCTGAGGGATATCCCCGACTCCCTGCAACCCATCTCCCCTCCTGCCTACCTGCTTCCCCTCCCCTTTCCCTGGCTCTACCCCAGAGCCTGACAGGGGGGCAGAACAGCAGCAGGAGCCTCCACAGCAGCGCTGTCAGTCCACCATGGAAGAGCTGGGGTGGGGGGAATCTGTCAAGCTCCGTGGCACTGGCTTCCAAGATAAAGCAAAGCGTCTGTTGGCCGAGATGATTGCGCTGGATGGGCAGCCCTTGTCAATTGTGGAGGACAAGGGCTTCCAGCTGCTGATTGGGTTCCTGACCCCCACCTTTAAGCTGCCTTCCTGATCCACCCTGAATTGGACTGTGGTGCCACAGCTCTACAGGGCTTTGAAAAACGGGTGACGGAGCAGCTGGCAGGAACTGGGTGGGGGAGGCCACGATCCACTTCACCACTGACCTGTGGTCCACCAGAAACTCCTGGCACGCCTACCTGGCAGTGACTGCTCACTGGTGGCAGGACCCAGAGGGCAGCGATTGGCAGTGGTAGGAGGGATCCTGAATCAGGGTACAGGTGGGCCCTGCTTCAGGCACAAGTCATGGACAGCTCCCACACCTTGAGAAACCTTGAGGCAGCCCTGGCCACCATGGTGAGGGAGTGGGTCACACCAGGTGTGGCCTTCACCAAGGGGTGTGTGGTCACTGACAACACAGCCAATATAGTAAAGGCAGTCCATCACGGGGGCTTCACAAGCATCCCTTGCTCTGCACACACCCTCTATCTCATGGTGAAGGACGCTCTGGGCTTGGGGGAGAAGGGAATTGGGCCAGGCACCCTTAGCTCCATTGTCGACCGGGGGAGGAAGCTGGCAGGGTTCTTCAACCACAGCGTGAAGGGCAGCGAGCTCCTTTGGGAGAAGCAGGCCAAGCAAGGGTCCCCGGTGCACACGCTCATCCAGGATGTCTCCATCAGGTGGAATTCCACCTTCCTGATGCTTGGGCAGGTTCTTGAGCAGAAAGCTGCCCTGCATCAGGTGGAACTGGAGATAAACATTGAGGCACCTCCAGGGTACAACAGGGAGGAATGGGAGATGATTGCTCCGATGGTCTTCATCCTGAGACTGTTCCTGGCCATGACGGAGACCGTGAGCAGCTCCACCGCCACCCTCAGCCAGGTGACCCTGCTGGTCCATAGTCTCAAGAGGAGCCTGGAGGAGGTTATCGGGGGGGGCGGGATTGTGGCCCTTCGAGGAGGAAGCTCTCCGAAGAGGCACTTGACCTGGCACGGAAGCTAAAGGTAGGGCTGAGTGCGCGGGAGGAATATGTCCTGGCAACTATGCTGGACCCCAGAATCAAGGGCAGCATGGCACGTGAGACAGGCATCTATGGCCTCCAGAAAGGTAGGCTGGTGCAGAAGGTCCGGCAGGCAGAGCGGGCCATGCAGCAGGATGCCCCTAGGGATGGTGGGAGTGGGAGCAGTGACCCCTTCCAGCCATCTGGGTCTATCCCTGCCCCCAGTCCTAGTGGTAGGAGCAGCACTAGCATCAGGATGAGCAGCAGCAGCAGGATCCCTACTAGTGCGAGCAGCTCCCCCTGTGTGCAGGCCACTCTGGGGAGCATGGGGCCCAGCGCAAAAGGACAAGCAGCGTCGCTGAGGGCAGTGGGGCAGGTGGTGCCCACCCAGAGCTACCAGAGAGTGTATGATGGCACCTCAGCAGAAGTGGAGACCTACCTGGAGGAGGAGCCTTTCATTGATCCCAGCAGCGATCCCTTTGCCTACTGGGCCAGCAAGGCGAACGTGTGGCCGGCCCTGTCGAAAGTGGCCAAGGGTATCCTGTCCTGCCCACTAACCAGGGAGGTACAGTGCTAGGCGGACCTCTGACGGGAGAGAATTCCACAGTTTAGGAGCGGCCACCAAGAACGCCCTCCCCATTGTCACCAACCAGGAAACCCAGGGGACTTTCACTCAGGCATCCCTGGCTGACTGCAGGGGCCGTACCACGGTCTGGGGCATGAGGCAGTCCTGCAGATAAGTGGGGCCTAGGCCATTTAGGGCTTTATAGGTCAGCACCAACAACTTGAATCGGGCCGGGAAAACAATAGGCAGCCAGTGCAGAGAACGGAGCACTAGTATAATGTGCTCACGACGGCCTGTCCCCATAAGGAGATAGGCCGCTGAATTCTGCACCAGCTGCAGCTTCCGTACCATTACCAAGGGTAGCCCCACGTAGAGTGCGTTACAGTAGTCTAACCTAGAGGTGATGAAGGCATGGGTGATAGTGGCCAGATCAGAGTTTGAAACATACAGCTGCAGCCATTGCACCAGATGTAATTGCCGAAAGGCGCTCCTCTCCACTGCCTCCACCTGAAAAATCAGGTGGAGCTGCGGGTTGAGGAACACCCCCAAACTCCGCACCTGAATGGCGGGGGGGGGGGGAACCCCATCAATGATGGAAGCCACCACCAACCCAGCCCTACCCACCAGCATCACCTCCATCTTGTCGGGATTCAACTTCAGACGATTCACCCTCANATCTGGCTCAGTATGCTATAGGCAGCCAATGCGGAGCATGGAGCACTGGTGTTATGTGCTCCCAGTCCCCATAAGGAGACGGGCCGCCACATTCTGGCAGAGCTGCAGGTTGAGGAGCACCCCCAAACTACGGACCTGAGTGGCGGGGGGCAGACCCCATCAATGATAGGGGCCACGACCCCCCCCAGCCCTACCCCCCAACATCACCTCCATCTTGTCAGGAGTCAGCCTCAGATGACTCGCCCTCATCCAATCCCCCGCAACCACCAGGCACCGGCTAAGCACCGAGACTGCCAGGTCTTCATCTGCTGAAAAAGAAAGGTAAAGCTGTGTATCGTTGGTGTACTGATGACATCATACGCCTAACCCTCTCACGACCTGACCCAGAGGCTGCATATACACGTTGAACAGGAGGGGGACAGAATAGAACCCTGCGGGACTCCACATGTGAGGTACCAGGGAGATGATGAGCACTCCCCAAGCACCACCTGCTGAGTTCTCCTGGTCAGAAAAGAGCGGAACCAATTGAGAACAATTCCTCCCACCTCTGATCGGTCCCACAGGTGAGCCACCAACATCTCATGGTCAATGGTATCAAATGCTGCCGACAGATCTAGCAGAATCAAAAGAGATGATCTGCACCGATCCAACTCATGGAGCAGGTCATCGACCAGGGCCACAAGTGCAGTCTCCGTGCCAAACCCAGGGTGAAAGCCAGACTGCGAGGGATCAAGAAAACTGATCCGATCCAGATGCCCCTGAAGCTGCTGAGTCACCTCTCATTCAATAACCTTCCCTAAAAAGGGAAGGTTAGAGACTGGCCGATAGCTGGCAGGGGAGTCAATGTCAAGTTATGGATTCTTGAGCAATGGTCGTACCACCACCTCCTTGAGGCGGTCCGGCACTCTGCCCTTCCTAAGGGAGGCATTGACAACTCCAGCCAGCAATGATCCGAGTGTCTCATGGCAAGCTTTAATTAGCCAGGACAGGCAAGGATCTAATTTACAGCAGGTGGTTCTAACTGACCCAAGAACATCTGCCGCATCAATGGGCGACACCTACTGAAACTGATCCCACGAAATCGAAAACAAATTCATTACCTCCGGTTCTCCCACTGCTATAAGTGCACCATCGAAATCATGGTGAATCCGAGTGATTTTATCCGAGAAAAAATTGACAAATGTGTCACAGCGAGCACTGGAAGAATCCAGTTCCAGGCGGAGAGAGGCTGGACTGACCAGCCCCCTCACAACCTGGAAAAGCTCAGCTGGACGCAACTTCACGGACACTATGACGGAAGGAAAGAAT
Source organism: Sphenodon punctatus (assembly GCA_003113815.1). Classification (NCBI taxonomy): domain Eukaryota; kingdom Metazoa; phylum Chordata; class Lepidosauria; order Sphenodontia; family Sphenodontidae; genus Sphenodon; species Sphenodon punctatus. Next base: position 1,484,722 of record QEPC01013994.1, read on the forward strand.
ATCTTCTTTGCTGTCTGCACAGCCACTGCATAGGTTTTTAAACTAACTCTATGCCGCAATTGGTCAGCTTCAGCTCGAGTGCGATGCCACCGTCGCTCCAACCGCCGTCCCTCCTGCTCATCCACCGCAGGTCCTCTGTAAACCTTGTATTCTGTAATACAATCTATCTGTGCAGGGAGACCTGCATCATCGGCATTCGGAAAGCGGAACGCCTAGGAGCCGTTCAATCAATTACCTCGTTCAGCATGACATTCCACAGGACCACTAGGTCATCGAGTAAATGACCTTCAAGAGCATTTCGGAACCTTTCTGGTTCCATAAGTCTCTGGGGACTAACCAACCAAACTGGTTCAGCACCTTTACGGGGGCTGACATGCGTCGGAAGACCGGTCTGGAGGAGATAATGATCCGACCATGATAAGGGCACCACTGACACCTCCCCCACTACGGGATTCCCCGCTTTAAGGCTAGTGCAGAATATTAAGTCCAGGTTATGTCCCCATCATGTGTTGGGCTAACAACCTTCTGAGACAGCCCCATGATGGCCATGAACTCATGCTCCACCCCTCCAAGTTTGGCGTTGGTGTGGATATTGAAATCCCCCAGGACTATATGTGGCGTAGTCCCCTACAGCACAGTATGACTCCCCTACGGTGCCAGTGCTACTGGCAATGTTGTCTGAAACTTGGTCTGTGCATTGTCTTACTGTTCATGGTGGTGAGGCACAGCACAGATAGATTGTATTACAGAATAGCTCAACTGGCAGCAATATATGCCCCTGTGCAAAAGCAAGTCCCCAGGAATAACTGCCAATGGGTTGGCTCAGGCAGGTTAGGGGTTACCAAGTGTGAATGCAGATACTAGGGATTCTAATCAATTGTCAAGAGGAACCATAAAACACAGGCAGCAGTCAGAAAAATAATATATACGGAGCAGCCCAAGATTTTAAAATTTATTTTATTTTATTCAAATTTTTATCCTTCCCTTTCATAAAGGCTCAGGGTGGCTGACGACGTATAAAAATCCATAAAAGCAAAATACAAAAAAACCCTAAACCCGTAACCATCCCACTGTCCCCCAGAAAGCACCCAATATCACCTGCCTGTATCCCACTCTAACACACCTCACAACCCTACCCCAAACCACCCGCAAACCAACCCTCTTATCCCTGCCCACCAAATGCCTTTCCAGAGAGAGAGGCCTTGCGCTGCCTCCAGAAGATGCTCAGGCTCAGACGAACCTCCAGGGTGAGGGAGTTCCACAGCCTTGGCGCTCCAGTGTGTCAGCTCAGGGACATGGCAGGCAGCTTTCATGTCCCCCAGGGCACTGCCGCATTGAGCACCCCAAACCTCTAAAGCTTTTGGAGAAAGCAAACAAATGAAATGGAAGAAATAAGCCCCCTCATGGAAAAAGACAACTTTGTCCCCTAACTCTGAGAGTCTAGCCATGTCATCCTAGCCAGTGCATGGATGAATCGCTGTGCCAGATCCAGTGTATCTGGCTTTGACCAGTGGAAATAAAGGGGGTGGGGAGAACAGCTGTCCAGTCTGGAAAGTTTCCCTCCCTCTTCCCCCCTCCCCTGCTCTCTTGATTGACAGGGAGTCAGTGGGGCACTATGTCAGGCAGAAATTGGCTCATGCTCTCCTCTCCCCACCGTCCTCCAAACCCTGTATTCAGTGTCCTTTAGAATCCAAATGCAGAGCCCTAGCTCATGTGCCTGTACTCTAACCCTACTTAACCTAACCATGTGGTTAGAGGTACAACCTTTTCTCATGCCCAGCTATATTACTCCATTGGGGACTAGAAAGAAAGATACAGGGTTTATATATGAGACTATTAAACTTAATATATTAAATTTAGGTCCTGGCTATTTTCGAGACCTATTTCTGGAGTCTCACACCGATGGGTATCCGTGCTCAGGAACCACCCGCAGCTTGGGGGTTCCACCATCATGTCCTTACGTTGGCGGATGATCGGGCTTTTGCTGTGACAGGCCCAATCTCCCTCCCTCCAGATGTCTGTCTCAGTTCCTCCCTCCTTACTTTTTAAGAAGCACCTGAAAACATTTATTTTCTAGGTGCTTTTAGAATCCATTGCTGGTTCCCTTAAGTGTACTCTGTCCTCCCTTTTTCCTTCCCCTATTTTAGTCTTTTATTATTGTTTTAAATTGTTTGTTTTATACTTACGTAATATGTGAGGTGCTCCGAGTACCATGTAAGGCAAGGGGCGCGCGATATAAATAAAATAATAATTTATTATCATTATGAAATGCTCACATTCCTTAGGCATTGCTTGAGAAAACTCCATGTACTTGAAGTAAGCTATTGACGAATAATCTTTGTGGTTTAAGCATGAGAACGGAAAAACAGGCTATCTAGCTATATCCCATTTGGTGTGAGAGAGAGGTGAAGAGAGTGGAAATGAGAACTTGGACAAGTCATGTGGAGACAGACTTTCAACAGCCATACAAAAAGTACTTTGGGGGCTAGGGGAGATTTTCATAGGAGCTCAGCTTCCACTTAGGAACTGAATAAGTGCCATGTTGTCAAAAGTGCTCAACATCGAAAATGCACCAAATGTGATAAGCTTGTTTGAAAATCTGGCCTCTTATTTGGGTCCTTACAGCAAGTGAGCGCTATAGAAATCTAGCTTTGATTGTGGGTGCTGAGCTATTCTTGAAAAAAATCTGGCTTTTAATTTCTTCAGGCCCTGGTTTCATCAACTGTAAAATTGGGGTACTTCCACATAGCTTGTTGGGAGGCTACATTTGTTAATGTTTGCAAAGCACATTTAGAGCCTTGGAGGGAAGACATTATAGAAATGCAAGTATTACTTTATGACCTTAATTTGGAATTGGAAAAGGATTCACTTTAAAAGTAATCGGTTGGTGGCTAAATCCTGTTAGTGAGGAAGCGGTAAAGAGCTTTCTGAATATAGTGCAGTTTTCACAGTTTGGAAGCTTATTTTAGACCCATTTTTGGTTAGTTAAGCCAGAGGCAGCTGTATTAGTTTTCTTTCTTGTGCAATATTTTGATGAAACAGGAGCATGGAATTTTCTTTCCTCTTTTAAAATCTCTCTGCTTTTTAATGCATACAATAAGGATGCTGCTAAGAATTTATGAGCACTCATACACTAACTAATTAAGTGCTATGCCTATGAGGACTCTTATTTCCTTGAAGTGTTTTTAAAACTGGGAATCACCATAGCTTATTATATCTTTAATAGCGAGGAGTTCTGGATTGGGACTCAGGAACTCCCTCTCAGGCTTGTCCCATTATAGAAAAGCAGATTGGTTATATGTGCACTTGTAACTTCTCAATTTTTTGAATGTAATCCTACCTCTATGTTCCTTCTCCTTTTCCCCCACTCCCTTGTCTCTCCTAGGGTAAAAACTGATGAGACAGTGGCCTGAGTTTTCATGCTTTGGCCCACAAGCTAAGGATGGGAAATGGTATTGAAAATCGGGATCGGTTTAAAATTGTATCAACCTGAATTTTAATATGATTTTAGATCATATTGATTGGAATCAGTTCAGATTCCGACCAATATGGCCTAAATCCAAATTCTGCCCCCAGCCCTACCTCCCCTGGATTCCTGCTGGGGCCAGGTGCTGGGCAGGGGTTATGGGGAGGCAGAGCTGGTGATAGAGGGGCTGCACAGGGGTGGGGAGGGGGGGCAGTTGCTTCCTAGGACCCCTACTTGGCACCCGCCTCTACCGGACCACCGCCCGTGCCCGCCTGAGTGCCTGCCTGGGTGGCTGGGCGGGTGACCTGGGGAGATGTCTAGTGCTGGTTAGGAGTGCTAGGCAGCAGAGGTGACTGGATGGGAGGGAGAGGGGAGGTTTAATTTACCTTTTGCTCTTCTAGTGGTGCTGTGAGGTGCCCAGCGTGACCTTCTCAGGGCCTCTCCAGGCAGAAATAATTTTTAAAAACTGGTGCATGTGCAAAAATGGGCACCGTGGCCATTCTGCGCAGCATCGGCACCATTTTAGAAAGTGGCAGACAGTCTGAACATGCTCATCTAGCAGCCGGGCATGTGCAGAAAGGCTGCCATTTTCCAAAATGGTGCTGATGCTGCCGGTGCCATTTTGGAAAATGATAATTGTCCATCCTGAATGTGTAAACTATGTCTCCTGAATGCTGGGATGATACCCCCAAGTCCCAGTCATGTCCCTTCTATGCCTGCCTCAGGGCCGGAGCCTGACCTGGTGGTGCCAGGGGTCTGGCCCCGGGCCTGGTGGCAGCGGTGGGGCTGGCTCCGGTGGCGGCAGCGGAGCGCTTCAGGCCTCTAATAGGCCTTCCAGGTCACCTGACCTTGTCACCTGACCCGGAAGGCCTAGTAGAGGCCTGAAGCGCTCCGCAGTGCCGCTAGAGCCAGACCTGCTGCTGCCACCATGGGACCCGGGGCCAGAGCCCCGGCGCCACTAGGTAGGGGGGTCCCTGGGGTGGGGGGTTTAAAAAAATTTTTTTTTAGTAGGCTGTGCAGGGTGGGGCAAAGGTGAGCTCCGGCACTCCTTCCACCCATGCAGCCTGGAGGGAGGGAAAGCGGGGTCCCCCTCAGCCTCCCACCCCCTGCCTGCCACCCGAATGGGTTCACCCCCCCCGAATGGGTTTGGGCTGAACCCCTGAACCCTGAACAGTTTGGGGGGCCCAAAACCCCGAACGGCCTGAACCCCGAACCCCCGGGTGATCGCACGCCCCTAATGCCCGTCTCAAAGCCACCACTGATTGGTCTTGGTAAGCTGGAAGCATGCAGTAATTGATCAGTGAATGTGTCTGTCAGTATGTTGGGTTGCTCCTCTTCCTGCATGTGCTGCTATGTGCTGCATGTGCTGTATTTATCTGAATAATGGTCTTCAAAAGGACAACTTCAATTGCTTATGAAATTGGGGTCCTTTATCCAATTGTCCTGTAGTTTGGCTGAGATGACAGGGAAGATGTGTGATACATTCCTGCCACATTTCTTGTAAATGGGATGGAATATAAAAATGTTACAGCCAGAAATACATTTTTAATTCAATGACTTATAACACCAGGACCCTTTATCCAAACTTTCTGAAATTTGTCAGGATTGGTAATCCTGTGGAGGGACATACATTCTCCTGGATTCATGTAAATTGGACAGAAGATAAAGAAGTTGTAGCCAGGAATGTGTACGGAGCTTTTCTTAAAATTACAACAGTCAATTGCTCCTAAAATTGATTCCCTTTTTCCAATAATTTCAAAATTTGGTACACATAGTGTCCTCCATTGGGGGTACAATCTTCTCAGGTTTCATCAGAATTGAATAAGAAAAAAAAGATATAGTCAGAAATACATTTTACAGTGTTTTCTCATTATTTGGAAAACAAAAATTCATTTTCATTTTTGTTTTCATTATTATTATTATTATTATTATTTTATTTGTTTTTATTTATTTATTTATTTATTTATTTATTTATTTATACCCCTCCCTAACCCAACCCACCCACACCATCTCCCCTGGGGAAGGCATGACAGAACAGCCAGGTCTTACATTGTCTATGGAAAGAGGGGAAGTCGGCAGTCAGATGGACCTCTGGCAGGATGGAGTTCCATGCCGTCCTCAAGGTCGACACATGAGAAACCCAGGGGAGCTCAAGGAGGGCACCCCCAGCTGACCGCAGGGGCTGATCCAGGTCCCGGAGGATGAGGTGGTCTCACAAGTAGGTGGGGTCCAGGCCATTTAGGGCTTTAAAGGTCAGAACCAACACCTTGAATTGGGCCCGGAAGACTATCAGCAGCCAGTGAGGAGAACGGAGCACCGGTGTAATGTGCACGCATCGGCCCATCCCTATTAGGAGACGAGCCGCCGCGTTCTGCACCAGCTGCAGTCTCCGAACCAGCACCAAGGGTAGCTCCATGTAGAGTGCGTTACAGTAGTCCAGTCTCAAGGTAATGAAAGCATGGATGATCATGGCCAGATCAGAGTCTGACACATACGACTGAAGCCGATGTACCAGATGTAACTGGTGAAATGCCCCCTTCTCCACAGCAGCCACCTGGACATCCAGGTGGAGCTGCGGGTCCAGGAGCACCCCCAGACTCCTAACCTGAGATCCTAGAGCAGGACAGACCCCATGAATGATGGGGCCACCACTCCCCTGGCCTTCCCCACAACCATCACCTCAGTCTTGTCGGGATTTAACTTCAGGTGGCTCGCCCTCATCCAAGCCCCCACAGCTGGCAAACACCGGGTAAGCAACGAGACTGCTAGACCTGTGTCGGATGAAAAAGAGAGAGATAGCTGGGTGTCATCCGCATATTGATGACACCATACGCCAAACTCCCTGACAACCTCCTCCAAAGGCTGCATGTAAACACTGAACAAGAGAGGGGACAAAATAGAACCCTGCGGGACCACACACGTGAGACCCCGGGGAGAAGATGAAAAATTGCCCAGGACCACAACGCTGGGTTTTCCCAGTCAGGAAAGAGTGGAACCATTCAAGAAAAGTCCCTCCAATCCCTGCCTAGTCCCTCAGCCAAGTCACCAACAACTCATGATCAACAGTATCAAATGCAGCTGAGAGATCTAACAGGATCAAGAGTCGAACGACCCTGGTCCAAGTCACGGGAGAGGTCGTCGACCAAGGCCACAAGCACAGTCTCCATGCCATAACCTGGATGAAAGGCAGACTGTGAGAGATTAAGAAAATTGACACGGACCAGATGCTCCTGGTGCTGCCGAGCCACCACCCGTTCAATAACCTTCCCTGAGAAGGGAAGGTTAGAGACCGGTCGATAGCTGGCCAGGATGCCAACATCCAATGATGGCTTTTTGAGCAGGGACTGCACCACAGCCTCCTTGAGACAGCCTGGAACCCTGCCCTCCCCAAGGGAGGCATTGACAATTCCTGCCAGCAACGGTCCTAGTGTTTCCCGGTTAGCCTTGACCAACCAGGACAGGCATGGATCTAGTTCACAATAAGTGACTCAAACAGTCCCAAGAGCATCCCCTGCATTCAAGGACGACACATCCTGAAATTCATCCCACTAAACAGGACAGGACGGAGCTTCTACTGCCTCTGGCTCACCTACTGTTAAAAATGTTACATCAAAACTGTGGTGGATTTGAGCAATTTTATCCGCAAAAAAGTCCACAAACAAATCACAGTGGGCATTTGATGACTCTAAATCCAGGCCAAACTGACCAGCCCCCTCATCACCTGGAAAAGCTCGACGGGCGGGACTTGGCGGACGCAATGAGGGCAGCAAAGAAAACTTTGTTTGCTGCCCACACCACCACGGCATAGGTACGGAACCAGACTTTGGTTATCACAATAACAATTTTTTGTTATTACAATAAGAAAAATAAAATTAAAATTTTTGTTTTTGCTATCATAATAACCAAAACAAATTGCACATCCCTAAATCCCACACTTACCCTGAACTATAATTCGTTTTTTTAATTTGCTAAATAAACAGAAAGAAGGAGGTTGTACCAGCTTTACAGTGAATGTTTATTAGGAACATACACAGGTCCTCCCCTCTGGTTGTAGATGTTTTTAATCCTATACTTGGAATATTCTGGGGGAAGAAAGCCACACACAGACAATAGGTTCTGCAGAAGATATTTATGATAAATATCACTGCATGCTGCTGCAGAGCATATAGTACAGCAGTATGTGCATAACAAAATGGCTGCTTCATTGTGTAATGTGCCTCTGAAACTGTAAGCAATGTCTTTAATCTAGCCTAGGGTAAATAAAACCTCTTCTTTAGAAATCAACATTGTTAGAATGTTAGAACACTAAAAATAAAGGTTTTTAGTGTTTTTTAAAATGTGTCTACTGTCTTCTAAACTATTTGCCTAGATCAATTTATATTTCAGCAGTGCCATGCAAATTCTTTTCTTTGTGGTTTAATCATATTGCAACATTTCAAGGCATTTCTTTGGTGACCTGTTTAAATAATTTACTTCCATAATCAGGAAAAATTAAGCATTATTTTAAGATTTCATTCAAATAATCTCCATGATTGTTTTTTCTGAAGCACCGGTTTTCAGCTTCAAATCTGGTTACAACTGAGACAGATATACCAAAAAATCAAGGGATGGTTTAAATATAATTAGTGCTTCTGCATTCAGTATTTAAAATGGACTTTTTATGATATAAAAGTGCTTAAACACTTTATAGAACCAAAATCAGTTTTCTTTATCATTTCTCAATAATTTGTCTACCATAAATCACCAATGTTTGATTTGTTCTGATTTTTCTGACCTTTTCATGATTGAGAAAAAGATTTTAAAAAGAAATGCTGCTTTTCTGCAATTATAAACATTTGTTAGATATATCCTTCACTGATGTTTTATTACAATTCTGAATGTATAAATTATTATTATTATTAACAAACATTTATATAGCGCCAGCAGTGTACCTGGCACTTTACAAAGTAACAAATAGACGTGGTCCCTGCCCTAGGGCTTACAATCTGAGAGACGGGAGCTGGGGAGAGACATAGGAAAGGGAGCAGAGGGAGAGACAAGGGGTCTAACATTCATGAAGATGCGAGGTCTCAGGTACACGTACTTGACTTGTTTATGATGAGAATGACAGCAGGCAGGTCCATGTGGCAAGGATAAGGGTAAACAAACAGTAGGTATAGGATATAGTGGAACAGCAGGATAAAGAGTCAGACAGAGCAGAGCGAAAGAGGTGAGTTTTAAGGAGAGATTTGAAGGTATGAAGGGAGGGGGCAAGGCGGATGTGGACAGGGAGGGAGTTCCAGGCATGGGGGGCAGCAAGTGAGAAGGGACGAAGGCGCTTAGGGGAGCAGGGAAGGCGTGGAAGGGTGAGAGAAGGGACAGAGGAGGAGCGAAGTGCACGGGCTGGAGTATGGAGGGCGATAAGTGCAGAGAGGTAGGGGGGAGCAAGGTTGTGAAGAGCTTTATAGGTGAAGACTAGGAGCTTGTGCAGGATTCGTTCAGGAAGGGGAAGCCAGTGAAGCGAAGAGAGGAGGGGCTGCACATGGTCGAAGCGACTGGCGAGGTAGATGACCCTGGCAGCAGAGTTTTGGACAGAGATGAGGGGAGAAAGGTGAGACCGGGGAAGGCCAGAGAGAAGGAGGTTACAGTAATCGAGGCGAGAGATGACCAGAGCATGAACAAGAGTTTTGGCAGACGAGACAGAGAGAAAAGGGCGAATCTTAGCAATGTTATGGAGGGAGAAGCGACAGGATTTAGCAACAGAGTCAATGTAGGGTTTAAAAGAAAGGGGTGAGTCAAAGATGAAGCCTAGGCTACGGGCTTGGGGGACAGGCAGGATGGTGACCCCATCAATAATTATTGACAGCGAGGAGGGAGAGGAAGGATGAGGGGGGAAGATAAGGAGTTCAGTTTTAGCCATGTTGAGTTTGAGTTGATGTTGAGACATCGAGGTAGAGATGTCAGAGAGACAGTTGATGAGACGAGCTTGAACAGAGGGAGATCTGAATAAATCTTCAGATACGTTGTAATGTTTACTAAAATGAGCCCTGGCAATTCTGTTTTGGTATTTGAAAGTGGAGGCGAAAAGTATATTATATGTGTAGCTGTATTTCTAAGTCAAATATTAAGTTTAAGGGCATTTTTAGACAAGACACTCTTACACCAACCGCCCACCCAGTATACATGTTACAGGGCACCCATAGGACAACACTGCAGCCCTGCAACATGTATAGTGGGTGGAATGGGTAGTGGATGGAGAGTGTCTTGTCTGAAAGCACCCTAAGTTTTGGACACAGATTTCCATTCTGTGGAAAATACTGGTGGAAAAATGTATTTTATTTTATTTATATGTAGGAAGACATTAATAACCATTAAACAAATAAAATACAAATATAAAACCACTACCCCCGACCCATCATTCATCCCCTTACCTTTCTTCCCGCCAAACGCTTGGAGGAATATCCAGGTCTTACAACTTTTCTGAAAAGAGGGGCGATCTGGGGCCAGCCGCTCCCCCATCGGGAGTTCCACAGCTGTGGTGCGACCACCGAGAATGCCCTCTCCTGCGTGACCCCCCGGAAGACTTGGGGGACCTCGAGCAGGGCACCCCTGGATGACCGCAGGGGCTGATCCAGCATCCGGGGGGTGAGGCGGTCCCAGAGGTAGGCAGGGCCTAGACCGTTTAGGGCTTTATAGATTAAAACCAACACCTTGAATTGGACCCGGAAGACTATCAGCATCCAGTGCAGAGAACGGAGCACCGGTGTTATGTGCTCCCAGTGGCCCAGTCCTACCAGAACATGGGCCACCGCATTCTGCACTAACTGCAGCCTCTGAGCCGTCACCATAGGTAGCCCCACGTAGAGTGCGTTACCATAGTCTAGTCTAGAGGTGATGAAAGCATGGATGACGGTGGCCAGGTCAGAGTCTCAGACATACGGTTGAAGCCGTCTCACCAGATGTAATTGGCGGAAGCATTTCCCACCACAGCCTCCACCTGGGCATCCAAGCAGAGCTGCGCATCGAGGAGCACCCCCAGATTCCGCACCTGGGGAACCAACGGAGGACAGACCCTGTCAACAATGCGGGCCGTCGCCTTATCCACCAACAAAATCCTGCACAAATCCATGCTTTCTCATAGCAATGTGAACTTCTTTAGATACTTCACCCTTCACAAAGGTAGGGTAGGGAAGCAAGCATGATAGCAGTAACCACATGGCTCCAGATTGAACAATGATAGAGGTTCTCAAACTGTGGGTCAGGACAATGGGACGAGATTGCAATCCCAAGTGACATTTGACTTTGCTACTGTTGTCTGGGTTTGTGAGATTATATTTAGGTCTCAAAATGGGGTGTCACAGGCAAAATGTTTGGGAACCACTGTACTAAGGACAGAGGAGCCTCAGAATGAGAAACAAATGGGTGGACTTTCTCCGTAGAGATAACTTAATATCTGGTAGGGGTGGGATGAGTTTTTTCTAAAGGTTTTGCCCAATTATGGTTTCCTGGCCAAATCTCAGTCCCCTACCTGCTGTACCATAAACTCATCCCCTGTGGGAGATTCAAGGGGTAATTTATTTGTCACGGAATTCTTGCAGTACTGCTTCTTCTCCTGTGTGCGGGAGACATTCAAGTGAACAACATGGATGGCCATTTATAGGCCAGAGTTCATTTAGGACATCTATTTTATTTCACTAACATGCTGTATCAATGTGTGTTTGGATCACCTTTGTGGATCACCAGGTGTATGTGCTGCCTAGGTGCTCTGCCGTATAAAACATGTCTAAAACCTGCACATTTTTAACTTTGAGTCATGAGAGAGACACCTATTTTTTCTCATTTTACAAAGCTGTCAGGATGCAAGTCTCAATGAGGACTCCATACGGCTGCTGCTGTTTGTATGTCACTCAAGGAATGTGCACAGAAATTCTGTATTGGGATTCTATCCAAAAGATAAAGATACAAAGCATTCTACGTTTTTTTTTGGCTAAGATGCTGGTTATTAAAATGACAATCAAAAAGGTCACTTGTTTAAAAAAAAAATCTAAATTAATTTTTTTGAAGTTATGTATCAAATATTGATACATAACGTACATATTGAATTGTGTGCCGCCCCGGGATGCCATTGGCATGGGGGGCGGCTAATAAATGTATTAAATAAATAAATAAATAAATAAATTTATTTCTCTCCTTGAGAGCTGCACAGTGTAGTTCATGGTGTCTAAGGGATCTGTCCATACAGCCAAATCTACAGCTTTCCTAAATAGTAACATATATAATAAACACAATACTTGATGGTGTGGTATAAAGTTTATATCTGTACAAGTTGGAATAATATTCATGGCTTTGCCTTCTAGCAATGAGCCAATTACAAACTAGTTAAAATATTTCTCCCTAAAGGCTGCTTACATAACTTGGAACATACTGTACCATACCCCAATCCTTCCAACAATTGAGCATCAATCTATTTAACATCTACTTAAGTCATTGTTTACAGGACGGACCTCTTGGATGCTTTGCACTCTACAGCATCTTCAAATGTCTCCATTAACATCTCCCTTTTTATATATCAATCTTATCCGTTTTCACTTGTGGTTTAGTTTGTGTGGATGTGAGATTGTGGATGTTGTCCACTTGTTAATTTTTGGCTTCTCAATATATATGAATATCATACCTTTCAACATTTCCAGAAGCCAAAGAGGGACAAGCCCTGCCCCTCAGCAAGTAAGCTCTCCACCCTCATGCACAATTTCACTTACACACTCACCTATGTCCCCCAGTCCCCAACATTCACCCTCCCATATGTGACAAGGGTAAGGAGGGAGTTGCACACATCTCTGCATACATAAATAGTGGTTCTAAGATGGCTCCAGGGAGATCCATAGTACACTTTCCAGGATTCTGAGTGCACCCTCCACGTTTGGGTGCTTGTGCACCTAATCTCTATTTTAGGTTTTGTCATACGACAAGGGTGAGCAAAGTTACCAAACCCAAGAACCGCATACCAAAAACCCAAGAACTGTGCTCCACTTACCATCCACCGCCATGCTGGGAGCCTCTGTGGGTGTTCTGCCGGCCGCCGCTGCTGCTGTCATCTCGCCAGGACCCCCTGCTGCCCTCCTGGGGGAAAGGGGGGTACGTGAGGTTGGGGGGCTAGGGGATGCTGACTTGAGATCTGTTCCCCTCCCCCTGCCCCCTCTATCGCCACCGGAAGCAGTCAGGAGGTGTATAAAAGACACCACCTGTGGCTGTGCCGCAGGCCACGGATCCTCAGGCTGCAGGCCAAAGGGTGCTGCCCTTTGGGGCCCTTCAGGGCCAGTTGGGGGTTAGGGGTCTGAGTTTTGTGATTAGGCGGGAGGGGGGTTTTCAGGGTGTGTCTTTTGTTAAATTACTTATTTTGTATTGTTTAAGGGGCCTGCCTTGACCGGCTATGAGGCAGAAGTGGGAGTTTTGTGGGTTTTGTATTGTGTAGGGGGTGGGGTTATTTGCTGATGAGGAGGCTGGTGTGGCCGACTCCCCCCGGTGAGAGAGGGGTGGAGCTAGTTGGAACCCTGGTGACAGCAGGGGATAGAAGGTTTAGCAATGGGACCTATTGCCTGGTGTGGAGGCATTGGTCGAATGAGGCATCAGTTTTGGGGGGGTTGTTTTGTATTGATATGTTGTGATATGTGTTATGTTATTGCTTTTGTGCTGGGTCCCCTGCGTGGGATAACAAACCCAGAGATGTATTTATTGTATTGTGAGCCGCCTTGAGTCATTTTTGAGAGAGTACGGGATATAAATTAAAATGCTATGCTATACCAAAATTTTCATATCGACAAGATGCAATACATTTTGTGGATTCCCCTGATTGTGGAGATAGAACAGCGCAGTTTCCCCCAACTCCCTCCAGTCCTCCCACCCCACATCAAAGCTGTGGATCCCAGGGGGTCTGGTGGGTTAAGGCAGAAACCATAGAGACACAGGACAGGCTCCGAGGAAGCTTTGGTGGCAGAAATGGCAGTTAGGCCTCTCTTACTCCTGCAGGAGCCATGTGGATGTGCCCCAGGCAGCCAATGCTGATGAGAGCTGCAGTACAAGTGCCCCAGAGCCACCATTTGTCCACTTTGGTCATACGACCTCACTGACTTGTTTGTATAGTGATGGAAATATAGCACCATTAACCAAGAGGAATATAAATCTGAATATTACTTTGTTTGGAAGTGTCAAACATTTCACTGTTTTGTTTATCAGTGTACGTTTAAAAGGTTGAAGTGATCTGTGCTTTGCAGCCGTAGATATACAGCTCTGGGATAAGTGAGATTATTCTTTACTGCAGTTGTGATGAGGTTAGATTTGATTACATCCTTTTTCAGATACTTGTGTCTTCAGGTTTTTCACATTGTAGGAAGTTTCTCCAATTTACACGATTCTAACATTTGTTACTATTTGAATAAACTATTCAAAATTTATTGAAATAACCAAGGTAGTTTTCAGAAAGGGCTAAAATAACCAAGGTAGTTTTCAGAAGGAATAAGTAGTAAAATTCTCACATCTGGACTTAAACTTTTCTCTGCCAAAAGTAAAGACTGCATAGTATATGTTTGTTACAAGATGTTTTGGAGTAAGATAGGGTCTGTTGGTTCCGAAAATACAAAATCCCAATTTTCAAAGGTTTTTATGGCCTAAAATATCAAAGGCAGGCATGTGGAAATATAAATAAATGGTTGGTTAATGCCTACAAGCGTGCAAACATTCTCTATTCAACTCTTCTCGGCATGCAAGAGAGGCAAATAAGTAGAAAAGACTGATTTTTGTACTTGGTTTAGCTAAGATGATAATTAATACTTTACAGTGCATAGACATCATGCTCTGAGGAGATGGTCAACAGTTTTGGGAGAACAACAAATGACCATCACATATAACTTAAAGTAGCACTGCACTGCTTTCCAACTCATCCTTCAGACTTGTCAAGTTTTACATCACTAAGCAAAGTTGAGTTTATTTATAGACAACACCTCACCCCGGTGGGGTCCTCTATGACAGGGTGTGTGTGTGTGCTTACTCTCAGCGCAGGTTCGATGGTGAACCCCCACGTCTGCCCACTTGCAGCCCTACCTGGCTCCTTCCCCCGCATGATAGACTTGTGGACAAATCACCTGACACTCTAGGCTGCAGCTCACAACTCTATGGTGCTGCCTAAGGCAGCCCCCTACTGAGAGCTGAGCTGTAGCAGCTATCCAATGAGCAGAGGGACAGCACTCCCACCACTGTCTGGTTCCCAGGTTTAGGCTGCCTGCTCTGCTGGCGGTGGCCCTCGATGTTCTGGAGCACTGTCAGCAGGGCTGCCCTGGAGCAGGCAGTCTGCTCTGCCTACACATCTAGTGGACCACCTTTAAATGCATGGTCTGCCTGGGAGTGCAGAGGAGTGGGTGTGGTCTGTCTGAAGACACCCAATAAGGAGTCATGACAGCCCTTGTGATTGTACCCCCTTGGTCCACCTTGTATTGAGATTGAACTCTGTTCTGTGGGCTGTTGCTTTTTCCAGCATGATACATCAGAAGTGACAGCATTCCCATGGCTAAGGTGAATTTGTATTGCTTAGCAATACACTTAGCAATGTTTACCTTGCATTTGCAACTTTCAGTTGGTGCTTTACATAAAGTATCCCTGTACTTTTGCTCTTCTCTGCAGAGCCTGGCAATACTGTGTACTACAGTTTGGCTGCCAATGTAAATCAGAGTTGAAAGTTATGCATTTGAATTGGCAGAGAGTAAATTATTTACACAGGGCATTTATGCTTGTTTTAAGTGAAGACTTGGACATGTCCTCTTATGTAAGCCTTGGACTTGAACTTGTTTAAGGCTTCTTCTCAAGGACATGCGTTAGAGTTCAGAACTCAAGTGCGTGTCCTTGAGAAGAAGCCTTAAATGAAAGTTCCTTCAGTTTATCATTGGAAAATAAAATAACCAAGGTAGTTTTGTGGGGGAAGGGTGAAGCTGCGGAGGGGAGCTGCAGAGGGGATGGAGAAGCGCGTGACACCTGCCTCCTCCCCTTTACAGGTAGAAAGGCCCTGGGGTGGGGCCCTTGGGCTCCAGCCCTTTGGCGCCAGCCGGATGGTGACACCTAAGGGTGTCAGCCATCATGGGGGCCGTAGCGGATGCGACCTCTCCATGTGAAGGGGGTGGAGACAAGACCCCAGATCAGCAGAGAGGAGTTCGAGGGGAACCTTCAGAGCCCTGCATCTAGGTGTCCCGCTGCACTCTCCGGACTTCCCCCACGTTTGGACTGCTCCTTCTCCTTCCTGCCATGGGGGAGGGGGTGGGGCCTGGATCCATACTCTTTGGAAGCTTACTCTGTTGGGGCAGCTTAAAATATTACTATTGGCAGGGCTGTAGGCCCGTGCATTTGTAGCACAGCCTCTTGGAGATGTGATTTGTGGGGTGAAATAGGTGGGACTAGGACAGGGAGGGGGGAGGTCCCGAGGGCAGCCCCAGGTGTGAGGTGGGTACAGTGTGAGGGTTGGGGTTGCCTGGTGAGAGGAGGCAACAGGGAATGGGTTGGGGTGGGG
The DNA here is from genome assembly GCA_003113815.1 of Sphenodon punctatus. Classification (NCBI taxonomy): domain Eukaryota; kingdom Metazoa; phylum Chordata; class Lepidosauria; order Sphenodontia; family Sphenodontidae; genus Sphenodon; species Sphenodon punctatus. The sequence continues at coordinate 1,500,717 of QEPC01013994.1, forward strand.
ATAGGGGTTTGCGATGGGAGGGGGGCTGGGTTTGTATATTTTCCTTTAAGTGGACTGCTATTGGGTTGATGTTTGATATATGTTTAGATTATGTATTATATTATGCATTGGTTATTATGTATTTATGTATTTATATTGTATTTCATTTGGTAATGTAAGCTGCTATGAAACACCTGTGGTGTAGTCTGCGGGGTACAAAATTAAAATTAAATTAAATTAAAGTTTTCAGATAGAATAGGTGGTAAAATTGTTTTTTTCAATTACACAATTTGCATAAGTTACGCACTTATTTATCCCAGGCTGACCATGCCACAGTCACCCATGCCCTGGTGTCTACAAGGCTTGATTTTTATAATTCCCTCTTCTAAAGGCTACTGGCAGTGCTTGTCCATCGCTTGCCTCTTGTTCAGAATGTGGCAGCGCAACTGCTCACTGGTTTGGGCTGCCGTGATCATATTATGCCTGTCCTATGTTCTCTGCATTGACTGCCTGTGGAGCGACGGATTAAGTTTAAGATTGTGCTGCTGGTTTTTAGGGCACTGAACGGTTTAGACCCTAGGCTATATTCAAGACCTACTTCTGGAGTCTCATGCCAATGGGTATCTGTGCTCAGGAACCACCCACTGTTTGGGAGTTTCACCATTGCGCCTTAAGTCGATGAGTGATTGGGCTTTTGCTGTGGTGGTCTTCTCTGTGGAACTCACTCCCTCTGGATGTTCGTCTCAGTTTCTCCCTCCTTACCTTCAAAAAGCACCTGAAAACTTTATTTTCTAGGTGATTTTAGAATCCACTGCTGGCTTCCTTAATTGTACTCTGTTCTCCCTTTTCCCTTCCCCTATTTTAAAGTATTCTGTTACTGTTTTAAATTACTCTGATATTCTGTGGAGCATTCCGAGTGCCAAGCAAGCCAGGGAGGTACTATATAAATAAAATTATTATTATTATATTATTATTAAAATGCTTATAGCTGGATGTATACTTTTCTCTGCCAGAAGTAAAGACTGAAAAGTATATGTTTGTAACAGGATGTTCTGTCTTTTGCTCAGATAAAGCAGTCCGTTCACAGTTTTTCTACCAGAATTCTTTTATTTGCAATGCATCTTATACATCTAGTTACTCTCATTCCGAGAAGTCCCACAAATCTGCCAGTCTTCTTCTCCAGTAGGCCATGGTCTTCTGGGCATTCCCTCTTCTAGAGCTCAGGTGTTGGACTATGACTTCCAAAGCAGCTTGAGGGCAGTTTGCCTTCTACAGCTCCTGGCATCCAATTTCTCTGATACGCTCAGATAGTAGTAGGTTAGGCTTCTCTATGATGGGCAGAGTGGAGCGTACATGAACTATTTTACATCATTTAAAAAGCCATGCTTGATTTGAAACAAGGGTTTGAACTATTTTTTAAACTAATACTCTGGATGCAACCACAGTTCCTTGGAGAATTTGAAAAAGTGAAATGTGTGTCCAATAAGCATAATTTAACTAGGTCAGCACTAGTGGAGTTCAGATTTTGATATGAGCTTTGGAACCCAGGACTATTTACAATTTGAACTAGTTTTCCCATGCTTTAGTTGATAAAAATTGCAGCAACAGTTCCTGCTTCAGGGGCTGGGAAGAGGTATTATGGGTATTGTGGATTGCAGCAGTTGTAAATCAGCAAATAAGGGAGCTCTTGTGAGGGGACATAGTGATGGGATGTATTTCTGTCATGCTGGTCAGGACGAAAGTACTGTTGGCTGTCTTTACTCAAGTACCAAAGGTCTGTAGTCATCTAGGGTCTTTAGGGAAATGATTCCAGGGCAGCTTTCCCTAAGTGGATGTGTCTCACAAAAGGGGAGTGGCCCATTTGAAGGACTTCATGAGATCATGATGTAACTGGAGACAGTAAAAGCTGTAGTCTCCTTTAACCCATGCTTGTGCCAAAGCTTTTCCTTCACAATTATCCATGCCTATTTATTTATTTATTTATTTATTTTATTTTATCTTCCCTTTTACAAGTCACCATGTGGCTTGTCCTCTCTAGTTCTTGTTAAATCAGACAATTTAGTCATCAGAATTCTCCACTGATACAAGCCCCATTGATATCAATGCGGTTTGCATTTGTGGAGCAATTTGTGGAGTACAGCCATAGTTGTTGTTAGAGCACGGGAGCGCTCTAATAGTTAAGGTGTGTTACACCCTCCATTATAAAGCCCCAATGTTCTATTTGCTATAAAATTGGCATGTTTAAAGATTAGATTGTGGAATTTATGGTGAAGGATCATGTGAGTAAGCAGTTCAAGCTGTATAAGTTTCAGCTGAATCAGTTGGATAACAGCGATATATTGCAGTTTGAAAACTGCACTTTGAAAGCCTGTTTTTTCAAAAGTTAGACCATCTTGATCTCGGCAGGGTAAAGGGTTTTTGTGTTGGTTCGGAGGAGGTGTAAGCCTTTTAGAAAATTCAAGGTGGGGTGTGCCTTTGGTTTACTTTTTGTAAATCCAGTTAGTCGTTTTTAAGTTATGACATCTTGAAAATTCAGTGTTAGCCTGTGGAGACCATCCTGAGTGTGAAGTGTTTGCAAACATTCTATATGTAATGCAGAGACTGTTTAAAACCAACAGTCTGGAATACTGGGAACTACAACTCCCAGCAGACACTGCTTTTCAGAGCCTATCAGTGCTGGGGAAAGAGAGGGAACTGCACCTCCCAGGGGCAGTGTGAGTGACTGGTCAGTCATGTTTAGAGCTGAAGGTCATTCTGATCTGGTCCTGCACAGCAGGTGCCTCATCTTGGTGGCCAGGGATGCCAAGATGGCTAAAAAACAGAGCTAGCTAATCCTGCAGTGATGTTTGGGGTGGCTGATCTTACCCCCTAAACCCTCCCAGAACCACAGAGTGCATGGATTTCATGACAGACCTTCCACCTCAAAAAACGTGGGGTGTCTGGGCTGCTGCTCCAATGGGGCACCCTATTGGAGGAGAATGACTGGGGCTGGAGCACTAGAGTTTGCCGGGGATGATCCCAGGTGCAGGAAGAAGTCAGAGATTTATCCCGGAGACAGGGACAGGAAGCTATAGGCGGGATGGAATCGATCTTCTTTCAACGTTTCTCCCTCCGACTTTTCCAACCCCACTAAGGAATGAGGGATAAGCAGGTGCTTTGGGCTGATACAGTGGGTGTTCTGCAGGAGGGGAGCAGGGAGATGGTGGGTTTGTGTGCAGAGCAGCCCTGTGGGGCAGAGTGCCAAATATAGTCCTCTTGGGAGGACTCTAAGAGCAAGCCTCAGCCCAGGGAAGGAAATCCTATGGGGGAGCGGGGAGGGAGGGAGAATACACAATGGGGGGGCATTAAGGGGAGTGAATAGAGTCAGAGCCTCTGTAGATAGCTTTCACAATGGAAGCCACGCACATGGGGAGCACTTTACAGGGAGAAGCTTTATTGGGGATATAGAATATGCATCCCAGTATAGGGCGAGGTCTGCAGAGTGGGCAGAGTTGTGCAAGAAAGGGAGCCCTGTCCAAGGAGGAGTAAAGTGGGGGAGTCTTGTAGAGACAGAAAGCTGCAGAATTTTCTCAATTGCATTGTATTTAACAAAAAACTTGGATATTCTATATTCAAAAAAACCTCCACTTCCTCCCTTGAATTCTTGCCAGCTCTCGATAGAAGGGGTGGAGGGTGCTTGACTCGAGGCGAGACAGGAACACCCCCCCCCTTTTTATCATGAGTCGGTGAGACAATTGAGTCGAGTTTCAGCCCTAATGGAGCCTTAGTTGTAAGTGAAAATATGTAGGACTGTACAATGTCTTTACAACTAACATGGCACGAATGTTAAGGAGCCTTAACTTGCAATTTCCATGCTGATTTAGTGCATGATTGAATTTGCAAGAGCCTTAACTCTTCTTGTAAACCGGAGTTTTTTAAAAATTATGGTTAGAAATTTCAACAATGAATAAAGTTCTGAAAAGTTTTAAAGGAACAGTGTGTCAGTATGGCAAGATAAATTACAGAACATTCTGTATCTAATGTAATGGCAAAGACTGGGCATTCAGTTCAAGGGCACAATCCTCAGGTTAATTACTGTGTTAGCAATTCATGGGGACACAAGTTACACAAAGTGAATACTTGTGTTAGTGCGAAGTGCAAATGCTGGAGCTATCCTAAGGGATACCTCTGAAAGGCTCAGATGCATTCATGTGAATGCTGAAGTTAGTGGGGTTCTACGTGAATGTTTGGGTGAATGTGTGATGGACACACCAGTGCTTTAAACAATACTTACACTCTCAGCACATGAAATTGCCACATATTGGGTAGAAACATATGTGACGGTGGAGCTCCACCATCACACCATGATTCTGACCAGGAAGCCGCTTGCAACCTGGTCGGGATTGGGACTCACTGTGGAACAAATATTCATATAGCAGGGCCAAGGGGTGGGGCAGGGAGTCACACAATTGTGTGGCTGGCCGGCCCCACTCCATGCCCAGCAGCCCACCCACCCTGACAGGAAGCCAAGGTGGCCAATGATGACCAAAGAAGGTAGGAGAGTAAAAATTGTAAATATTTAATAATATGAACAACTACAATAAACAAAAGGGTAACTACCCAAACAAATATTTACAATTTAAGGAAATGTAACACATCCCAAAATCACAAAGTAGAATCACATTAACATATCGGTTAAATATGGCGTATAAATGCTGAAAAGCAAAAACACTAATGGTTGCCTATCAATAAAATTCATGACAATTATACAAATCCAGT
>QEPC01013994.1:1516485-1579864 GCA_003113815.1 Sphenodon punctatus
CCCCCAGCCTCTGCTCCCCGAGTAGCCCCTGCCACTCACCCCCCCTTCCCCAGTGCCTCTGCTCCCCCAGTGCCTCTGCTCTCTGCCGGTGGCTGAAATTGACATCGGAGCGCCGCACTGCTCTGACTGAAAGCCAAGCTGCAGCAGTCAGAGCAGCATGGCGCTCCAATGTCAATTTCAGCCGCCTGCAGACTCAGAGACAGAGTGCTCAGTCAGTGAGCGCTACTGTCAGTGGCACCGGGGACAGGGGAGAGCGGGGGCAGGGCACTGCCCCAGGTGCTCTCAGGCTTGGGCCGTCGCTGCCAAGGACTTCAAATTCTGAATTAATGCAGCCTGTGCTGTTTACACTTATAGCTGTTCTTCACAACACTAACGGTTACTATTACTCTTCACCTCTTCTACTTGGAGGGATGGCATTCCATATTGTGTTTCTCTTTCTTTACCACAGGGTAACCTGGGGCAATTACCCCAGGCCCACCCTTTTTTCTACTTCTGGGGCCCCCACAGTGGGCCCCACTTTCACCAGGGCAGGGTGCAGAGGCCCCCACTCCTTCCCTCCCTCCCTCTAGGGCCCTGCATATGGTGTCCCGAGGAGACAGGGCCATGAGGGAGGAAGTCAGGCCACTATGGACCCCACATTTTATGTTTGCCATGGACTCCGTAAATTCTAAGGGTGGCCTTATTTATTAATATAACCCTATTCATTAGGATGTAAGTAAACAGATTTTTGTTTAAATTCTGCTTGAGAATTAACTACTTTAAATTTGCAAATCAATTTAAGAACTATCTTTATTTTCAAAATGATCTTTTATTTATTTAGCATCTTTATTTTCAGAAAAACAAACCCCTTGTAAAAGCAGCGCACTTCAGGCAATGCAGCTGTACTAGGTAACTGCTGCTGTCCATGTGCCTTGGCATACCACCCAGTTTATGTGTACCATACAACCACTTTTCTGCCCTCATATTCACAGCGTGACCTACTTTGTGTCCATCCATTTTCTTTTTCATTTGATAGCTGGAGAACCAGGGCTTTTTGCTGCCAAGTATAATTGCAAAGTGCTACAAAGTAGTCACAATCTTATGTATTGTACTCCTGATATTAATGACACTGCAGGGGTAATGGAAGATGTTACATTATCATAGAGATGATGCAGCAAACAGCCTGGGATCATCATCCCTTCTGTTCAGAGGTTGAAATGCGCCCTGGGGCTGAAGATGGAATGGGGTCCCTCTACTCTTCCTTCCAGGGACTGATGGCCCTCTGAACTCATGAGTTCCAATGCAGCTGGCACTGCCTGTCTGTAGCTATGCCCTTGGTTCTGTTTCCTTCCTCCCCTACCTTTTGGCTTAAAAGGGACGATTCAGTTTTAAGAAAATGGGAACTGCCATGCCAGATCAGACAAAGGGCCAATCTAGCTCCGTATCCTGTTTCCTACAGAGGCTAGCACTGGATACTTCAGGAGAACTACTGTACAAAAACGATCATGTATGAAATCAATTTCCTGTGTCTGCTGCTGCCATCTTCCAGCAGTCTGAGGTTTCATTCTCCAACCAGCTTGGTCAATACTAATAACTGTTGACGGATCCAACCATCTAGGGGGATTCCATCAGCTCCCTATTCTTGCCTATATTACTGTGAGAGGCAGAATTTGCTGGCTTCCAGTCTATCTTCTCATTTCTTTTTTGGCTTTCTCTACTGCCTGAGACATTATTAATTATTATTATTATTATTTATTTATTATAACAAACATTTATATAGCACCAGCAGTGTACCTGGCACTTTATAAAGTAATAAAATAGACATGGTCCCTGCCCCTAGGGCTTACAATCTGAGAGACAGGAGCTGGGGGAAGAGACATAGGAAGGGGAACAGAGGGAGAGACAAGGGGTCTAACATTCATGAAGATGCAAGGTCTCAAGTGCACGTACTTGGCTTGGTTACGATGAGAATGACAGCAGGCAGGTCCATGTGGCAAGGATAAGGGTAAACAGACTATAGGTATAGGTACATCATGCTAAGACATCGAGGGGATCTGTCAGAGTGACAGAGTGAGCCAGGATGTAGGTGGACATGGAGGTTTGGGGGTTATGGGATTCCAAGCCAGGGCTAGGAGGCAACGGCTGAGATGAGAGCAAGAATTCCTCTTCTGCAGGGAAATATCAACCTTTTAGGAGCACTTGTGAGTATTCATTGGTACTTCACCAGTGTCCAGTGCTTCTGCCATGGTTGATCGATATATGATTTTTCTGGCACTGGACTTTTACAACAGTTCTACAGCATATTTACAACACTTTTATGGCAATTTCCAGCACTTCCCAACACTTAGCCAGCACTTTTGCGTCTCCACAGCCCCAGGGGTGCTCATGGGCATACGTAGGGCTTGGCCCCATAGCAGCTCTGTTTAACTCGTGCAAAATGACGACTGTAGCAGGATCAAGTGTACCTGGGGGGTAAGTTCTCATAAGATGCTGCGCAAATGTCACACTTTGTAGGTAAATTAGTTTTGTATGTACAGTGTCCCAACACCTTATATCTATACAGTCTTTGGTAAGCCTCAGTACTCTGTCTCTCTTCATAGCTACCCTTAAGCTCTATCCCAGTATCTCTCCCAAGCAACTTTCTGGACTCCCAGCCTCTTCCCCAGAGCTGCTCTGTTCTCTCTGCTTCCACTGAGCTCTCAACTCAACAACTTCCCTCTCACAGCTCTCTCTCCTCACTGAGCTCTCAGCTCAGGCTTTGGGCTGGCTCAACCAAGCACAGGTGGGAGGCAATCAGGCATGATCCTGTTTCCTATGCGTGCCTGCGTCTCAAGTAGCACCTTCACCCTTAGAGGGCCAGCGTCTTGATTAGGCTGTGCACTGCCACAAGAACAAATGGCAAAACCAGCAGAAAAGTTGGTACGTTTCCGTGTCGCACAAATGAAGGCAAGTGACCTGTTTCGGACTATAAGGTAAGACAGGAGGGGAAACAGGAGGAAGTCAAACAGGGCCCAAGGGGGACAAGGCACTTGGCAAGACTAAGAGGGGAACAACACCAGAAGGGGAACAAGGGAGGGGTGTGTGACAGGGACAAGGCACAAGTCAAGAGACACAAATCAGATGGGAAAAGCATGGGACAAGAACTGTAGAGACCAAGACAGAATGCAGGCATGTACCACCTGGCTTCCTGGTGCTACTAGCATGCCTTTTATGCTGCCTGGCAGCTAGCCAGGAAGCAGGGAGGCATGACAAGGGCTAGACAAACAGGAGATGGGGTGGGGCCAGTACAAGGCAGGGAAGACTTATGAGGGGAGTGGTTGGGCTTGAGACAAGTCAAGGCAGTGGTACTGGTTGGCTGACCAGGAACCAAGACTGGATCCAAGACTGGAGCCTGACAGGATCTCTGATGATCCGCTAGAGACATAGGCCATTTTTAGATGAGCACTGTGTGCTTGCGTCTATAAATCACATGTCTGTGAAAAAGAGTGCGTGCGGGGTTTAGACGAGTGGGGACGTGCCTTATAGTGCTTGTGCATTTTTTTAAGGCGCCAATTAAAGGCTGCGATGATTGAGGTCTTTAATTGGTACCTTTAAAAAATTGCGTGAGCGCTATAAGCCACATCCCCACATGTCTAAACCCCACCCGCGCTGTTTTTCACAGGCACATGATGTTTAGGCAGGCACGCACAGCGCTCATCTAAGACTGGCCCTGGATAGCCATGACTCTTAGGGCAAACGTGCAGATGTGAAGAGAAGTCAAGTATAGGAACACTTCAATGGGTGAGAACTGTAGTATCACAGAGAGACTGCATTGTTAGTCACATAGTCTTTTATTGGGAAATGCAGCACAGCACACTAAAAGCCAAAGCTGCCTCAGCCCAGACTGCTATCCCCATGAAAGGTTCCAGAGAACAAATTTCTCTGGAACTGCAGCTGCTGCTTCCCCTAGTGTCTGATAGCACACACTACAACAAAACCATAAGTTGAACTTGATCCAGAATTGCATTGTACACCATTACATACGCTATGTATATGTATATATACACAAAACTTTATTACGTAATGCAATAATGTCATACTGTATCTGATATTATGTACGTTTGGTTGGTTTTAATTTTTGTGAGGTGTTTTTTTGGTGCAAACATTATTTAAGTGACTAGGGGCTGCATGTCTGAGATGTTGCAGTGTACTAACATACACATAATAGTGATCACTGTATAAGCCTGGTCCACACCTTGTTGTGAGGAGTGATTTATTTTCAGTGCTACTTATCTTTTCTTGGCATATGTGCAGTGTATCTTGTATGGGAAAAGAAAGGAAAAAAACCCAGGGCGTAACACTTTCAGCACAAATACAGTGGTGTGTTTATATCTAGCAGTTGCTTCTTCAAATAATTTGCCATGACATTGTGGATTATGTTCACCTTATTTAATTAGAGTGGCATTCCAGGATAAAGCAACTTGCTAAACTCTGTTTACTTGAAAAGGTCAATGAAAATAATTTAGGAAAATCAAATCAGTTTACACATAAAATTGTTATGAGACCAATATTAAGGGCTTTCGTGATGAAACTGGAAATGCTGGTTTACGATTGAAATTTTATCTGCAATAATTTTCCTTCAGTATGAGCAGACATCTGAAGAAATAGGGAGATTAGCTGTTGTGTGTGCTGGAAGTTCTGTATCTAATGGCAACACGGTGAGCTCTGAATAATGTTGAAGTCAAAATTCAAAGTGAACTTCAAATTCATTGAATTCACTGTATTCTGTTGTTTTAGATTCAGGGTGAATTCATTGTCTGGATTTGAAAAGTTTGTATTATGATGTTTCACATAAGCAGATGTTTAGTTCAGTATTCGGCCAATGTGTTGTTACTTTGGTTATTTTCAGACGTGACGAGATCACAGTGAACCACAGTTAATACCCACCTGTGGTCACTGTGCCCTGCACGTCTGTTCAGCAGCCGCCAGATGTTCGCCACACAATACCCACATGGAGTCAATTTCAACCACGCTTCCCGGGCTCCCGGCGGGAAAATCCGCAGAAGCGTGGTGAAAGTGATTCCAGGCGGGCATCAATAAAAAGTAACGTCTGGCCGGCTATCACGGCCCGGAATCCCCGGCGGGATTCCGGGCCGTGGTGAACTCGGCCAGACGCTGCTGCGGCATTGGCCTCACCGCCCGCCTGTTTTCCCGGAGGGCGGGCGGTGAGGGAGCATGGAGGGGGCGGGGCCGTGCGACCGCACGTTGCGCCGTGCAGCCCCGCCCCCTCCCTGATTCCCCGCCGGGATCCCCAGCACGTCTGTTTGCCGTGCCTGGGTGATCCCGGCGGGGAATCTCTGGGTTGTTTTCGGGACGGGGCGAAGGCGCCCCGTCACATCTGAAAACACCCTTTCTTGTTTGAACACTTCATTGTTCACTTTGTTGCTTGGTGGTTCCTTTTTGAAATTCTGTAAATCATCAGTTGGTAAACCCATGTCACATGATGTGAAGTGTTGAAAATAGCTGAATATATGAAGTAACATATTCAGCAAAATTCACCAGGGTCACAAATTTGAATTGTCTTAATTGAATTAGTGAATTCAGAAAGCAATATTCATTTCAACTCTAGTTAAGGATGGAATTTTACTCATAATAGACTTACAGATTAATGAATTTGCATGTCAGAAGAGACTGGGAGATCATCATAACTATTACTCCTCTCTGGGTGTTAACACACGTGATGGGGACCCACATTGCCCCCCCCCTTCACCCCATATTTACCTGCCTATGTGAAGGGAGGCCACCATATATTTGCTCTCTCTTGGGCTGGGGCAACACTGCACACCGTCATCCCCAGAAAAGTGGGGCATGCCATCTGGTAAACCCTCCTGAACCATGGCAACACCCTGCCCCAGGGCTGTGTCCTGTCTGATATGGAGGCCACGGGGCAGGCTGTGTTTTCCAACATAGAGTCGTGGTTGCAGCCTAGAGCGGTCATGGGACCAACCACAACTTTTGGGTGGATGTGGGGGGTGGCATGTGGGCAGACAGGGGAACCGCTGGCCTATCTACAGGACCCTTGCAAAACCCATGTGAGGCAGCTGTGGGAGGAAGGGGAGAGACCACAGAGCAGCTATGGGGTCCAGTGGGCTCTCAGCCCATGTGTTAACAGTAACACCCTCTATCTCCTTTCCAGTTTTTAGCATCTTTTTAAAAAATATGGAAACCACAGCATATTTCAATAGAAGTCTAAACAGAGCGAAATAAACTTGACTGTGACACCTTGCTTTATGTTTGATTACATCAGGTCTTTACTCATTCATCAGAATATTAGTTTGTATTTTTTTAACGAAAAGTTGAGTATATGTGTGAGAGTTGGCATGATAAATCTTTAGAGTGTTATCACTGTTATATTTAAAGCCTATTTTCAGTTGCATTTTCCCCCATTACGTCCAATAGGGAAATTGCAGTGAACATGGGACCTTCCTTATTGTAATAAAAAGGTTTCTGGGCATTGATTTAAAACATTATATGAAACTTTTGAGGCTTCTTCAGACTTTCTCAGCTGACCTACCAGTCACCTGACCGGTAGCTGTATAGAATAGAAAAGCTAGGCATTGCTGTAATTAATATTTTTTTAAATGACTCTAATAATAGACATAGGTTTCTGCTTTTTTTTCTTTATTAATGGTGAAGAGAACTAAGTCAACTTGAAACTGGCCAGAACGACTGACATTCATGATACTTTTACACCAGGCTTATTGTGTGAAAGGCTCCAGCTGTAGAATCATTAATCAAGCTGTCAGGTACAACATGGGTGTCCTATATTTATTACATAAGGAGTGGCTTTATGCAGAAATGGAGCCTCTGAAGAACAGACATTGGACACCAATTACTCTGATGCTATTAATCATGATATCCATATTTAACAGGGTCCAGAGGATGGTAAAATCAAATAAACTTCAGTGAGAAAGAAATGCGCACATTCTGTTCACTGCCACATAAAGCTCACAGAATAAGTTATAGATCCAATAGGTGTTTTATAAAAGTTTATTATTGAAACTGCAATTAATGATGGGCAAAACAAATGTAACACACCAGAGAGAGAGAGAAACTTATGATAGATTATTGCACTCTGCCTGCTAATATTGATTTTCATTCCACTTTAACATTGGCTTCCAAAATATAACCAAATGCCCTTTTTAAAAAAAAGATAAAAAGAAAAAGGGGGTGGGGGTGGGGGTAATAAAGCCACGTATTCCCTATTTTGGTTTGATGGCTGAGAAATTATGTACATATAGCCATTTCCACCACACATTAGGCCAACCTTTTTCTTTAATTTTCTTTGGTGGTTAAAAGCTGATTCATGTATTATTTTTGTAAGGAAATAACTTTGTCTTGGTACATGCCAATAATAAATTCAATGTATTTGTTAAGGGCCAAGTGCAAAGGCATGCATCGACTATGAGCAGGTTTTGCCCCATTAAATTGTATGGGGCCCCAAGGCTGCAAAAGGGCCCACCCATCTCCTACAATTGCATGGCCATGCTCTAGTCATTAAGTGGCCTCTTCACAGCTGGCAGAGTAAGCGGGGAGTGCGAGAGGGCTACCACTGAGCATGCTCCCCTATGTTGCCAATCCAAGTGCTGAAGCAGCCTAATATGGCTCCAGTCGTATCTCTCAGACTCCGACCTCGCCACTGTCATCCATGCCTTCATCACCTCGAGGCTGGATTACTGCAATGTGCTCTATGTGGGGCTGCCCGAGAAGCTGGTCCAGAGGCTGCAGCTGGTGCAGAATGCAGCAGCCCGTCTCCTTACGCCAGGCTTTTGGTGAGGGTTAGAGGTGGGGAGTTTCCCCACATTGTATTGTATTTTAAATTGTTTTAAATTGTTTAAATTATTTTTGTTTAAAAACTTTATTGAATGTTGTTCGCCGTCCCGGGCTGCCCTGTGGGTAGGAGGGGCGGGATATAAATAAATAAATAAATAATACGGGGATGCACATCATCTCCCTGCTGGTACTGTCGCAAGAGAAAGGAGGGGACCTCACTATTGCACCTCGCACGAGGCCTTTCTGGGGCAAAAGGCTCCACCAGGATTCTTGTGGGGCCTGAGGAAAAGACCTAGCAGCTCCTAACAGGAGGAAAGAGGAAAGGATTAATGAGAATAAACAGAGCCCAGAAGAGGGTGAGTTGGATGACTACTGTGTTTGTGGTCATGATTGGAGACATTAACCAAAGCTGCAGGCATCAAGGGTGACCCTACTGCATTAGTATTTGCAGAGATGCCTCACAATGCTGTGACTCAAATTCTGAGATTATGCTGGATTTATATTGATGAGCAATGATCTGTACAGAGATGTCTTTTATTTGTTAACAGGATTTGTGCTGAGCCCCTATTCACAGCTTCACTTGTACTCTTCACATTATCCCTTAAGTCATAAGGAGTTTTCGGGATTTATTTCCTCTTCTTGTGCTGCAGTAAGCAAATGTTACCATCAAAATGTTAGTCTGCAGAGAAAAAAGCAATCACAAGAGGCCACTTTCTGAGTAATCATCGACAGAGCATTCAGCCAGAGCTGAGCAAAACCCCAGTCAGAATTAATTGTTAAAATTATATAATTACACCTGCTCTGAATGAGACTAGACCACAGCATCTGCTCAAGTTTCTGCTGTCTTTCTCTCTGTTTGGAAAAGAAATGCCAACTTTGAAATATTCATCACTGTCCTTTATGGTACTATTAAATGATGCATTGCTGTGAAAAGAGTAAGGTTTGTTGACTGTGGGGTATATTTATACCCTCAGTAAACAATGACAATTTATTTTAAAACTAGTAACTTTATTTTAAAAAGTAACACAAAAGGTTAAAACAACATTAACTTTGGGTGATTTCAGACATTACGAGATCACACTCAACTACAGTGAATCACGGTCAATTCCACGGCTGGCCCAAAGCGCCCTGCATGTCTGTTTGGAGGCCGCCAGATGTTCACCACAGTCAATACCCACATGGGGTCAAAATCAACCATGCTTCCAGAGCTCCCAGCGGGACAATCTCCGAAAGTGTGGTCAAAGAGATTCCCAACTGGAAACAACAAAAAGTAATGTCTGAACGGCAATCACCGGCTGGAACCAAAGACAATGATTCCCAGCCAGGGACAAAGCATGCAGCGTCTCTTCCAGGCAACCAGCAACAACACAAACCGGGGAGGAAGATTTAAAGGGCACACGACAGCAGCCGGGACGCGCCGCCCCGGCGCCTTCCGGGTGCTTTGACCACGACCCGGCCCGGGATCGGCATAATGTCTGTTGCGCTGCCCCGGGCCGTGGTATGGCAGCCCAATTCCCTGCCATGGTCCCGGTCCCGGTCCCGTCATGTCTGTTCGGGGCTTTTTTTGACCACAGGGGGTGGTTGATCTGTTCACCCCTGCTGGGAATCCACTGTGGTGAATCGGGACAGTGTAATGTCTGAAATCACCCTTTGTTTTTGAAATCAAAGTATTTGCAAACTGGCAGCAATTATGTACCCCAGGAATGTAGTCTCCAGCAAGCTATCGGCCTGTCGCTAACCTCTCCTTTTTAGGGAAGGTTATTGAACAGTTGGTTGCCCAACAGCTTTAGGCCCACCTCGACACTATCAGATTCCTGGATCCATTTCAGTTGGGCTTTTGTCCTGGGTATGGCATGGAGACTGTGCTTGTGGCCTTGATCAATTACTTGCGCCTGGAGATTGACAGGGGGAATACTACCCAGTTGATCTTATTAGATCTGGCGGCAACCTTTGATACCATTGATCATGACGTGCTGTTGACTCAACTGTGGGATCTGGCACGGCTGCACAGTAACAGGACTGCTCTTGAGTGGTTCTGCTCCTTCTTGTTGGGGAGGTCCCAGAGAGTGGTGATGGGTGATTGCTTTTTGTCCTCTTGGGGCTTCCTCTGCAGGGTTCTATTCTGTCGCCCCTCTTGTTCAATGTGTATATGAGGCTGCTGGGCAAGACCATTCTGAGGTTTGGGGTGAAGTGCCATCAATATGCTGATGACACTCAGCTCTACCTCTCTTTTTCATCTGATCCAGGTCCTGCAGTCTCGGTGCTTACCCGATGTTTGGCTGCTGTTGGGGACTGGATGAGGATGAGTCAATTGAAGTGGAATCCAGACAAGACTGAAGTGATGATAGTTGGCTTGGCCAGCCCTGTGATATTTTTTTTTTTGGGGGGGGGGAATTGGGATTCCTGTTGTTGATGGGTCCAGCCCCCTTTGGTCACTCAAGTTCAAAGCCTTGGAGTGCTTCTGGACCCCTTGCTGTGCCTGTATTGTCAGGTTGCAGTGGTGGTCAGGAGTGCTTTTCACCAGCTTCATCTGGTGAGGAAGCTGCGACCTTTTCTTTCTGACTCGGACTTGGCCACTGTCATCTATATTTGTCACCTTGAGGCTGGATTACTACAATGTACTCTGCGTGGAGCTGCACTTGATGACTGTTCAGAAGTTGCAGCTAGTGCAGAATGTGGTGGCCCAACTCCTTACAGGGACGGGTCACTGGGAGCACATTGCACCAGTGCTCTGGAGTCTGCACTGGCTACCTATAGCTTTCTAGGCAGAATTCAAGGTGCTGGCTTTGACCTTTAAAGCCCTAAAGAGTCTGGGACCCATGTATCTGAAAGGCCGCCTTTTCTACCATGCTCTGTTGTGGCCCCTGCGGTCAGCCTGGGGCACCCTCCTGTGGATTCCCCCTGTTACTCTTGTTTGTTCAGTGGGGGCGCGCAGAAGGGCATTTTTGGTTGCTGCCCCAGTGCTGTGGAACTCCCTCCCCTTTGAGGTCCATCTGGCAGGTGCGGCTAGGGAGACAGATTAAGTGGGAGGTTGTTGGAGGCTGGGAGTGGGTTGGGTATAGGGGGGCGGATTGTATTTTAAATGCTTTACAGTTGTATTTTATGGTTTTTGTAAGCCATTGGGGAGGGGAGGGGTATAAATGTGAATGAATTAAATGATTTACAGTTCAAATTGATTGGGGTGGAGAAGTGTGTGTGGCTGACTTACGTTGTCACATAAAATGAAATTTGATTGGGGTCCATTTATCCCCATAGTAATATTAGCCAGGGTACTAATGTTCCCCATATGGCAATTTCTATTGTGCTTGGGGTACAAACATACCCTGGAGCCTCTTTTCGTTCACAAGAAATAAACAGTTAATGGTATTTCACTATCTTTTGGGTATGTGTGTTCCTGGGACCAGGTGACAATGTCATAAAAGGGTCAAGCCGGAGAACCACTAATTTATTTATTATTTTTATTTTTTATTTTTGCCCTACTCCTCTCACCTAAGTTGCTCGGAGCAGCTTCCGAAATTTTATAAAAGCACAAAAACCATCACAATAGAAACATAAATAAATTACATTATAAATGTATTTAAAATGTTATAAAACCCCAACTAATGCATAAAAAGCAAAGGAAAAAAACCCCAAAGAACATTCCCACCCGCCAACCCATCCCACCCTCCCCCACTAAATGCCCGGCAGAAGAGCCAGGACTTACAATTCTGCCTGAAGGTGAGAAGGTTAGGGCTGAGGCAAACCTCCACCAGGAGCGAATTCCAAAGTGAGGGTGCAGCCGCTGAGAGAGCCCTCCTGTCCATCCGAACCTGCCAGTATTGTGGGATGTCCAGGAGGGCTCCCACAGATGACCGCAGGGACCGCCCAGGGTTTGAGGTGATCATTCAAATAAGCAGAGCCCTGGTCATGAAGGGCTTTATAGGTCAAAACCAGCATCTTGAACTGGACCCAGAAAACAACAGGCAGCCAGCGCGGTGCTCGGAGCACAGGTATTATGTGCTCCCTGTGGCCCATCCCAGTTAGGAGGTGGGTCACCACATTCTGTACTAGCTGCAGCTTCTGAACCACCCCCAAGGGCAGCCCTACGCAGAGCGCATTGCAATAGTCTAGCCTCAAGGTGATGAATGCATGGATGATAGTGGCAAAATCGGAGTCTGAGACATATGGGCAGAGCCTCTTCACCAGATGTAATTGATGAAAGGTGCCCCTGGCCACAGCTAACACCTGACAATCCAGACGTAGCTGCGGATCCAGGAGAACCTCCAGGCTCCACACAGATGGAGCCAACAGAGGACAAATACCCCCAATAACAAGGGAAACCTCACCCAGAACCCCAGTTCCACCCACTAACATCACCTCTGTTTTATCAGGATTGAGCTTCAATCAGTACAATGTTATCCAATTTCCCACAGCAACCAGGAACCAGGACAGCGAAGAGACAGCAGGGTCTGGGTCAGATGAAAATGATAAATACAAATGGGTGTCATCTACATCGACCCCCCCAGCTGCACACGATCTCTCCAAGCAGCTTCATTATACATGTTAAACAAGAGAGGGAACAAAATAGAAACCTGCAGGACCCTACATGGGAGGCCACCAGGGGACCATGCACAATCCCCTAGCACCACCTGCTGAGATCTATCTGCGAGATAGAAACAGAACCAGGGTGTAGCTAAGGTGGAATGGGCCTTTGGCGAAGAAATCAACATGCCCCCCTCATCCTTCCTTCCCCCCGCCCCCGCCCTGAGCACCCAACCTAACCTTTTCCATTCTGTGACACACTTGTAGATTTGGTTGGAGCTCTGAGACCCACTTGTTAATTTGTTTCAGCTTTGCAGCATGAAAAATGGTAGTGACAGTTATGGGGCCTTGAGCTCTTGAGATAGCACAGAAAACAAGACAGCTCTGGAGCTCCTGAGATCTTGAGCATTTGAAATAGCTCTGGGGCCATTGTCTCTAATTTTCTCTTTTATCTACTATTACCATCCTCCCAGCAAAGCTCAATCTGCAGCTGTTTATTGATCCTAATCACCCATCTCAGTGTCAAAATTCACAGGTGTGAAATCCCACCGTTCCCTCAGTAGGAAGGACTTGAGAGAACACTGAAAGCAAGACAGCTCTGGGACCATTCTCTCTATTTTCCTCTTTTAGCTACTACCCCCTCCCCCACAGCAAAGCACAATCTGCTATCTGTAGGTGTTTTCTAGACACAAAATCCACCCTCTTCTGCCCCAGCCCTCTCTCTCCCACAAGCCCATGCCCCACACAGACCCGGAGGCAGTGTGTGAACCCCCTCACCTCCCTGCACACACAGACCCCCTCCTTCTCCCCTCTCTCCCAGCTAAGCTGAGTGAACTCCCCTTCTCCAGGTCTGGGAGTGCTTCTCTCCCGCCTTCCAACTGCAATAGGGCTCTGGGCAGGCACAGTGGCAGTGGGGACAGAGACTCAATCTGATTTACTCACCTGCTGCAACTCAGTGTCTTTATGTGTTGCTGTTGCAGCAGCAGAATCAGTTGCAGGGGAGAGTGAAGAGATGATGACATGGGGAGTGGCCCTGGGTGGGGAGGAGTAGAACTTAGAGGCTGAGGGGAGCCGAGCTGCCTCTCTCTATGTGCTGCTCCCACCCAGTCCCTCTGCTTCCATAGCCCTGACCTAGCTTTTCAGCATGGGGTGGGCAGGTCAGCGCCCAGGCGCCAGCCAGTGTGGCTCACAAACCTGCACCCTCACATAGCAGTGCACCCTGGAAAACACATACATTTTTGGTGGGCACCCCCCGCGTGCTCCCATCTACCACCACTTTCAAACTTTGCCGCATGATCCATCACGTGGTGGGGATGGGGGAGCCTGATTGGCCAGCCTCCCTCCAGGACTTGTTTGTTTATTATGATCAGCTGTTGAGCTGCTCTGCCTGAGACTATCAGAGAGCTGCTGCAACTGCAAAAGGACTCTGCTTGCTCAGCTCAGGAGGAAGCAGCGGGTCAAATCCGTCCCACCGCTGCTGTGGCACAGAGAACAGAGCAGTCAGTTATGCAGGCTAGGCAGACAGCATAGGCCCCCAGCCATACTATCTACACTAGTGCCATCGGGAGGCGCCGGCTCCCTAGCGCTGGAGGCCCTCGGCATAAAGCCAGGCTTGTTCGATGGATGCTATGCCACTGAACGGAACCATTGGAAAACAGTTCCATCCAGTCCCACAGGTCCCACACGCGTGTCACCAGCAGCTCATGGTTAATGGTATTGAAGGCTGCCAATAGATCTAATAGTACTAAAAGGTCATATGACTCTTGTCCAGTTCTACGAGGAGATTGTCGACCAATGCCACCAGTGCTGTCTCCATACTGTTGCCTGGGTGAAAACCAGACTGAGTGGGATCAAGGGAACAGATGCCATCCAAATGCACCTGGAACTGACAAGTCACTACCTGTTCAATAACCTTCCCTAAAAAGGGAAGGTTGGAGATAGGTTGGTGACTGGCCGTGGCATCAAGTCAAGTGACCATTTTTCGAGGAGGGGCCAGATCACAGCCTCCTTGAGGCAACCCGGCACCCTCCCCTCACAAAGGGAGGCATTGATAACCCTCACCAGCACCGGTCCCACTGTCTCCCTGGTAGCGCTTACTAACCAGGAAGGGCATGGATCTAACTCACAAGTTGTGGCTAGAACAGACTCCTGCACATCGGCAGGAGTTGCCAATTGAAATTCCTCCCACAAAACACAACCAGACAGGGCATTGCTAACCTCTGGCTCAGCCACTGTCTCTAAAATGTTAGTCTTTCACAATGTGAGCAATTTTGTCCACAAAGTACTTCAAGAACATGTCACAATGGACTGTGGATGAATCCGATTCCAGGTGGAAACAGGCTGGACTGACCAGATCTCTCACCACCCGGAAGAGCTCCAATGGACGAGACTGAGGAGACCCAATGAGTGCAGCAAAGAACCGCTTCTTTGCTGCCTTCACTGCCACAGCATAGGACTTCAAAAATGCTCTATGCCACAATCAGTCATCTTGGGTGTGAGTACATCACCACCGACGCTCCAACCGCCTCCCTTCATGCTTCAGACATCTGTCTATGAACCACGGGGACCTTACGAAGCTGACACGATGGAAGTGGATGCCTGGGATCCACCTGATCAGTGGTCTCTGCCAACCAGATGTTCCACAAGCCCACGAGGCCATCAATGGAGTGGCCATCAAGGTCAGCAGGAACCTCCCCAAGAGTATTCTGGAACTTCTCTGGTTCCATAAGTCTCCTGGGGTGGACCATCCAAACTGGCCCCACACCCCTACAGTAAGGCAGGTGTGCTAGGATGGAGGTTCGCAGGAGGTAATGGTCCAACCATGGCAAGGGTAAACACAACCCCCCCCAACCATCAGGCCCCCCACCTCAAGGTCAGTGCAGAAAACCAAATCCAGAGTGTGTCCCCGCTCATGTGTCAGGCCCCTGACCACCTGGGACAGGCCCATGGTCTATCCAAGATTCGGTCTGCACTGAAAACCCTCTGTGTGACCAAACTATCCCTCAGAATAATAGCTACGCCCTCCCGCTCCTATTCTCTGGTCTGGATTGATGCTGGACGGAGTACCCGGCCGGAACAAGATCCACCAAAATTGGTGGATAACTTGTGAAATATTGCAGTAGGTATGCATCGGGGGTACAAAACTACCCCAAAGGTCTGCATAAGAGTACACAGAAGTAATTTAGGTATTTTTAAAGAGAAGCATATAGAATTATTACCATAAAATTAAAAGTCAACAATTAAAAAATATTTAAAATATTCCTCTGCATTGTGAATCCCAATGTAGCAAAATAGTGTGCCACTAAACATATAGGGAACAATAAGTGAAAGAAAGTATGAATAAACAGATATTGGAAAAAGTTGCTCTGGTTTCATTGTCTGTTATGAGAGAGTGAAGAAAGCAAGTTAATTGTTCCACTGGTAAATGTTAATTAGATTTCTTAACTTTTTTAAATCTTATAATCTAATTTGATGTTACTGGCACATAATATCCGGAGGCCCTGATTTCCATGAGCATAATGTTTGGTAGGAGCCTACTGATGGAGGAAGTTACATTCACTTGTTGGCTATTATCAGAGGAAAATGCCAAGTTTAGCATGTCTAGGTGCTCTACCCACCAATGGTCTATTCTTGTTTTTTGTTGGGAGAAGAGGGATCTGCATAGGGATGTGCGAACAGAACCGAGTTCAGAAATTCGGTTCAGTTCAGTTTGAAAATTGAGTTCGGTTCGAAAGTTCGGTTCGGTCGACTGAACTATTTGAGTTTGGTCGACTTCCAAACCGAGTTTGTACATTCAAAACCAGTTTTTTTGGCCTTCCAAACTGGTTCAGATTCGACAGAACAGTTTGGTCGAATTCGAGTTTGGTTTGAAAGTTCGGTTTGGTCAACCGAACTATTTGAGTTCGGTCCGAACTCCGAACTTCCAAACCACGTTCACACATCCCTAGATCTGCAATCCAGATATTGGCCAGAATGACATCTTCTGGGAAGAAACACGAGACAAAAGGAATTACCTGCTTTGGAAAACGGGTCCAGTAACTGCAGCCTACCACTGCCACTCTGGGTGCTTTTTAGGGCTAAAACTCACACAGCAATTCTCACCAGTTCTTGATGAGAAGCTTCCCCCCCCCCCACATCTTGCCTCAAGATGAGAACCCCCCCTTCTTTTTGGGGGCCGGGCAGGGGCTGTCACAGGAGCCGGAACTAACCAGGGGGCAAAGACAAGCCCCCATGGCACCTCTGGCCCCCACCAGGTCTCCCAGCCTGGGGGAGAAAGAAAAAGTTTAGGCTGGGCCAGGGTTGGGTGTTGGGGGCCTAGCAGGGAGTCAAGCAGGGCATTACTCACTATTCAGGGGGGTCCTGACCCTGCTGCTGGGCTCTGCGTCACCGCTTGTGTTTTTAAAAAGGAAGGGGGGACCTTGGGCATGTGCAGAGCTGCTCAGCCCTGGCTGCGCCTTTTAAAGATGGCCCCCACAGGACTGAGCATATGCAGAAGAGCTGCTCAGTCCTGCGGGGGCCGTATTTAAAAAGGGCAGCTAGGACTGAGCAGTTCTGCACATGCCCAAGAGTTTCCCCCTCCTTCCTTTTTAAACTCAAGTGGTGGCACAGAGCCCAGTGGCGGGTTCGGGACTCCCCTGAACGGTGAGAATTGCCCTGCCTGACTCCCTGCTAGGCCCCCAACCCTGGCCCCACCTGCACTTTCTCTTCCTCCCACCCACAGGCTGGGAGGCTTGGGGCTTGTCTTTTGTCCCCTGGTCAGCTCTGTCTCTCATGCCAGTCCTCCCTCCCCTGCAACCCTGGTCCCCTTGAGTAATTTGTGAGAACTCAAGGGTGGGGTGAGAACACCTGAGATCCTGCCCCCCACTCTCAATTCTCATGAATTATTTGCGAGAAAAATATTTTCCTCTCGCTTCAGCCCTAATGCTTTTAGACAGAGAGCACCCACGTCTCCTCTCTGCCTCACACCCGGGTAGGCCATCCATCTAAAGGCACCACCAGATGTGCAGGTGGAGCAGAGGCACCTCCAGCCCTGCTTGTGGTGCTCCAGAACGTCCCAGAGAACTGCCAGCAGAG
This sequence comes from Sphenodon punctatus, assembly GCA_003113815.1. Classification (NCBI taxonomy): domain Eukaryota; kingdom Metazoa; phylum Chordata; class Lepidosauria; order Sphenodontia; family Sphenodontidae; genus Sphenodon; species Sphenodon punctatus. The sequence continues at coordinate 1,533,871 of QEPC01013994.1, forward strand.
TGGACTGCCCAAACCTGGGGCACTGGCTGGAGCAGCTGTCTGTCTGCTTGGCGAATGGCCACTGCAGTTTCGCTCTTGGCCTGGGTTTGCCCTGGGCAATGCCATAGAGCTGTAGGCAGCAGCCTATAGTGTTGGGAGATCCTCCCACAGTTCTATGGTGTGGGAGAGGAGGGCACCGCATGGGTGGATTGTGGGCTGCGGCAGGTGCCGGGTCTATGTAAACCCGACACAAGTGGGGCTGGGGGATGTGGAACTGGCCACCCCCACCATAGGTCTGGGGGTTGGCCAGCCTCAGGTCCTTTTGAATACATGCTCTTGTCTTTGGATTGAGAAAGTATGGTTAGACCTGCTTAGACTCTGTGCTTTGTCTCCTCAAACGCTGTCACATCAGACAGGTGGATTTCCTAGACACTGGGCTCACAAACCCAATGTACATAGGGTTTGAAAACATTATCTGAAAACATTCAGAGACGGTGGACACTTACTTTCTCCTTCCATGGTGACTCTAGTAGATTGAGGCATAACACGTGTTAAACCTAACTTATTATCCAACACCACCTCATGAGACTCACAGTGATCTCATAGGCTGCTGTCTTGAAACCACTAACTCCAGAGTAGGTCCTCTCCATCAAAATCAACAAGACTCCAGGATTGTGGCCTTAAGCTAGCTGTCATCTGGTTGGGGGAAAAAAGTGGAACATTTACAAGATATAAAATAGGGGTGGGAAGTTCGGTACATCTGGTATCCGATACTGCTGGTATTTTGCTGTACCGGCAGTATCGGATTACTCCGGTATTTGGGGGTACCGGTACCGGTTCCCAGTGCCGGATTTTTTTACATTGCGGCCATTGAAATGAATGGCCGCAATGTAAAAAAAGAAACAAAAAAAGCCCAAGCACTTTTCCTCCCCAGTCCAGACTGCGTGGGTGGAAGGGGGAACACCACCCACCCACCCTGCCCAGCCTGGATTTAAAAAAAAAATGTTTTCCCTCGAAGTCCCTGCTAGTACAGGCTCCAGACCGCCACCGGCGACCCAGAGCCCGCACCAGCAGGTAGGTACTGTGGTACTAGGGTGATCCCTGGGGTGGGAGGTGGTTTAACACCCCTCCACCCCAGGGATCACTCTACCTCCCCACCCAGGGATCGCCTACTTTTGGCGCTCCAGGTGACGGAGGCGGCGGCGGCAGCACGGCAGTACAGCGGCTTCAGTGCTGGCTGGTGGCTTCAGTGCTTACTAGGCCTTCCGGGTTTCCCCGGAAGGCCTAGAAAGCACTGAAGCCACCAGCCAGCGCTGAAGCCGCCGTACCACCGTGCTTCCACCGCCGCCGCTGCCGCCCAGATCACCAAAGGTAGGCGATCCCTGGGTGGGGAAGTAGGGTGATCCCTGGGGTGGGGGGGGTGTTAAACCACCCCCACCCCAGGGATCACCCTAGTTCCTGCTGGTGCGGGCTCCGGGTCACCGGCGGTGGCCTGGAGCCCGCACTAGTAGGGACTTAGGGTTAAAAAAAAATAAAAATTAAATCCAGGCTGGCCACGGTGGGTGGGGGGTGCCCCCCTTCCACCCACACAGCCTGGGAGGGGGAGGTATTGTTTTTTTCCCCCGTTGATTTCAATGGGGACAGTTCCCCATTGAAATCAATGGAATAAATCCCGTACCGGTAAACCGGTTTTAATCCGGTAAACCGTTTTTTTTGTAAACTGGTAACCGGTAAAACCGGTAACCGAGTTTTTGCCAGATGTCCCACCCCTAAGTCATCTGATCTTTATATTTCATAAGCATTTCTCTTTAATTGTTTTTTTCCTAGGAAGCATGCAACAACCCCAGTGACTCTCTTCATTCCAAGGGACAATAATATTTGCTAGCAGTTGTGAATAAAAATCTTGAGTTCTGTGCAGATATTGCTGGCTCTCAAGTCTGAATTAATCCTGCCTCTCCTTAAAAAAAGCAGAAAGAATGTAGGAGGTTCTCATTTAGTACAAAATATTGACAAGGACTTGGAGCATCTGATGTGTAATTTTATTTTACTACACTGCGTTTCTTGAGAAGGCCATTTGTTATATTTCCCTTTACACTTGTAATAAATGCTGACAGTATTTATCAAAAAATTCATTGTATGGGACAAAGAGATAAAATTGGATTTCAAAATGAAAAGAGCAATCAAGCAAAATCTAATTTAAAATGGATAGACTTCTCTACAGTCTTCAGAGCTGTTGGATGTTGATGTGTTCTTCTCCATGAACCTGTGGTGCACAAGGATAAATGACTGAGTAAATAATCAGAAATGCACTTATTTTTCAGACATCGGTGCAGTTGGATGAAAATGCTGACATTAGTTGTGGTGCTTTTATGCATTCATCATTTTTTATAACATGAAGCAACGTTAACAGCTTTTATTTCCTTGTTTACTTTTGGTGTATTTACAGAGGGATCTGCAGTACAAGTAAAATGTTAATTTTTGCCTCTAAATTAATATATGTACGTGATGATGTCAAAACCAACTACTTCATTTAGATAGTGTCATCCCTTATTGAATAAAGAAACTAGAAAAAAAAAATCAAATAAAAAAAATGCATAGAAATAATTTACAAAATTACTGAAGATACAGTCCTGCACCCATTTAAGTCAATGACTACAGTCCTATAACTTTAATGATGAAGGATTAATCCTTAAACCAGAGATGAGGAATGTCAGGCCCAGGGGCCAAATGTGACCTGTGTCAAGTTTTTATGTGGCCTCTGAATCGAGTTTTCTACCCCCAAGCACTGTAAACCTGAGGCTAGGGTACGGAAATAGAGAAGAGGGCATGCACACAAAGACTGGAGACGTATTTTATGGCATAGATCTATGATCTGAATCCTTCCCTTCCTGAACGCACTTCTTAGGCACTTCTCCCCCCACTTTCTGTGTGGCTGTCAGGGCGTGCACTAATAAACAAAGGGACCCCTGAAGGCAAAGGTTCCTTACCCCTGCCTTAAATCATTCTCTTTTCTGCATCGTCCTTCTAAAAGTGAAATCAACATACTTAAAATTATTCAGTGTATTTGCTACCAAGTCTTTTTATGACAAAATGGGAATTTTACCTGGTTCCCAGCAGACAAGACAAGTTAATTTAAACTGAGGGTGATTTCAGATGTTACGCGGTTAAATTCACCACAGTGAATCCCACAGTGAATGGCTCCACCGCGGGCTGTGGTGAGACGTGCGGCCCCAACAGACATGACAGGGGAGGCACCACTGCACGGGGCCATCTGGAGAGAACACGGACCTGGGGAACCCAATAGACATGACGCGGTGGCGAGAACTCCGGTGGGAGTCCCACAAGGCACCGGGGTCATGCGGACGCAAACATGGCCACCTGAGGGCAAACGAAGCCACAGACGGCGGAGGTCCCCGCCCAGGGAAAGGAAACACGAAGGGAGGGGGTGGAGGGAGCTGCACCGCAAGCAGCGCGAGCAAGCAGCGGTCGCACAGAGGGCGCGCGCACTTCGAAATGAGAAGCGCACACACACAAACAAAGCAGCACACCCACGCAACAAAGGGGAACGGAGCATGGGGGCAGAGGGAGGCACACACCAGGGGGGACAGGGAACTCCCCGGCCGGTTCGACACATGGGAGGAGGGGGGTGGGGCAGGGCTGGCACGGGCAGCCCACCAGGAGGGGGAGGGGGCAGGAGCCGAGTGGGCAAGGGGAAGGGGGTATCACGGAGGAACATAGGGTCACACACGTGTGATACTGGCCTACATGTAGACTACAAGCCTAGTAAATATGTAAAGCAAAACATGCAACACGTATGTAATGTTACAATTGAGAACTGTAAAACCCAAATCAGATCTGTGACACGTGACCAAGCTCCAGGAAATGGAAAGACAGTGTGTTGATTTGCTCCAGACGGATGGCCAGAGACATTAAAAATGCTAATGCAGGTAGACATTGCCTATGTGACAGACCTCAGATTTCTTCAAGCCAGGAAGCTGAAAACAAAGAGACCATGAAAGGTACTTAAGGAGGCCATTAAGCCACCTTGGGAGCTCTCTCTCACTTAGCCATCTTGAGCAGCTGCACCTACATCCTAAAAGCTGTCAGCCAGTAAGGCTGGAAACCATGAACTGAGAGACAGGACTTTGCTTTCTAGCAACTCTAAGACTGAAGACCTAGTCGCTTACATCAAGGACTGAAAAGAACTTAGGGAACTTATGTAGGGTAAGATGCTTACTTAGGAACTCAACCAGTATAGCTTAGGAATGGGTTATATTTACCTTTGATTCCTAGTAACCACTCTGTATCAACAATCTTGCTCATGTAATCACTAAACTTACTACTTATCTTTATGAAGAAGTGTCTGTGTCTAACATTGGAATACAAGTGAGCAACAAGAGTTCTCAAGCTCTTGCGAACCCAGAGATTAAAGAGTCTGTAAACGGGAAAGATCGGACCCTTGGGTGACAAAGGGGTTGTCCCTGTGACAGGCTTGAATCGGCCAGAGAGAAAAACTGATTCAAGTGGGCTGTACGCGAGGGAAACTGAGTCACACAAACCTGGTAAAGTGGGAGTGCGGACCTGCAACCCGTGACAGAGGGACCCAGCAGCCCAAGGACACAGGAGGCAGCACAAGGCACAGTGAAGCACAACAGGCATTTATTGAGGACACAAGTGGCACCGCTGAGGTGCAGAGGCATACAGAGTGGGAGAACGTGGAGACAGCACGGGAGAAGGGGCAGCAGCAAGGGGGGGCACGGGGACCAGTCCGGGAGGGGGGGAACCTGCACAACAGCCTGCCACGGAGCCAGGGTTCGATGGAGAAGCACGCCCAGTGCACGTGGGGGGGCACTGGATGAAGACATGGAAAGCCCCCCACGCCCGCATGGGAGAGGAAGGGCATGGGCCCCCCCCAGTCACACTTTCCAAGGCAGCCAGGGGGCTGGTTGAAGGCCAGGCCATGGTTGAGGGCCACCAAGGTGGGGGACCAGCCATGGCCCCGTGGAACATGGGCCTCTAGGCCAGGTGCAGGAGAGCGGGGCGCAGGGGTGAGGGAGGCAGCTCATGGAGACAGAGGGCAGTCAGCGACACGTCCACAGAAGGCCACATGGAGGGTTCCAGGGCAGCGGCCGCAGGTCCCAGGCGAGAGGGCGACAGGAAGGCGTGCGGAGGGGGGTTACAGGGGTCCAGCAGTCCCAAGGAGGCAGCAGGTGTTGCCGCGAGCACCCAGGCCACAGGCAGAAGGAAGGCGCTGAGGAGGCAGCCGGATCTCAGATGGGTCCAGCGTGCCCTATACCCAGCTGCAGGGGCTCCCATCGGGTGGAGGGGGCGGTAACAACAGCAGATGCACATAGCGGGGCCATTGCAACAGTCCCCAGCAGAAGCCTTTCCCAGCCATGTGGAAGCAGATCAGGTAGAAGGCCTCGAAGGGATCCATAGAGCCCATCCCGATTTGCACATCAGAGCGGCTGCACACCTCCGACAGGGCCGCCAGTTCCGGCCCGGGGGGCGGGGGAAAGTCATAATCATCTGCAGGAGACCAGGAGAGGTGGGACAGCTCCAGCAGATGGTAGTAGGCAGCCCCATGGGAGCATGGATACCCACGGGCACCCTGCACGCTGATGAAATAGGACACGGCCAGGGCACGGCCACCCTCACACAGGCAGGTCACATATGCTGGGAAGGCACACACATACAGAGCGGAGGCTGTCTCAGCAGTACTCCATGCCACAAGGCCCCCCCATAGTGTCCGGTACGCGCCCCTCAGGGAAGGGGGTGAGCCCCAGCTCCTCACAGTGCACACAGCAGTCACCAGCGGTCACAGTCCCGACACAGCCAAAGCAAAAGCAAAAGCAAAAGCCAAAGCGCAGCATACCAAAGCTCAGGCACCAATAGGCATCCGGCCGGGTGGACAAGGAGTACAGGCAGCGCTGGGGGGCCGGACAAGCAGACAGGGGCTGCCAAGGCCAATGGATAATGGCAAGACGGGAACAATGGGGCCACTGTGGATGGATGTGAATTGAGTGGACACTAGCAGCGCACAGCTGCCGGCATGCAAGCGCCAGACAGCCCCACGCATACACACCTGCAAGAGGATATAGAAACGATGGAACGTGCACGCACAGGGAGAAGCAGTGGCCCGGGGATCAAGGCCCCAGGTCCAGGGGGGTCGCACAGGGTATCCCCTATGAGGAACCAAAGCCAGCACCAGAGGGACCGCAGCGGGGCCCCAGGGCACACACCCACACCCATCGCTACCACTACCAGATGACACCCCATGCAGGAGATGGAGCTCCCGGGCTGATAGCCCAACGGACAGTGTGTGTGTGGCCACAGGTGCTCACCCATAGGCCCATGGGGGTGGGGAAGTGTGCACATATGAGGGACAGGTGCCTGTTCAGGGGCGGAAGGGAGCATATGGTTTCCCAGCCGCGAGCCCAACCAATGGAGCAGCCACACCCGCAGGGATGGATCGCATGCAGCTAGGAGCTCGCATAGCCCTGCTACAAGTGGTTGCGGACTGGTTCCGGGAGCGCTGCTGAGGCTCATCACAGAGGACCTGGACGGGATGCACGTGGAGCAGTGGTACGTGGCCAGGGTGGGGGCACGCACCCATCATGCAGTAACGGCTGGATGGCTCCTAGCCCTGGGGATGGCATGGCGGCACGGACTGGTCTACAGCAGGCCACTGCTACGAGCCACCAACCTACCGGCTGGCATCAGGGGTCTGCTGTCCAGGAGCACATGGGAGAGGGCTTCCAGGTACCTGGCACTGCAGCTTGCCATGCCCATCCAGAGGTGCATGTGGGCCGTGCCGAGGGCTCATCAGTGGTGGCAGAGGGTGCTGGCACGGTGGGACGATGTCACCTGGGTCAGACACTTCCGAATGGACAGGCGCACTCTCATGTGTCTGGCAGAGCGGCTGCGGGAATGGCTCAAGCACCTGAGGACTGAAATGAGGGACCCCATTCCTGTGGCACAGTGGGTCGCCATCGCTGTGTGGGCCTTGGCCATCCCGGACTCCTGCTGGTCCATTGCCCAGCACTTTGGGGTGGGGCTCACAACTGTGGCGTGCCTGATGCAGGACTTCTGTGAGGCAGTGGAGGGAGTGCTCATGGAGCGCGTTATCCAGCTGGTTGATCAGGACACCGTTATGGCGGGTTTTCGGGACCTGGGCTTCCCCAATTTCCTGGGGGTGATCGATGGCACCCATATAGCGATCCAGCGGCCCCCAGACGACGATGCAGCGGAGTACATCAACCGACAGTTCCAGGGCCTGGTGGGCCATTGGGGGCGCTTCACGGACATATTCACTGGGCACTCAGGCCGCAGCCACGACGCACACATCCTCACCATCTCCCTGCTGTTTGCCCGCATGTACAGAGGGGACTTCACAGACATGCGAATGACCTGGATAGAGGGGGTGATGATGCCCCCATGCATCATTGGTGACCCGGCATATCCCCTGAAGTGATGGCTGATGAAGGCATTCCCAGTGCCCGTCACCCCAGCTCAGCAGCGGTACAACACCCGTCTCAGCACAGCTCCCACCGTGGTCGAGAGGTCCTTCGGTGCCCTCAAGCAGTGTTGGTGATGTCTAGCCGGCCAGCTGGAGTATATGGTGGAGACCTTCTCCCTTGTCATTGGAGCCTTCTGTGTCCTCCACAACATATGCGAGTCCGACGGGGCCGCTCTGGAGAACCCCCCTCATGCCACCTGCCTGGCCCGGTACCACTGTATGCTGACGTGCCCAACCCCTGTGAGTACCGCTATGCCAAGCCCATCAGGGCAGCGCTGGCCTGGCATGTTGAGCACCTGGTCCGTCCCTGAGTTCCCTGTCGCCTGGACCCTCCCAACCAGACCTGCACCATGACCACAACCACACCGATGCTGCTGTAGCCCTGTTCCTGCATGAAATAAAGCACTCAAACAGATGTAGGTGTGTCACCAACTATTTATTGTGCTCCCCCAGTCCTGCCCAATACCTCGTTACACCTGTGTGCNCCAGTCCCGCCCAATACCCTGTTACACCCATGTGCCCTTGCGCCCATCCCCCTCCCCCCCCCTCAGTGGTACCGGGTTCCCCCTCCCTTCCCCTATGCTGCCCTGCCCCTTCCCCTTCCCCTGGTGCCCCTTGGCTGGCCCCTCCCCCGGGCAACTGGGATGCCCAAGGCTATAGACCCACCCCTTGTCCGAGGTGGAGGAGGAGGTGCTGTCAGCCGTCCGGGCCAGGAGGCCTTCCCTACCCCCTGTCCAATGCCCCTGAGGGGGCCCTGCCCGTCCCCCCTGTTGCACTGCCTGCTGCTGTATTAGGGCCTGGCGGACCGGCTTCTGGCATCGCAGATGTGGGGGAACGGGTCCCCGGATTCTCAGTTGCTGATGATGTTGGGGTGGAGGGGGTGGCGGCGCGGAGCAGGACCTGTGGTGTGGCTGGTGGGGGTGGAGGGGGCATGTGTCCAGGCGCTGGCACGGCACCCGGTGGGGCTGCTGCCATGATGAAGGCACTCAGGGCCCCTGCTTGCAGGAGGAGGGATGTGCCCTGCTTGACGAGCAGTCCAGTTTCTGTCCGTGCTCCACGGCCCATCGGTCCTGCCGGTCTGAGTGGGCATGGAGTGCCACCAGTTGTCTGTTCATGTCCTGCTTCAGCAGCCGCCGGTCCTTCCTCATCTCCGCCACCAGCGCCCGGTCCCTCCTCTCCACCTGTTGCAGTGCCCTCATTGTCCCCTCCTCCAACCGGTTTACAGCTGCCAGCATCTCCTTCGTCTGGCATGTGCTGGTTGCCACTAGCTCCTGCGCAAGGCCCTCCCTGTGCCTGCGCGCCCGCGCTCAATCCTCCCACATCCTCTGGGCTGGTGGAACTGGCGGCCCCTGGCCACGGCCCTCCCGTGCTCGGTATGGCTCTATGGAGTGATATAGGGGTCAGTTCATCGTGTGGGGTGCTGTTCCCCAGCCCCCCTCCCGTCTCCATGCTCTGCACGTTCCTTCCCCCCGGCATGGGCACCACCCACTTCCTGTGCCACTCCCTCTGCCCATGTCCCCTCCCTGCCTTTGGGGCTGTGAGGGACGGACAACTGCCATCCCTTTCCACTGTCTTGGCTCCCCCTCCCATTGGGGTCTCTGTGTGTGCCCTGCCCTTACCTGCTCCCTCGGTGTCCATTCCCTCCGAGGCTGGGCGGTCACTGGGGCTAATGTCTGTCTGGACTTCAAGTTGGCAGCCCGTGGGGGTCAGGGTGACTGTCTCCTCCTCCCCCTCCTCAGAGTCTGCTGGGGTGTGTGTGCCCTCGCCGGAGGTAGGGTGCATTGGCTGTGTGTGTCTAAGGTCCCTGGCATCTCCTCCATGGTGTCGGTGTCCTGTGCCAGGGCTTGCTCTGGGATCTCCGGCTCCAAGAGGGGGGGTCCTCCGTGGGCTGCTCATTTTCCCGGGTGCCCCCTCCTACCGGGCCACTATGGAGCCCTTGTGGTGCAGCACCCGGCTCAGCTTGTCCATGTAGGGGGAGGCATGTGTCGCCCACCCAGAGCTCCGGTTGTTGTCCACTATGTCCTTGAACCCCATTTTCAGTTCTTTTATTTTTGTCTGGCACTGTCTGGGTGTTGTGTCGTATCCAGCCTCCCCCATCTCCGTGGCTATCTGGGCGAACACCTGTTCATTCTTGGTGTTGACTGCCAGTTTGACCTGCATCTCAGGTGTCGCCCAGATAGCTATGAGGTCATGGGTCTCCTGGATCCCCCACTGTCCCCCCCCTTTGGTACCGGTGCCTGGGTGCCGGCCCTTCTGCTGCCTCTTCCTCCTCCGTGGCCGCTGGCCCTGGCTCCCTCCGGCCTCGCCATCCTCTGGGGTGAATGCCCTCTTGCTGGTCTGTTTGGGGGGATGATGGGGGCTGTTGGCAGCTGTGGTACCTCCCTCCCTCCCATGCCCATCCTCTCCCCAGCTCTGACCCACCCACTCCCAGCTGCACCCCGTACCTTCTTCCGGGGTGGCCCCGTGTGCTGCTGCGTGTCCCCCCGCTTGGCTGGGTTCTCCCTGCTGCTGCTTCACCTCCTCCTCGCCCTCTCACTCCATCCTCCGCTCGGTTTCCTCCACCCTCCTCTCCATCGCCTGCTCCGCCATGTTCCCCTGCTGCTTCCTGCCCTTTAAATATTAGGGATGGGTGAACGCGGTTCGGAAGTTCAGAGTTTGGATCGAACTCGAATAGTTCAGTTGACCGAACCGAACGTGTGAACCGAACTCGAATTCGAACGTTTGGTTCAGATGCATTCGGTGAGTTCGGAATTGAATTTCCATTGGTTTAAATGGAAAACACATTATTGGCTGTAACTTTTGTGTTCTTTATGCTATGTGGCTGAAACATGGCATGCTTATACCTCCAATAGAAAGCATTATGTGTACCAAATTTGAAAACAATTGGATAAAGTAATCTGATTTTAGAAGCGGTTGAATTATTGTATTTTGCAATATTCTACATATACATTCTTAGCTGTAACTTCTTTGCCTCACATATAATGTAGGTGGCACTTGCCCAGTTTATACCCCTTCCCATATTTACTATCTTTGCCAAATATCAGAAGGATTGGAAAAAGGGTCTTGGTGGTATAATCAATTAACATATAAATGTATGTCTGACTATAACATCTTTTTAGTCCAACCAGTGTACATGAAATTTGGCAGGGCTATATATTACACTTTCATGATCATCCCTGCCAAATATAAGAAAGATTTTATAAAGGTTCCCAATTTTATATGCCTGTACAACATATGTAGAGAAGGGGCCTATGCCTGGGATTCTCTGATGTCACTATGGTATAAGATCGGTTTGTGATGCGAATTGGCCAACAGAAATGTCAACCAAACATCCTAATTCTGTGCTGGGACCATCCCAACATATCTCCCCTACTTGTTTCTGGGAAGTCAGAAACATCTGTTTAGGAAAGAGTCAATAAAGATTCTCTTGTGTCCTCTGTCTCAGTGCTGCAGGATGTGATTGTGATGATAATTGGCCAGCCTGGATGTGTTTAAACTATGTCTCCTGACTGCTGGGATGCTATCTCAGAAGTCCCAGTTATGTTGCTTATGCCCGCCTCAGGGCCACCCCCTATGCCCACCTCGAAGCCACTACCAATTGGTCCTGTAAAGCTAGAAGCTTGCAGTAATGTGTTTGGCCATTGAATGTGTCTGTCAGTCTTTGGGGTTGCTCCACATCCTTCCTCCTACAGTCTCTCTCCCCCTGCCATGCAGGGTGCCTGCCTCTGACTGGCACTGAATATGCTGATATTCATCTGAATAATGATCTTCACAGGGACAACATCAATTGCTTATATAATTGGGTCCCTTTATCAAAATCTCCTGTACATTTTCTGAAATGGCAGGAAAGGTATTTGATACATTCTTGCCAAATATCCTGTAAACAGAATGGAATATCAAAATGTTACAGCTGGAAATGTATTTTCAGGTTAATCTCTTATACCCTTGGGACCCTTTATCCACTCTTTCTGAAAATTGGCATAAGTATTAAGCATATGGAGGGACTTAATATGCACAAGTTTCATGAATATTGGATGCAAGATAAAGAAGTTGTAGCCATGAATGTGTATGGAGCTTTTCTTAAAATCACAACATTCAAGTGATTCTGAAATCGGTTTCCTTTATCTAATCGTTCCAAGGTTTGATACACAAGGTGCCCTACATTGGGGGTACAAGCGACCTGGCCACCTTGATCCATGCCTTCATCACCTCGAGGCTGGACTACTGCAATGCGCTCTACGTGGGGCTTCCCTTGTTACTGGTTCAGAGGTTGCAGCTAGTGCAGAATGCGACGGCCCACCTCCTGTCGGGGGTGGGCCGTCGGGAGCATATAACACCTGTGCTCCGGACTCTGCACTGGCTACCGATAGCGTGCCGAGCCAGATTCAACGTATTGGTGTTAATATACAAGGCCCTTCATGGTCTGGGCCCCTCATACCTCAGGGACCGCCTCGCCCTCCATGCCCCAGATTGGCTCCTTCGGTCTGCCGGGGGTGCCTTCTTGGAGTTCCCCCGTGTTAAGCAGGGGGCCATAATGGAGAGGGCATTCTCAGTGGCTGCGCCGCACCTCTGGAATTCCTTCCTGGAGGAAACTCGCCTGGCACCAAGCCTTTTGACATTTCGGTGAATTTGTAAGACCTGGCTGTTCACCCAGGTCTTTGGGGAGGGGGTGGGGTGGGGGAGGGAGTGTTTTATCTTCCCTGACCCTTATTTATTTATTTATTTATTTATTTATTATCCCAGCCTGTTTTATTGTAGTGTTTTTATGGATTGGTTTTATTATTATATTGTTTATAAATTTATAAATTGTTTTATAATTAACTTGTTAGCCGCTACGAGCTGTTCACAGGAGGGGCAGGATACAAATGGAATAAATAAATAAATTGTTGTCGGTTGCCTAGCAGCGACGCTACGTGCCATCACCACGGTCTGTGGTCATTTCCTTCCACCACGGCCCAGGTTTTCCCTTCAGACATTACTTTTCATTCACCTCTGCCATGGTGGGCATTCACCACACTTCTCGACCTCCTCCCACCCTGACCTCACAAAGCGTGGTTAGGTTTACCCCGGCCCGTGTTTGATTGTCATGAACATCTGGATGTGGGCCAGCAGACGTGCACGGCTCTTTCACCACCGCCCACGTTTGTCTGAGGTTGACTGTGGTGAATGCCAAAAATGTAACATCTGAAATCACCCTGAGTTTCCTCTCCTTAAGCGTATGTTTTTAGGGCAAGCAGTATAACTTCCAGTTACAATTAAAACATCTAGATTTGCTGTCAAAAAGTACTAGTTCACATTTTCAGCAGGCTACTAAAATTTCTATTGCAAAATTTGAAGGCACATGTTTTGCACCCCATGTTGTTGTTTTTAAAAAAAATCTATCTGCTTTCCCAGTTCTAAGGTTTTGTTTAAGTTCATATTCAAATGTGCACTGTGTAGTGTATGTGTTTGTGTGAGTGTACTCTTTTTGAATACTCTGTGCATGGTAACTGTTAGCACCATTTCCACTGGGCAGTTTTGCCACAAAATTGACCTAAACCTATCGGATCTAGTCAATAGAGGATGATGATTATATATGTAACCCTTGTGCCTGTGATGTGGCTGGATTACCTTTCTAGGGGTGTTGCACATCTCAAACAGTGGCTTGAGCCCCCAGCAAGTAACCTGGGAGACTAAATTTCCACTGAGCAATCTGGCAGACTGTTACCTTTCCCAACTTGCAAGCATGCAGGTTAGAATGCAGACAAAGGAGCTTTATTCAAGACCATAAGTAAACAAGGTATTCCTAAAATAAACCGAGGTGTCAGGCACCAGCCAAATACCCCCCACACGTGGGTCTCACACACAAACCAGGTCTAGTGGCCAGGCGTGTTATTTCGGTCCTCAGTATCCACATGGGTCCAGATGACTGTCTGTAAGGGCTGGTGCCACTCCTGTTGCTGGCATCCTTTTGTGAAGCTTCATGACACACCTGTTGAGTCTTTGACCATGACATCCCAAGGAGTCCCATGCCAACCACAGCTCTCTGACGTCATCCTCCAGAATGTTCCAGGAGCTGCCACCTGATCCAGCCAAATAATTCCAGGGAGCTGGATCAGAGAAGCTTACCAGGTTTGGCCATCCCACATTGGCTATAGGTCTCCGATGTTCTCTTCTGGGAAACCTAGAAGTAGGGTGGCTACTGACGCATCACCAGAAAAGAGAACACGCATTTGCATGAAATGTACATATGCTATTTTATACAAATGTATGCAAAATTGTGGTGCAGAGGGAGGGGACAGGAGTGGGTGGGGCCAAGCCAATGGTAGGCAGAACCAATGCAATGGTTAAGCCAGCTCAACCACCAGTGGTTGTGTTTAGGGCTTTGTGGGGAGGGAGTGGGTGCCCTGCTCCCTGCCCTGGTGGAAATGGAAGCCACTGTGGGGGCTCCAGAAGTAGAGAAAATAGCTGGCCCTAGAGAAGTCACCTCAGGTCGCCCTGTGGTTAGGCCACCCTGCACCTATCCTCTACTTCCTCCAGAAGGGAGTTCCAAAGGCGCGGCCCGGCCACCGAGAATGCCCTCTCCATTGTGGCCCCCCGCTTAACACGGGGGACCTCCAAGAAGGCATCCCCAGCAGACCAAAGGAGCCGTTCTGGGGCTCGGAAGGTGAGGTGGTCCCTGAGGTATGAGGGGCCCAGACTGTGAAGGGCTTTGTAGATCAACACCAAAACCTTGAATCTGGCTCGGCACGCTATCGGCAACCAGTGCAGAGCTCGGAATACAGGTGTAATATGCTCCCGATGGCCCATCCCCGTAAGGAGACGAGCCGCCGCATTCTGCACTAACTTCAGCCTCCGAACCAGGAACAAGGGAAGCCCCACGTAGAGCGCGTTGCAGTAGTCCAGCCTCGAGGTGACGAAGGCATGGATGAGGGAGGCCAGGTCCAGGCCAGAGACGAACAGATGCAGCCTCCGCACCAGATGCAACTGGCGGAAGGCAGCCTTCGCGACTGCCTCCACCTGCCGCTCCAGGCAGAGTTCCGCGTCCAATATCACCCCCAGACTGGACCTGCTGAGCTATAGGAGGGTGAACCCCCCCAATCAGCCTATGCACCAGATACAACTGGCGGAAGGCAGCCTTAGTGACTGCCTCCACCTGCCGCTCCAGGCGAAGGTCTGCGTCCAGTATCATCCCCAGACTCCGGACCTGCTGAGCTATAGGAGGGCGAACCCCCCCCAACCAGGGGGGCCACTACCTCCCTCGCTGTCCCCACCAACATCACCTTCATCTTATCGGGGTTGAGCTTCAGTCTGCTCTGCCGCATCCATTCCGCCACGGCCTCCAAACATTGGGATAGCAACGAGACGGCAGGGTCTGGGTCAGTTGAAAAAGAGACGTACAGCTGAGTATCATCAGCATACTGGTGACACCGCACCCCAAACCCTCTCACAACCTCCCCCAAGGGCTGCATATATACATTAAATAAGAATGGAGACAGAATAGAACCCTGCGGAACGCCGCATGATAAGGCCCGGGGGCACAATGTCTCATCCCCCAACACCACCCGCTGGCTTCTCCCCGAGAGGAATGAACGGAACCATTCAAGAACAGTCCCGTCCAGACCCCCCCAGGTCATGCAGCCGTCTCAATAGCAGCCCATGGTCCACGGTATCAAAGGCGGCCGAGAGATCTAGCAGGATGAGAAATGTTGAACATCCTGCGTCCATCTCCCGGTGGAGGTCATCTACCAAGGCCACCAACGCCGTTTCAGTGCCATAGCCAGGACAGAATCCTGATTGAAAAGGGTCTAGGAAACCGATGCTGTCCAAATGCAGCTGGAGCTGGAGTGCCACCGTCCGTTCAATAACTTTCCCTAAAAAGGGAAGGTTAGAGACAGGCCGGTAACTGGCGAGTGCATCCACGTCCAAGGGTGGTTTCTTCAGCAGGGGGTGCACCACAGCCTCCTTGAGGCAAGGTGACAGCCTCCCCTGCTGCAAGGACGCATTCACTACCCTCACCAGCACCGTCCCCAATGTCTCCCTGGAGGCTTTCACCAACCAGGACGGGCATGAATCAAGTTCACAACAGGTGGCCCTCACAGACCACAAAGCATCCGCAGCATCGGCCGGCGTCACTTCCTGAAACTCCCCCAATAAAGCTGGACCAGACGGGACTTCCATCCCCTCGTGCTCTTCCCCTACTGCCCCTAATCCGACGTCAAAGTCGGTCTGAATCCGAGCGATCTTGTCTGCGAAGTACTTGACAAACTCCTCACAGCAGGCCTGGGACAAGTCCCCGTCCAGGCGGAGGGAGGCCGGACTAACCAGCCCCCGCACCACCCGGAACAGCTCTGCCGGATGTGACTTCGCAGACGCTATGAGGACAGCAAGGAACTCCATTTCAAGAAGTGGTTAGAGAGGTAGGAAGAGAACCAGTCGACCACTGAGCCCCAGAAACCAAGGGAACAAAGTGAATCAAGGATACTCCCAGTATAGAGGAATCTGGTGGCGTAGGGTGTTTTTAATGGCCCCTGAGTTCCCTCTTATTCTATGTCCTGGCATAATAAATATCATTATTATGCAAATACCAAGAACAAAACCTTAGATGTAGGTTGGCTGCCCAAAAGACTTAGTCTAAATATAAGAACAAATATCAGGGGGTGGGGTTTGATAAGAGCAGGGTTAAGGAGCTAGATATGACCCTTAAAGACTCTTATGCTGGGAGCTGCCATGCTGCAGTGTACTAAACATGCTAGTTAATCTAGCCCTGGATATAATAGACAAACAGGTAGAACACAAGAAAACAATGAAACAATATTTTCATGAGGTTAGTGATTTAGTACAATGGGATGTGGTGGTGAGTCTGCAGCGACCACTAGCTACTGGTGCACTTCAGAAAAGCCTTCAAGGGTTTGCTTGTTTTTCCAATTAATCAACAAGGTTAGACTCAATCTAAGGTGTCCTAGTCCTCTGATAGTTTGGTAGTGGACTGGCATCTCAGCACAGATTAGCGTAGGCAGTCTGCTTTAAGCTGAATCCAGCTATTAGCCATTTGAGGAATGAAAGGCTGCAGAAGCTAAGGCTGCTGATTCAGAAGGAAGACACCATACAGTAGTCCATGCACTTGATTCACTGTTAACTTTATGGCTTGCTCAGATGCAGCTAGTGAATTTAACAAAGATCTAGCCGTTGGCTTTCTCTGGCACTGTCCATCTGTGAAATGCCTTATAGTCCCTGAACTGTGATTTGCTGAACATCTGTCTTTTATTTTCTGTATTAGCAACTCCTGGAACACCACTTGTAATGGTCTACCATAGACTGTTCTATAGCCACGGCCTGTAAATGGATGGCATAACTGCTTAATGCATTATCAGGCTGAGTAGTTTTGAAATTTTCCATATGTTTGTTCTTTAATAACATAGTTCTCTCTTGCTATGGAGGGCAGGAGAGAAACTCTCGCTCTGCTCTGTCTGACTCTTTATCCTGCTGAGCCACTATTCCTATACCTACGGTCTGTTTACCCTTATCCTTGCAACATGGACCTGCCTGGGGGCAGGGACCGTGTCTATTTTATTACTTTGTAAAGTGCCAGGTACACTGCTGGCACTATATAAATGTTTGTTAATAATAATAATAAGAAACAATGTGTACAAGCTGCAGAAAGGGAGATTTACACTAAACGTTAGGCAAACCTTCCTGACCATAATGACAGGCAATGGAACGGGCTATTCAGAGAAATTGTGGCTTCTCCATCATTGGAGATTTTTAAGAGGCTGGATGAGCATATGTCTGGGATGATCTAGATATGGCATATCCTGCGTTTAGCAGGGGACTGGATCCAATGACTCTTGAGGTCCCATTTAGCTCTACCATTCTAAGACAAATACATGCAGGGAAGTGGAAAGATTAACAGAGAAGGACGGGGCTTTTTGCTTTTGTATTCTGCCAACAATCATCTCTGAGGTAGGGTCCTTACTCCCTGGATTACAATCGAGGTATTTAATTCATGGTCTGAAAACAATGCGCAACCGCCTTCAACGCGGATGAGCCCGGACCTCCGTCTCGTCTAATCTCGCCTTGTGGGATTTTGAAATATCGCGCAAGCGGGTCCCGCCACGGTGACTCACTCGTGTAAAAGCAGCCTTTGTGAGAGAAAACGGAGATGAGGTTTATTAAATAAGAATAACTGTTCTTGTGAACAAATCCTATGAGAGCAATCCATGGGTATCAGCAATCTATCCTGTGCAGTTTCTTTAGAGATGTTCACCTAATCTTTGACATTAACTGGTTTATCATTTGGTGGAGTAAATGTCATTTGTTGGTGCTGGAAATCTTGTTGTATCATTCATTCTTCCACAGATTAATGAAATTAGGTTTTATCTGTCAGGGAACAGCTGATAGCAGTGACTTCTCAAGTGAAAATAAGAGTCCATTTTGATGAAGAATGAGCAATGGATTCTAATTTAACTTTCTAAATGTCTCGATTAGCCAGTGTAATCAGCATTATATTTTAAATTAATCAGTCTGCAGTCTGATGGTTGCATTATTATTTGCACTTTCCAGATGCATAAATCTAGATGACATACACCCTGCAATAAAAGCAGTTTTTCTGTGAAATCAGTGCCTGAGCACCAGGCTTACATGTCTATGTGGCAGCTTCCCAACTAGCACTGGAAGCCAAGGGGAGACAAAGCAACTGAGGATTGAGGACATTTTTTGTTTGGGGAGACAGATGACCAAAAAGCTTGCGAAGAAGTTTTTCCAGAAGCTTTATCACAACGTTTTATATGAACACACTCACTGAGAATGACATCCGGACGTTACTTCCTTTTAATAATTTCCATTTAAAAATACCCTTATGTTGAAGCTTTTTATATGAACATATAAACAGATGTATGCTGCAATTTTGATTGTTGTCAATAATCCTTCCCTCAAGAAAGAACACATCACTCTCTGCCTACTGCTTGATACTGATATGATTTTAGACATGTAATCCAGAGTAAAATGTTCCTTGAGGAAATTGCCCAAACATTGCTATAATATATTTGCAAGTTTTAAATATCCTTGATTATTTTTTTCCTAGGGATCTGAAGATGTTAACTTAGCTGAACTACAGTGGAGTCCCATTAAGTTGAATTTCAGTTGAATTTCTCCAGCCATATAAAAATGTTTGACATCAGAAAATCTGCTTAATCGGACCTTACGGAAATGGGCCTGGAGATGGAGAAAATGGATCCTCAGATTAAGTTGGCACCAGGTCTTTCTGTCTTCAGTCTCCTGCCCTGTCCTGCCCCCGGAAGCTCTGTGTGTGTTTGTGTGTGTTTGTATCATCCTGTCAGTTCTGACTGGGAGTCTTGGATAGGCTGGAGACAGGAAAATTTGGTGTTTGCTCCCCATGTTACAGCCTGCTTGAGGCTCCTAGATCCAGAACTGACAGCATTACTCACACTCACACTCACACTCACACACACAAACCCAGACTCTGCCTGGATGTCAGTGTGAGTCTATGTCCAGACTACGGCTCAAACTCGATCTCAATTTTCTTGCAATTCTTGCCAAGAATCACAGTTCTTGACTTATTTTTTTGTGAGAATCGATAATTAAGAAAATCCCAGTTCTTGACACTTTCTCAGTCAAGAATTTTTCTCGATATACTGTTTACCATTTACCGTTGCCATTTGCCATATACCGTGCTTGTCCCAGTAATGCGCATGTGCAAAATGGCTGGCCTTTTCCAAAATGGAAGAGGGCTACGCATGTGCAGAACAGCTGTGGTAGCCAATTTGCGCATGCGCATTACTGAGAAGAACATAGTACATGGTGATGGTAAATGGTAACAGTAAATGGTATATTGAGAAAAATTCTCAACAGATCGTGAACCATTATCCTGAGATTTCGATAACGGTTGTCGATTTTTGTGAGATTCTCGTGAGAAAGAAATTGATTCTTGGTTCAGCTGTAGTCCGGACTGCTGGAGAACTGATGTTATTGAATGTCCATCTCCAGCCGGCCCGACATGAAGACTTGCCCTGACAGGGTATTTATTATAGTATTTTACACACATGCTGTCAAGAAATCGTTAATACACTCAAAAAGTCTTGATATTTTTAGGTGGGTGGGTATACTCTGTCAGTGGTGACTGGTGGACTTCTAGGTTGGTGGGGCTGGGGGTGGGTCACTGGCCATGTATAAAATTTGGGGTTTCTATAAAATATTATTTCACACAGGGACCAGAGCACAAGCAGCAGAATCAAGGCAAACTTCCATAAACCCCTTACTTGTAAGTTAGTTAGTGAGTTTATTGGGCAACCTCAACAATATCGATAATGGGTACTTTCAGACATGATACTAACCACCCTTGGTGGTTATTTATGCATGTTGCAGGGCTGTATTGGTGCCCTATGCAGCCCTGCAACATGCATAAATAGCCACCAAGGGTGGTTAAAGGGTGGTTATCGTCATGTCTGAAAGTACCCAATGTAAAATAAGAAGTGTCCTTACTTGTAAGAAATGTTTAAAGGGGGGAAAAGCCCAAATTGTCCTTTTAAAACAATGCAGCAATTGACCACCTCACAAGATGGATACAACCCCTTTCCCTCTGATGCTTGTGCCAAGGCACAAACATCAGAATCAAGTAACTTTTTCTAAAAAGTGAGCCAAACACTTGTAATAATTTTTTTTTTAAATTTCCCTACCTCTAACAGTTCTTGAAAGATTCAGTAACTCATCAAGTTCAGTAGAGGGATCCTGGCTGGAACTGAGGTGCTTTCTTTCCAAAAGAACAATTGTGGTGAATCTGGGGCTGGATGCAAAAGATAGGGATGGGCGAATGCAGTTCGGAAGTTCGGACCAAACTCGACCAGTTCAGTCGACCGAACCAAATTTCCGAACCAAACTCAATTTTCGAACCAAACCAAACCGAACTTCTGAATTCAGTTCTGTTCGCCCATCCCTATAAGATAATATTCCATTTAGTTAAATGGGGTTTGAATTTCCGAACTCTATTCGGAAGTTTGGAGTTCGGACCGAACTCAAATAGTTCGGTCGACCGAACCGAGCTTCCGAACCGAACTCGTTTTTGAACCGAACCAAATTTCCGAACTCGGTTCTGTTCGCCCATCCCTAGCAAAAGAAAGGGAAAAATCTCCCCAGAGCTTCTTTTTAAAACTCCCCCTCCCCCCCCAGTCCCACCTCTCCACCTTCAGAATGGGCTGGGGGTGCTTTTCCAGGTGCTTTCCCAGCCCTCTTGATTGGCCAGATTCCTCCATAGGAATTTAGGTGTTCACAGTCTGACCCCAGAGCATCTGTGCAGTAAAATCCTCTCCGCTGACTTCCTGCTGCCCCTGCATCCTCCCCTTCCCATGCCTCGGTCGTCTTTATGCCATTTTGGCATATGTGGCTTTGCGTGTGGCTCTTCCCCCATCCTCCAATAGCCTTGTGCGCTTCTGCACAGGTACGCTGACATCATTTTTTAATGCACAGGAGTACACAATGACAACCAGTGGTATGTGCTGTTTTTGCGCATACACAAATGGTGCCCATGTACATGTACAGGAATGCACAGTGCTGGGTGAGGTTGTGTGCTTCTGCACATGTATGAGGTGCCTCCGGGAGCAGCAGGGGACAGCTAGATGCTGGCAATGCTGCTACCATATTAGGTAATACTATTAGGGGCTCTGGGAGAGCAGAGGGGGTACCACCCCTAGCATCCCTGTGTTAAAATGGCCCCTGTACTCTGTCAGCCTTAAAAATTGAGTTATCAGCGTTAAAAATTCTACTTATCAAGATCAAGAAGGAACACATCCCCGTAGACTTGGGGATGGGGAAAATAAATTAATCTAGAAATCCAAGTTATGCAATTTTAATGGGTATTTTATAGATGTATTTATGGGTTTTATTTTTTAAAAAAAAATTATGATGCTGTTATCTGTCAGAGCCTTTGTGGAAGGGTGGAATAAAAATCTAACTAAGTAAGTCCTACTTAAGTAGATTCCCCTGTAAACCTTTTCATCTGGTAACAGAAGGGGCTATTCCTATCAAGTGTAGTTTCTTTACATAAAATTTGATTAGTTACAAGACTTCTAAGTGACAATTATTACATTCATGCCATGGTACTCTACTTTTGCTTCATTTAAAAATGGGTAAACACATTTGTGACACTAGCCCAGTTAGGCCCAGTTCAGTCCAGCTGGCTAGTGTCATGGTGGGCTGTCTGTTTGCGACCTGCCAGATGCGGGCCTGGTTCCTACCATAGCCAGGTAGAAGCCAGGTGGGAATGTATGTTCCTGGCTCCTACCAGCGTCCACGGGATTCCATGGCGGCAAGCCATGTCTGCCTGCAATGGCCAGGGGTGGTGGTGGGGGAGAGGCAATGTCGAGAATACAGCTGAGCAGCTGCATGTCGCTCCTCGCCCTCTGTCCTCCTTCCCCAACTGGAGGAGGCTGCGGGAACATTTGTTCCTGCATCCGGAGTTTACCTGGCCGAAGAAAGTCCTCCCCTCCATAGGATGGGGCAGACGTTGTTAACACACAACGTTAACAATTGCACCTGAACCTTTTGTTATTTTAAATGTCATTGGTTTGATGTCTGGGTATTTTCAATACATAATAAATAAGGTGGCTGTTGTGACCCATGTTGCATGTTTGCTGAGAATACTGTGACCTTTAAATCTGTCCATTTGCCAGCCCTTCGTGGTTCTTGCTTGACCTTAAAATGCTCTGGGAACATGTTCCATGCTAGTTTTGAAGAGTCTAACTGGCAGCCACAACAATGTACTTGTACACTTGTTCCGAGTTTTGTTTAGACATTATTTCACAACACCACTATCGGCATCAAATATCAAAATAGATCTCTAAATTATGTCAAGAATCCTTTTAAAATTTGGCTGTTTTTACACGGACGGAGGTGGGTAGGGGGATGGGGTTTTGGCCACGGTGGGTGAAGGTGGGTGTGTGGACGTTTACACGGACACAAACACATCTCCACCCACGGGGCCGCCTCCTGTTTTTTTCTATATAAATGAGAGAGAAAACTCATATTTATTTGCAAATATGAGAATGTTATAACCCAGTCTTAGGCAACTGCAGTCAAATGTGAAGCATAATAATTTATTTCCTACACTACTTTTTAAAAACAATGTTGAAAATATATATTTTGTATTATTTGGCCTGGATTTATTCGGTTATGCACTTAGCTACAACATTGAAAGTGGTGTTTTTAAAAAATAAAAAATAATAATAATTGTGGGGTGAGGTTAGATTTCCAGGGCACTATTTTCTCTCCTAGTCATAAGAAAGCCTTTGGCCTGAAATCTCTACTCATTTGACCAGGCTTCTTTAGAACTAAACTATCATACAAATCTCAGAATTTTGGATTTCTCTGATATGAGAAGACACAGTTATAGTCAGTTCAAACGGTCTGTTTTTGAAAAACCTGTAAATAAGAACAGTATCGAATGTATAGACAAGTTCCAGGCCCTAAAAAAAGAATGTTTTTCTGAAAGAGCTGTTGTGGAACAACTAGTGTATGCAGGTTTAAATGGCAGGAAAAATGTCTGTGTCCTGATTTCTCTAGCTCTCTCACTTTTGCTATCAGCAGAGCAGCACAGGCTTAGTTCAGTGGTGGGTGATTCCTTGAAACATTCTATGAAGACAAGGCTTTTGAGATGTTAATTTGATTGGATGCAAATTAGCCTGTCAGGAGCACATTTAAAGTGGAAGACCCAGCATTCTTCCTAGAGTCGTTCCTATGGTTTCGGGGGTATGCTGCAAGTTATGAATATTTATACTATATGAAGTCCTCATTTATGTTGCACTTTCTATAATTTGTACTTAATTTGCATTAAAAGATGTCATTTCCACCCATTGCCTAGGCAGATATCTTCATTGGCAATGATTTTATGCCTGCACACAAGGACTGTCCTGATTTACAAAATCCTGAGCACAGATGGATTCCTGATGATCTTTAGCCGCTACTGTATAAAATATAGTATGTGTATTTGCTGAGTACATTATTTAGTGAAGATAAATGCCAGATATCATCATTATGGTAAATTAGACCTTTTGAATTATTTATGCTAGTCACTGCTAAATGTTTCTACCCCCCTCCCATGTTAGTATAAAAACTATTGTAGAATTGTTAGTAAACACCTTATATATCTCAAACAATAACAAAAAAGTTTGGCTCTGTTAATCCAAGAATCTGGTGTTTGGTATGCACTTTAGTATGTTTTTGCCTTCTTTTTTGGTCAGAAAAATAATTTCTATCAACTAGCTTTCTACCTGGTCATCTTGCTATTTGGTGAGGTGGGGGATGTGGTGGGGGTGGGAAGGAAGGGAAGTACAGAGGGCTTTCTCTATGCTACTACTTGTTCATAGCTCTGCTGCACAGCAGAAAATATTGAGGGTCGAGAAAGATGCTACATACACCCTAGTGCCTTTTAGGAGGTGAGGAGTGCTCTCAGCTTTCATTAATGTTAGTGGGAGTTCATGAAAAATGATAGTAGTTGTAGGAGCTAGCTTAGTGATTAGGGATAGCGTTAGTGATTTAGTTTTAGTGTTTGTAGGAGAGTAGGCCTGTGTACTTATTAGATAATCCATTTAGTTCATAGCATTTAGAATAGTTAATAGCAGTTAGATTTAGTGTAGATAGATAATTATATATATATAATATTAGATTAAAAATAAAAATAAATAAACCCCATATAAAAACAGAAAAACCAAATAAAAAACAAAAGAAAACCATATAAAACCCAATAAAAAACCAAAAAAAATATAAAAAAACCAAAAAACCACCCATAACAACATTTCCCGAACGGCCAAATGGAACGGCCGAACGGAATGGCTGAACCCGAACCCGGTGAATTAACTGAACTGACGAACCGAACGAACGAACCGAATGCAGCCGAACCGAACGGCTGAACCGAACGGATGAACTGAACGCAGCCGAACCGAATGGCCGAACCCGAACCGCGATCTGTTCGCCCATCCCTAATAACTAGGCCTGTACTGAGTATACATGATTCCTTCTCTGCAGTTGTGTCACCAGAGATTGCAACCAGGAGGGTCAAAGGGGCCAAATTAAACCATCTGCCTTAGATTCAACATCATATACTCTGGTCCCAACCTTCAGCAGTGCTTGTGTGTTCCCTTCAGGTTTCCTTCCTTCAATCTCTCCTTTCTCCTTCAGTTTTGAAGTAATTTGTGTCTCATCCCCGGTCAACCAAAAGGCAGTGCTGTGCTGCCACTCTTCCTTCCTTCTCTGCCCTTCATGATTATTGGTGCAAGGACAGCAAGATGATATTGCCGGCTATTTGTGGTTTTGTAGCCAAATTGTTGGCACAGCTTTTGTATGGGGCCCCTCTTTGGGCTATAGGAAAGGGTAAAGAAATAGAGATAGTTCAGTTAAAATGTTTGAGAGTGCTTTTAGCAGCACATGCTGGGATTCCAAATGTTGCTTTGAGGATGGAATCTGGCAGAGTGTCACTACTGTCCATATCTCTGTTGGTGCAGAAAGCTGCTATTAAATTTTGGTTGCGGTTGGTGTTTCTGTCCCCTCCTGGACTAATTTCTTGCTTGATGATTGATGTCAGACCCAATTGCTGGATAACGGAGGTACAGCATGTCATATGGGATTTTCCTTTTTGTATATTCTTTCGCAGGGGTAAATTAAATACTAGGATTGCCAATTTGGAGAGTCTGGAAGATTTGGCAGTACTGAATGCTGTTCCATTGCTAGCCCCTTATCCTTTGCTTTTACCAGCTAAGGATTCAGCAGCCGAAAACCTTGAGGACCTCTTTCTTCATACCCAAAGAACCATGTTTTCTCATGCCCCTATGAATGCTCTCCCTTCTGCAGTGCTTGAAGGGTGTTATAATGCTAATCCATATTTGGATCGACATTGCCTTCGTAGTTCAAGTGAAACTGAATCAGTTCAGCAGGTTTTATTACTTTGTAGTTTATATGTGCAATTAAGAAGAGAGTTTATTTGTCCCTTGCTGGGGGCTCTCCTCGAAGATCTGCACAGGACTATCTCTGGTTTCTGTTGGGAGATCCTGGCAACAGATGCAGAAGAGACAGGGAGAGTGGCAGCATCAGCATGGTGCTACCTTTTGCCTGATTCGGGTTGAGGTATATTTGTGGGGGTCTGCTTCCTCACCATATTACCACTGCTCCCTCAGAAGAGCCTGAGGCCTGCTGGAAAGAGGAACATTTACATTTCTGTAGCCCCTTTCCTTCCCGTTGCTTACGAAAGAGAAAGAGGGCAATATGGGGAGCGCTGAGGACAGCTCTTCTGGGCCTCTCCTTCACAAAATTCTGGCTGCACTTCTGCACTTCACTAGTTTACCATTCAGCAAGGCAGTGATTATAACAGGTAGCCAAACTGTGGCTTAGGATCCACATACAGCTCTCCGGCAGTACCAACAGGGGTCTGTCCCAGGCCCTGCATTGCTTTAATGCTCCTGTACCCTACTTCATTGCATCCAATTCTCAGCAGCTGAATTTCAGCTGTTCCTCAGCTGAGGACCACAGGGCACTGGCTCCACTAGCCAGTCATGAAACAAGAGGGGCGGGGAGGGGGCGAGCCTGTGCGGGAAATGCTTCAAAGGCAGGTGTGTACATATGTGTCTTGTGGCTCTTATCAAGATTTTAGTACATGGCTCCTGAGGTTGGGAACTTCAGCTACCCCAGACCATAAAACCACTCTCCTGGCTTAAAAAAAGATATTGTACTATGTTCCCACCCCTTTTAAATTTTCATAGCTGTTTTTTTTTTGGGGGGGGGGGATGTACGGGTTGTGTTTTGAGATGAGTGGATTCTAAGCTTCCTCCATTCCCAAATATCACATTTTAAGTTAGACTCGTTAGTTACTTATTTCTTAGCATAAGACAACTGACCTTCTGCAGTTGGACGTTGGCTGGAGGTTTGAAGGTTTAGATAGAGATGAGAACATTTTGTAACTTTATTTAGCATTTTAACAAGACTCTCTTCAAATCTGAATGTGCTTCTCATCTAATGTTAAAGCTACCTTAGTGATTCAAAATGACAAATTAAAAACATTTCATGGTATCTTTTACTAAAACAGCTGCTATTAAAACTGAAAGAATTTTAAAAATGTTTCTTTTCACCATTTATCTTGCACTATGTATTTCTTATTTGCGATTTAGTTCAGGGATGGGTACAACTGAAATGCTGTCTGTCTGGACTAATTTATCCCAGCAGGTAAATTATGTATTTATTTTATTATTTATTTACAAAACTTATATCCCACTCCTCCCGCCACAGGCGGCCCGGAGCGGCTAACAACAATAAAAAAATATACACATAATATAAAACAATTTAAAACACTTTAAAACATAACCATCATAAAAACACTTTAAAACATAACCATCATAAAAATTCCTCTCCTCCCCCACCCACCCGTACCCCTCTCCCTCGCCAAATGCCTGACAGAACAGCCAGGTTTTACAGTGCCTATGGAAGGCTGGGAGGTCCGGAGCCAAATGGACCCTCACTGGGAGCGAATTCCACAGGTGTGGTGCGGCCACCGAGAATGCCCTATTTTGCGTGCCCCCCCGGGAAACCCGGGGGAACTCTAGCATGGTGCCCCCAGATGACCGCAGGGGCCGATCTAGAACCCTGGTAGTGAGGAGGTCTTGCAGATAATCAGGGCCCAGGCCATGTAGGGCTTTATAGGTTAAAATCAACACTTTGAATCGAGCCCGGAAGACTGTTGGCAGCCAGTGCAGAGATCGGAGCACTGGTGTAATGTGCTCCCAGAAGCCCAGCTCTACCAGGAGCCGGGCTGCCGCATTTTGCACCAGCTGCAGCTTCCGAGCCGTCACCAGAGGTAGCCCCATGTAGAGCGTGTTGCAGTAGTCTAACCGAGAAGTAATGAAAGCATGGATGATCATGGCCAGGTCTGGAGCCAGAACCAGCAGCCAAAGCCACCGCACCAGATGTAACTGGTGGAAGGCACTCCTTGCCACAGCCTTCACCTGGAGATCCAGGGGGATCTGCACATCGAGGAGCACCCCCGGTTCTGTACCTGGGAAGTCAATGGAGGGCAGACCCCATCAATCGATGGGGCCATCAACTCCACCGAGTTACCCACTAACATCACCTCCGTCTTGTCAGGATTCAGTCGCAGTCAGTTAGCCCTCATCTAGTCCCCCGCAGCTGCCAACACTGGGTAAGCACCGAGACAGCCAGGCCTGGATCAGTCAAAAATGAGAGATACAGTTGGGTGTCATCCGCATACTGATGACACTTCACCCCAAACTCTCTGATCACCTCGCCGAGCAGCTGCATATGCACATTGAACAGGAGAGGGGACAAAACAGAACCCTGTGGAACCCCACACGGGAGGTCTCGGTAGGATGAAAAACTGTCGCCGAGTACCACCCGTTGAGTTCGTCCGGTTAGGAATGAGTGGAACCATTCAAGAACGATCTCTCTCACCCCCGCACTGTCCCGCAGGCATGTCACCAACATCTCATGGTCAACGGTATCAAATGCAGCCGACAGATCTAATAGGACCAATAGGATCGATCGACCCCGGTCTTTTTCACAGCGGAGATCATCTACCAAGGCCACAAGTGCTCTCTCAGATGAAAGCCAGACTGTGAGGGATCAAGATAACTGACACGGTCAAGATGCCCCTGGAGCTGCTGAGCCACTACCCGTTCAATAGCTTTCCCTAAAAAGAGAAGGTTAGAGACAGGCCAATAGCTGGCAGGGGAGTCATCTTCAAATGATGGCTTCTTGAGCAGAGGCTGCACCACCACCTCCTTGAGACAGCTTGGTACTCTGCCCTCCCGCAGGGAGGCGTTGACCACCCTGGCCAGCAACAGCCCCATTGTCTCCCGGCAGCTCTTAACCAGCCAGGACGGACACGGATCTAATTCACAAGACGTGGCTCAAACAGTCCGAAGCACCCCCATCACATCAGCGGGTGTCACCGACTTAAAATGATCCCATAAAATTGGACATGGCGGGGCTTCTACAACCTCTACCTCCTCCACTGCATTAAGTGCAGCATCAAGGTCTTGGTGAATATGAGCGATTTTCTCCGCAAAATAATCCGCAAAAAGGTCACAGTGGCCGAAAGATGACTCAACCCCCGGGTTGAGGGAGGCTGCACTGACCAGCCCCTGTACAACCCAGAACAACTCCACTGGATGGGATTTCGCGGACGCTATGAGGACAGCAAAGAACTCCCTCTTTGTTGTCTGCATAGCCATGGCATAGGCTCGTAAACTAGCTCTTTGACGCAATCTGTCAGCTTCTGCATGAGCTTAATGCCACCATTGCTCCAACCATCGCCCCTCCTGCTTCAGCCTCCATTAGCAGAGTATTCCATAGCCTGACGAGGTCATCAATGAGACGGTCATCGAGGTCAGAGGATAACTCCCCCAGAGCACCTAGAAACTGCACCGGGTCCATCAGCCTCTGGGGTCGGACCAACCTAATAGGTTCCGCACCCTGCCGGGGGCAGACATATGCTAGAAGGGAAGTCTGCAGGAGGTAATGATCTGTCCACGACAAGGGCACAGTTGATATCTCCCCCATTAACGAAGCACCCACCTCAAGGCCAGTGCAGAACATGAGGTCCATTATTCTATACGATAGTACGTGGTACTTTACCTCATTGGGTAAGTTATCCCAGAGTAACTGTCCATGCAACCATTCTCATACAGTAACAGTTACTAGGCCTTGTTCTCACAAATAAGGGTAGGCTCCCTCCACCTCTGCTTTGATGAGCAGCGGGATCCAGCTGTTAAATAGCTCTTCCCTTCCCCCAAAACTCTGCTTGGAGGAAACTTGCAGGAAACTGTCAGCAGGAAGAGCTAAAAAAAAACAAGCAGTCATTGAGAGAGAGATGCTGTGAGGAAAACACAAAAGGAGGAAGCACTGATGATTTTTGGGATTGCAGAGGACTCAAGCAGGGGAGTAATTAACTTCCCTTCTGTGCAGAAGATCTCACTCCTGACAGTAGGAACTTCCTCCCCACCTTATTTATTTATTCATTCAAACTTATACTCCAACCTTTCCTTTAAGACTCAGGGTGGCTTACAAAATAAGAACCCTATGAAAAATACATAAATATATATAAATATATATAAAAATCCCCATGAAAATCCTTTTACCCCCGCATGTTTGGAGAGAGAACTATATCCCTTTTACCAGTACTTTAAACTTCTTGCTTGTGGGATCAGAGGGGAAGTTAAAATTAGTTAGGGAGTTCTTCGCTCCAAAAGCATACAGTGCTTGTGGAAACAAGCCCTAACCATGTTTATTTAACCCCTGGATTAGGATAAGTCACAGAGCAGCTAGACTAACCTAGGTATAGGTTTACTCAGATTAAATTATCCCTGGGTATTTTCAGACGTTACGATCCCATGCTCAACCATGGTGAATACCCACATGGTGAGCAAGGGACCGTAACGTCTGTTGGCCCAACAGGTGATTCCTGCCAGATGTTCACCCCCATGAATCATGGGCGGGAATCTCATTGACCACGCAAACGGCCCTCCTGCCAGGACCATGGCCATTTGCGTGGTCAATGAGATTCCCGCCCATGATCAACGGGATCGTCACGTCTGTCCCCTGACCACGGCCCGGAATCAGCGGGCACCGCATTGGCCGCGGCGCCCGCCTGTCTCCCAGAGGGCAGGCGACCTAGGGAGTGTGGGGTGGTGGGGCTGTGCAGCCACACATTGGCCGCACAGCCCTGCCCCCTCCCCCGATTCCCCGCTGGGATCAGCCGGCACGTCTGTTGGCCGTGCCGTTTTGATCCCGGCGGGGGATCAATTGGTGATTCCGTGACGGGGCCAATACTGGCCCCATCACGTCTGAAAATACCCCATTAAGCAGCATTTTGTGTGAATTTAGTGAAAAGTGAAACTGGAGTGGCTCCTTTGAAATTGGTTGGCTATAAATTGGTTGGTATAAATAAATACATGCAATTGGGAATTCAGTATTTATTTAAATTATGCTCTTTTGGCAAACATTCATTCAGTCAAGCATTTTGCAAACTCATCTGCTAATAGAAAGCAAAGCACACACAGGACAGAAAAAGCAAACTTGTTAAAACTCTTAACAAATATCCAAGCAAAATTGTCTGTAGCATTTGTCCAGATTCTTCTAGATGAATGCTAAGATCACAGAAGACAATTTTGTTTGCAACTAAACGTTTTGTTTGGTCAGAAAATTTCCAGGAGATTGTTGTTCTGCCATACACCTATAAGTCAAGCTATCTTTTACTAAGAAGAAGTCAGCTATCTTTTGAGTTATTCTAAAAGCCTTTTTTTTCCTCTTCAGAATGATCACGTCTCTCTTTTCCTCTCCTCTTTTCCTCCAGATTGTGGTAAGGTGAAATAAGAGTTCAAACATATTCTTGTATATACTTGCAGTTTTCAAAAGTGTTTTCACACACATTAATTTCTAAATATTTATAAAGCACTCACAGGGAGCTGGCAGCGGGTTGTTTTTTTTTAGTGGGTTGGGGCCTTACCTTTTCTCTTTTATGCACAGTTGGTTTTACCATGGTATTTACATACCTGAGGTTTGGAAAGATTAAAAGACCAATTACTGTTTTATCAGGATGCAATTTCCCATCATAATGGATACTGTAGCAGAGTGTTCCTCCAGTGCCTGCAAGGGTGGGGGCTGGCATGTGTATGGGAGTTAGATTTCCACCCTGTACATGCCCTACCCCAGCCTTTCAACCTCTGGCAGAGAGTTATTCTTTATATGGCTTTCCAGCCTATCAGTTTGGGGCCCCAAGGCTGAGGTAAGTACTTAGCTTCTGAAGCCCCCTGGATGCGCAAGGAGATTAGTTGTGTCGCTCTGGCCTCCAGCTTCCTCTTATAGTCAGCCTACGCTGCCAAAGTCCTTGAGGGCACTTATGGTACCCTCACTGAATCTTACAGTTCTTAGCAAGTCCAAGGTAACAACCCTTCCAATACAGATCTCAGAACAGATCTCTTCTAGGTGTGTTCACTAGCAAGTCCCACTAGAGCAGTTCCTTGTTGCTTTAAGGCCACTTCCACATTCTTGCTTTCCTGTCCTGGGTGTCCTCCTGGGGAGTTCTCTGTTGTGAGGGCCTTCTTTTACGGCTATACAGCTCAGACAGAGCATCTCTCTTTTATGCCCCGACAGTGCTGAGTCATCTATCACATAATCCAGCTCCGATAGAGCATGTCAGCTACAGCCCATCTCTAGAGAACGGGTGGGGAACCTCAGACCCAGGGGCCAAATGCACAAGTTTTAATGTGGCCCCTTCCTAGTTCCTGGATCTGGCCCCTGGGTCCAGTTCAAACCCCAAAACACTGAAAAACTGAGGTCAGCATAAGGGAGCAGAGAGGAGGGAATGCACACACGGATAGAGGACAGATCCACGACACAGGGTATTTTCAGACATGATGGGGCCAATTGACCCCATCACGGAACCAATCTGTTGATCCCGCGCCGGGGCCACTGCATCATGGCCTAACAGACGTGCCGGGGGCTCCTGATGGGGAATCAGGGAGGGGGCGGGGCCGCGTGGCACAACGTGCGGCCGCACGGCCCCGCCCCCCCACACTCCCCTGCCGCCCGCCCCCTGGGGAGACGGGCGGGCGCCGCGGCCAATGCGGCCGCAGCGCCTGCCCAAATTGACCACGGGCCGGAATCCCTGCGGGGATTCCGGGCCGTGGCCACCGTCCAGATGTGACGGCTTGGTTCATCGTGGTGGGGAATCACCTTCACCACGCGATCACCGCCGGCCCCGCCGGTTCAGCTGATCGCGTGGTGAATGTGATTCCCCACCGCGATTGCCCATGGTGAACATCTGGGGGGGAACATCCGTTCCCCCCATCAGAGGTTATGCGGTCACAACCACCACAGGGAATTGACTGTGGTTGACTGTGATCGCGTAACGTCTGTAAATACCCACAGATTCATGGGCTGGAGCTTCCTTTTCTTGTGCATATCCCTTACACATCTCCTTTCCCAACTTCTGTGTGGCCCTTGAAGCTTGTACTAATGCTCAACGTGGCCCCCAAGAAGGAAAAGGTTCCCCACCCGTGCCCTAGAGGGAGTGCCAGAGCACTTCTAAGCAGGATTTTACATATAACCTGTTATTAGCTTAACTCCTCACTAGCAGGAGTGTCAGCTCCTTTTTAGGCCAGGTTCTCAGTCACCCTATCACCAATACATGAAAAGAAGCCAATAATTTTCTTGCAAATTCTACCCTTAAGCTACCTTTCTATTCTAATAAGGTGGTGAGCAGTTAAATTGCCTTCATTTCAGTCCATAATATACCAAACAATTTAAACTATTTTGTAATATATGGCCCTTTTCACGAGATGCCCCCACCCATCTCCACACAGTTTCACTGCCTGTGGGAATGTCGCAGGGGATGGTTGGGGATGTGTGTGAGCTCCCGCGCTACATCCATCTTCACCCATTACCCACGCACGGAGCAATGGACTCCAATGCTGGTTGCTCTGTGGGTGGAGATGGGTTTGCATCCATGGGAACAGGTGCCCACGCACCTCCACCCACCATGGCTGCACACCCGTCCCCCCACCCACCCAGACCCATTTGAAACGGGCCATATGATCCTCTCAAAATGGGCTGGGATCCTTTATAAACACCACGGGATTATACTGGACTAGTTTCCCCATATGATATGGGAAAACTAGTCCAGTATAATATCGTGGTGTCTAAAGGATCCCAGTCCATTTTGAGAGGATTATATGTCATATGCACTTCTTCTGGTCGCACTTTCGTCTGCTTTTCCAAGTCTAGTTCATGATGAGGAGGGCTGAATAACTGAACAGTGAATTTTGTTGCTTTATACTCTGTCACGATGGACAATGACACATTTGGCCATACTTCACAACACTTGGCCTAGCTGGATTTGTCACACCATGGAGTTCCGCTTCCTTCACCCCCCAAATTAGGCTGGTTTAAGCTTTCAGGGTCATTACAGCACGTGGTTATGAAACTTGATTGCAGCTAAGGCAGAGACTCACAATACCTGCTGTAGACTTTAGAAAGCAGTTTGCACTGATTGAGCTAAAACCAAATTTACCCATTTAAACCTCATTTTCACCATTCTGTTAAAAAACCTTATACTTCACTATCTTATTTGCAAGCACTTAAAATTAATGCTCTAATGGAGGGGTGGCCAGCCCCGCATCCCCCATGTCCAACCCCACTTGTCCCGGGTTTACACGAACCCAGCAGCTGCCATGGCCCATGGCCACCTGTGCGGCACCCCCTATCCCCCACACTTTAGAGTTGCAGACAGATTTCTCGACACTCTAGGCTGCTGCCCACAACTCTATGGGGTTGCCCAGGGCAACCACCAGCCAAGAGTGGAGCTGTAGTGGCTGTCTACTAGGCAGACGGACAGCAGCTCTGTCTCTGGCCAGTGCCCCGAATTTGGGTAGCCTGCTCTTCTGATGGTGTTCCGGGATGTTCTGGAGCACTGCAAGCGGGGCTGGAGCTGCTCCGCCTCTGCTCTGCCTTCACATCTGGCAGCCCACCTTTACACGGATGAGCCACCTGAGCATGAGGTGGAACAGAGGTGGGGCTGCTATCTGTCTGGCACCCATGGACCCATGGACGGTGCGTTTAGCTGAGAACCTTAGTTGTTGATTGAAGTGTCAACCAATAAACTTTCTCCATCAGAAAATGTTACAGTCCTGTATGCACTGCTTCCTGAATAGTTCTCTAAATGAAGCACAAGTTTACTGAAAAGCATTGCACACGTAATACTAAAAGTCCAAGCCCAATAAGAATTGACATCAGTTTGTGACCTTTTTTTAGCAACTGCCTTTTAAATAAACCGATTAAAATGTTATGTACAAATTTTAGAATGAATAATGCTAGCTGTATTTCTTAACTTCCAGCCTCTACTGTACTAATTTTTCAGCCAAAATAATGTTTTTTCTTACTTGGTAAACCTGTAAACTCATTTTGAGATCTGCAAGACAGGCTGGGCTTTTTTGCTTTACACATCCCATCATCTGTAAAAAACAGAAAGCAATGAACACTTCTTTAATATAATCTGAGCAGAATAGACTCTGATTATATAGCAAATGCACATAATTTTACATAGTTTTCAGTCAATAATCAAATTTTCAGTGAAAGGGGGTAGAGATGGGAGAAGTACCACTCCTCCATCTTATTTATTGTATTGACATGCTATCCAGAAAGAAAAAAAAAATCCCAAGAAATTGCTCTGCTTAGATCTGGAAGGACCAAAACCCTAAATCAGCTAGGGGAGAGATCACAAGCCTTTAGGATTTTCTCATGGGTTCTTTCAAATCAATGTTTCCTTCTGATGGTCCTATACGAGACTGCAGCACTGTGATACATTCTTAATATAATAATTTATTTTTAAAAAACATGTTAGTATTCAAAATGAGTCTGAGTTGGAAAATTATATTAAAATTAAATACTGCGGTAATGAACCCAGAGGGCATAGTGATTTCAAAAAAGAGAAGGAAAAATCTAATAATAATTACAATAAGTTTTGTAATTGAAAGAGCCATCAACATTTATCAGCAAATAATAATTTATCCCACATGTGTAATTTATCCCACACAGGAGCTCGTTTGGCTCCCACTCTCCTGTTATGTCGGCGTTTATGTAAGACCTGGCTGTTCCGTCAGGCCTTTGGTGAGGGGGGGGATGGGGTGGCTAGGGTCTTTTCCCCTGCATGTTGTAAATTTTTAACTGTTTTAAATTGTTTTATTGTTTCATTGTTTATACTGTTGTTCACCGCCCCGGGCTGCCCTGTGGGCAGGAGGGGCGGGATAAAAATTGTATATATAAAAACAAAATTATGTAAAAATTGTATTTGTACTTAAAATATGCATCGTAACAAAGGTCCAAAAAACAAACAGGCTGGATGTTTTTTTTTTTGTTTTTTTTTTAAGATCTTCAGGACAAACAGCAATTGTCTGAGAGGGGAAAAACATTTACAAAACCCACATGAAGTGTGATATAACTACTACTTATATAAAAAAGTTAATCATGGTGGTTTTATCTCGGCCTGCCTTATTTTTGCACTCCTGAATACTGGCTGATACTGAAGGCTATTGAGCACATCTTGCAAAGTGCCGAACACCTTCAACTCACATTGATTTCAGAGGTAAACTCAGTCAGCACTATATGGGATTGATCCCTAATAATGCAAGCATGCACCATTACTGAGTTGAGTTGAAAATATTAACATCATGATACATCAGTGACATGCCTATTCATATGACATTAACATCGGTATTTACCAGCATGGGTTAAAGACACCCCCCCAACAATACATCAATAATGCATTTAAAATTCCTTACCAGTAATTTGATCCTTGGTAGCAGTTTACTGTGCTCTAATGGATGTGTTGATAAGAGTCTGTCTGGGGAAGATAACAGCCTATTTCCTGTACTCTTCCTGTGGCCATAATCACAGATGTGTTTATTATTACTTACACTGTTAAAGGAATATCTGCTGTATTAAGGAGAAGATTGTGACATGCTTCTAAAACTAAGAAGTGTATTTTGCCCACTATGTATTGAATTTAGGGATTGGCTATTTAGTGAGCTGTCATGTTCCTTATGACTCAGTGATTGCATAAAATAATACTAAATTACTGATGTTCTCCAAATAGGAAAAATTGGTTTTAGATCCATAATGTAATAATAACATTATAATAGAAATAATGATAATATTGAACAGAGGCATAAGGGGTAGCACAGTCCCTTTATAGCTATCCATGTTTACATTTGCTATAGGCCACTGAAATTAAGGTTATGGGGAAAATTGCATTATTCTTCTCAATTATTTTAGTCCCTTCTTAGCAACTTGCTTTGCTTCTTCTTTGTAAAATGCTTGCCCAAGTATGCTCCAGACTCATATAGTGATCCTGATGTCTAATGTACTTTTGCATTCTACCCAGCTGTTATGGTGACAGGCATGCTATAAATGGGATAGTCAACATAATAGACTAGAGAGTGCCATCTTAAAATCAGCTCTACTGTAGTCCGTGTCTCAGAGTGACTTTTTTTTTGTCAACGTCCCATTCTTCCTTCGTAAGGAGAAAAGGTCCTCTCTACTTGACATGAGGCCAAGTTCTTTGTATCTTAAACACATGAGGGGCCCCTTTAATTTAATGGGATTACTTTTAGTATGAATTGCATGATCAGATCGTGCATCTGGAAAGAAAACAGCTCTCCGCCAACTGAGTTTGCTATAAAACAGCCACTGACTTCACTGGATACTGAATTATGTCTTTGCATAGTTCTCCTTTCAGATATTGTGTATGCTGTGCATTCACTCAGCCGCCATTGACTTCCAAAAGTAAAATTTACCCCCAGATATTGACTCATAAATTCCAGAAACCACCAACTATTATAGTGCTAATGAGTCAGCAGATATTATTCATACAGCTCTTACAACTACTGTATGTTTGTCCCCGCACAGGAAATAAGGCACACACTCAATAAACACACAGACAACATAAATTTTGGGTGAACTGGCCGCAACTGTTTATTAACAACCAGCCAACGATAACCTGTTGAAGAACAGAAACTAATTAAGAACCCAATCACCCTACCAATGAGAACGGTGGATCCCATACCCATCGAATTTGTCAGGATTAGCCAATTAGAATTTTTCAGACTCAATTACCCCTGAAGCCAATTAATTCGGTCAAATGATTTGGGTGAGTCCTAAGGGGAGTGAAGGTACACCACGACTGATTATCCCCCAGTCCTAATGACCCTCACTTCCCGCGTTCAGTACCATGTAATGTTCAATCCGGATTGGGCTCAGTGTTTCTTATGCGGAATTTGGTAACAATGGGTATTTTCAGACGTTACGTTACCAGACTCAACCACGGTGAGTCCCCCGTGGTGGTGGATGGTCCCGTAGCGTCTGGTTGCTCGCTGCCAGATGTTCACCATGGTGAACCACCGGCGGTGAGCAAAATAACCACGCTTTCGAAGATGGTCCAGGCACCATCCCCAAAAGCGTGGTTAATTGAACCACGGCCCGGAATTGGTGGATGGTAACATCTGTTACCGTCGCTGATTCCGGGCTGTGGCCCAGACCCTGGGTCGGAATCGGGTGCAGCAGCTGAGTTGGCCGCTGCACCCGCCCATCTCCAGGAGGGCAGGCAGCTGGGGGAGCGTGGGGGGGATGGGGCTGTGCGGCCGCACGTTGCGCCGCGCATTCCCCGCCGGAATCAGCCGGCATGTCTGTTGGATGTGACGTTTTGATTCCAGCGGGGAATCGAAAGGTGATTCCATGACGGGGCCAATAGGTGCCCCATCATGTCTGAAATCACCCAATGTGCCCCTTTCTCTTTAATAGTTCAACTCTTTGGGTGAAAACAGACATGACGCTATCCACCCTTTAACCACCCTTGGTGGTCATTTATGCATGTTTCAGGGCTGCATAGGGCACCAATACAGCCCTGCAACATAGGGTGTTTTCAGACGTTACGGGCGGCCGGTTCATCACAGTGGATTCCCGGTGCCAGCCACCCCCAGGGCGAATAAAAGCCCCGAACAGATGTGATGGGACCGGGACCACGGCTGGGAATCAGGCCACCAGATCACAGACTGGCGCAGGGCAACAGACATGACGCCGATTCCCAGCTGTGGTCAAAACACCCAGAATCCACCGGGCAGGGGCGGGACACAGACATGGCTGCCTGAGGGCAAAAGAAGCCAAAAGGCACAAAAGGGGCAGGTGTTGGGCAGGCAGGACAGCCAGTGCAGTGCTGCAGGTCCAAGGATGCACACACACCCCAGAGGAGGCACCGAGGACCAGTCCGGGGGCCCCAGAACCCCCAGGTCACACAAGCACACAGGAGAGGGGGGGTGCGGGTAGCAGGTGGCAGTGCTGGCTGGTGGGGACAGGTCGCTGGACACAGCCGGGTCATTGAGGCCATGCAGAGCGCTGCACCCAGGCACCTGGGAGGGCAACACTGAAGGGGAACCCCGGTTATGCAGGCTGACCCGGGGGGTGGGGCCCAGAGGGGGCCTGGGGCCACAGGCAGGGGCAGCAGCACCCCA
Organism: Sphenodon punctatus; assembly: GCA_003113815.1. Lineage (NCBI taxonomy): Eukaryota > Metazoa > Chordata > Lepidosauria > Sphenodontia > Sphenodontidae > Sphenodon > Sphenodon punctatus. Next base: position 1,572,418 of record QEPC01013994.1, read on the forward strand.
GGAAGTAGGCAACATCTCGGCAAGACAGGCACATCAGGGAGGGAGCAGCCAGTGGAGATGGGCCCTCCCGGACAGGGGTGGGAGCCCACACGGGGGCAAGACACCGGGGGGCCTGGAGGAACACCGGGACTCGCAGGCCGCTGCTGGGTGCCACCGCGGGCCCTGGGGATGGGTGCCCCGCTCAGTGAACCAGGTGGGGCCAATGGATCAAACCCCGGCAGTACCCCAACACGGACATGTGGTGGGCTATCTGGTAGTAGGCCTCGAAAGGGGCCTGCAGGGACAGCCCCAACTGCACATCCGACTGGGACCACACCCCATCAGGGCCGACAGTTCCACCGCGGAAGGCTCCGCCACACAGCAGGTAGCAGAAGGGGGCCTCCCAGCTCCAGCAGCCAGTGGTACACCGCCTCACAGGTGTGCTGGTACCCACGCACCCCGTGAACACAGGCAAAGTAGAACATGGCCAAGGCAGGACCCCCCTCAGCAAGGCACAGCATGGAGGCACCCAGGCTGCACACATTCAGTGCAGACACCGTCTCAGCTCCGGACCAGGGCGCATGAGTACACCACTTGTCCGGGAGACGCCCACCATGGAAGCGAACGAGGCCCAGGGTGTCCGCATGCAGATGGCAATCACGAGCGCTTGCCTCATAGCCGAAGTAGTGAAGTCTGGAGCTCAAGCTCACAAAGGCACCTGCACGGCTGGCAGGAGCAGCTGCACGACCGGGGTATTCCACAGGTTGCACAGAGACATGGTCACATGGAAGGTCCAGATATGGGGGGCCCCATGGGGGCCGGGAAGTGGGAACCCAGTGGATGGACAACCAGCCATGGTCCAGGGAGACAGGGAGAATAACACCAAGGACAGGGGGGCCCACATACCCTCACGGCCCAGGGGGGACCCCGGTGGGTCCCAGGGATGGGACAACAGGTCTCAGGCAGCAACAGTGTTGCAAAATGGAGCGAGGCATGGGGTGCGGACCCAGCACAGCTGCATAACACAATAGCACACACAGTCCAGCTAATTGGACCTCCAAGGCCAAGTTGTAGCAAACAGGGGGGGGAAGGGGGTGGTGGTGGTGATGCCTGATGGAATGCAGCTGCTCAGGGAGTGTGCAGACCCGCACGCCCATGCAGGGGCGAGGCCCGGTGCACTGCCTGCAGGTGTACCCAATTACACGCAATCAAAACCTGGCCCCCCATGGGGGGTGTGCCTGGCTAGGGGCCCACCCCCTGGCCAGCCCTGCCATCAGAGGCCCTGTATAACAGTTCATTTCCCCCCTGGGGCCCCACCACCATGCAGTGGGACAGGGCATCCGCCTATTGGATGCACCTCGTGGTCGCAGCCGAGTGGGTCCGTGACTACACAGAGCAGCTGCGCCTCCTTACCGCGGAGGTGCACCTGGCTGTCCGGTGCAGGTTTCCCTGGCCTGGAGAGCTGCAAGGGCCCGCAGAGCACACCATGGGTACAGGAGAGTCCGTGCTCACCTCAGGGCACAGAGGGTCTCTGGGGCAGATTGGCAGGCTGTGAGCCGGAGCTGGATCTGGCCCGCAGCGCTCTGTGAGGATGCCAGGCGCCTCCTGTGGGCAAGGGAGATCATGCGCCAGGCTGCCCTGCTCGCTATGCCCATTGACAGATGCCTATGGGTTGCAGAGCGCCCACAGACGTGGTGGGCTAGGGCACTGGCCCAGTGGGGAGAGCCAGCCTGGAGGGCCCACTTCAGGATGGACAAGCACACCCTGCTCCACCTAGCTGAGCTCCTTACACCCTGGCTGGAGTATCAGCACACCGCCATGCGGACCCCCATCTCCATGGTCCAGCGGGTGGCAATAGGGGTCTGGGCCCTAGCAACGCCCAACTCCTGCCGTCCGTGTCCCAGCACTTTGGGGTAGGGCTCAGCACTGTCGCTTGTATCCTCCGGGATGTGTGCGAGGCAGTGGAGGGCGTGCTCCTGGACAGAACGATCCAGCTGGTGGACCAGGGGGCTGTGATGGCGGCATTCGCGGACAGAGGCTTCCCCAACTGCATGGGAGCCATGGACGGCACCCACATAGAGATACTCTGCCCCTCCTCCGGGGAGGCACTAGAGTATGTGAACAGGCATGGGTATTACTCCCTGCAGCTGCAGGGGGTGGTGGATCACCGGGGCCGGTTCATAGACATCTAATTGGGCAACTCCGGCCGCAGCCACGATGCCAGGATCATGACCATCTCCCCCTTCTATGCTCGGATGTTCCGGGGGGACTTCGCTGACATGGGCATGAGCTGGATCGAGGGGGTCCCGATGCCCCCCTGTATCCTGGGGGACCCTGTCTACCCCCTGACCCGGTGGTTGATGAAGGTCTACCCTGTACCGAGGACCCCTGAGGAGGTGCTATATAATACCCGCCTGTGCTCCAGCTGGACCATGGTGGAGCGTGCCTTCGGGGCCCTCAAGCAGCGCTGGAGGAGTGTTGTTGGCCGGCTTGATTACACCGTGGCGACCTCAGCCCTGGTGATCGGTGCCTGTTGTGTGCTCCACAATGTATGAGAGACAGAGGGGGCAGCCCTGGAGTACCCCGAGACCCACTGGGACCCCGGTTCGGTGCCCCTGTATGTGAATGCCGAGAACCCCAGGGAGTTACGTTATGCAAAGCAGATCCGGGATGCCCTGGCAAGGCATATCGCCCGGGGGGCCCAGGTGTGAGGGCTTCCCCCCCAGGTCCATCCCCTGGGGTACCTTGGCCATGCCCCTGCATGGTTGGCCCCCCCCTCACCCACAAATGGGCCCGGCAGCCATAATAGTGCAAGCACCGTTTATTGCACCCATGTGTACACATCCACCCTGACCCTCCACCCAGGTTGTGCCCTGTCCCCTACAGTGCCCCCATCACACTGCCCTCCCCCTCCCACCCCTTCCCCCCAAACCCCCTCGTTTCCTTGGTCGTCCCCGTGAGCGCCCAATGGGGGCCATGGAGCCCTGTGAGCTTTCCTCCCCCCCACTGTCCATGTTCCCTGCAGTGTCCTGTGCCATCTCCTTGTCCAGCAGGGGGGGCCGCCGGTGGGGGGGAGGGGTGGGCCAGAACCTGGGGTGGCCCCCTAGGAGGCTGCACCCTCTGGAGCGCAGGGGGCACTGGTAGGCAGATGCGCAGCCCCTGAGGGTGTGGGGGCGCCTGGGGCACCTGGGTGGAGGGCGGGGCTGCCGAGGGTCCCGGCATTGGGACCTGGGCAGGCAGGGTGCCCAGAGGTGTGCCTGCCATCACATAGGTGCACATCATGCTGGCGTGCAGAAGCAGGGAGGTTCCATTATTGTGGGACCTATCCATCTTTGCTGAGTGCTCCCGCACCATGCCTGTGATGGCCTGCTCCAGCCTCCCGAGAGCCTCCACCTGCCTTCTGTGTTCCCGGTGCTCCCACCTCTGCTCCAGGCGCACCTCGGCCTGGAGCCTCCTTTCCCTCACCTCCGCCCGCTCCAGGGACCGCTCGATGGCCGCCTTCATCCAGTCCATGGCCACTATCATCCTCTCCCCCTGTTCCGCTGAGGTCTGGACGATCTCCTTCGTCTGTTCCTCCCTCCACCTGCAGACCTGTGCCCGGTACTCCCTCATGTGCTGCGCTGAGGCCACGGACCCTGGGGACGCTGGCTGCCGGTGTTGCCCTGTTGGTACAGGAGGGTGAGTCCAATCCTGCCCCGGGCCCCTGCCCGGGATGGGACAGGGGACCCTCGGGCCCCCGGGTGTCTCTCCTGGCCCCTCCCCACCCCTCAACCCCAGCCCATCCCACCCCTTCCACCTGCCCGGGGACCCCCTCACTGCACCCTTGAGTGCCCTCCCTACCAGACCGCCTGCCTCACCTGGTTCCTGCACCTGCTGGCTGGGCTCCTCAGCAGCTGCCTGCTTGGTCGCCTGGGTCTGGTCCCAGGTTGTTCCATGGTCTGCAGGCGAGGAGGGGGGTTGTGGGTGTAGGGGTGTGCGGTTGGGTGACCTGGGGAGGGGCCCCCTCCCACCTTGCCTGTCGGAGGCTGGGGCTGGCCCTGGCCCATCCATCCCCACCCCCCTTGGCTCCATGGGCCCAGTCCCTCCCACCTCCAGGTCGCCCACTTACCCTCAATGTCCATCTCGGATCCCTCTGAGGCTGGCCCCTTGGTGTGGGAGTGCTCCCCCATGGACCACTGGCTGAGGGTGATGAGGGTGCCGGCCTCGAACTCCGCGTGCCCGGCCTGGGTGTGTGTGCTCTCCGGGCTGCTGTCGGGGGGGCCTGCAGGTGCCGGAGGTCCCAGGGCATTCCTCCTGGGGGTCCGGGGCCCAGGGGGGCGGTGAGGGGAGGGGGTACCTCAGCTCATTCCCTGCCTTGGACCACAGCGCTCCCCACGAGCCTTGGGGCGACTATGGACCCCTTCATGTGCATGATGCGGTCCAGGGCATCGTAGAATGGGGCGGTCTTGGCACCGTGTCCGGACCGCCTATTGTTGTCCCGGATGGCCTTGTACCCCCTCTTCAGCTTCTTGGCCTTGGAGCGGCACTGTGCCATGGTGCGATGGTGCCCCACCACCTTCCTCCTCCTTCTCCACTGTGGGTTGTCCTTCTCCTCCTCCTCTGCCTCCGCCTCCGCCTCCACCTCCTTCTCCACCCGGGCAGGGCCGGTGTCCTCCGGGGCTCGTCTGCCCGGGCCCTTTCCCTGTCTGTGGGGACAGGGGGTGGGGGGGTATAGGGTTGGGTGTGGGTCTGGCCCCCTTGCAGGGTGCCTCTTTACCCTCCTCCCTGTCTGGCACTCGGGCGTGCCCCATGACCCCCCTGGGTGCCCCTGAGCCCCCTGTTCCCCTCCCCTTGATTCCCCTTACCCGTTTCCGGGGTGCCTCCGCCTCCCCCGGTCCAGCTGTTGTCCCCGAGGCGTCATGTCCCAGCAGCTGTGGGTGTTGTCCCTGCACCTCCTCCATCCTGAGCACAACCACCTGCTCCCCCTGCTCTGCCTGCGCTCCCTCCACCGCTGCCCCTTCCTCCTCCTCCACTGTCGCTTTCTCTCCCGCTGTTCTCTTCCGCCTCCCTCCTCGCTCCATCCCGCCACGCTTGCCTGCTGCAGATTTCCCTTTAAATCTCCCTCTGATGGTTGTGTTGTTGCTGGTTGCCTGGCAGCGACGCTGCGTGCATTGTCCACGGCTGGGGATCATTTCCTTTGGTTCCATCGGGTGATTGGCGTCCAGATGTTACTTTTTGTTGGTTCCCTGTGGGGATCTCTTTGACCACTCTTCTCGGGATATTCCCCTGGGTAGCCCGGGAAGCGTGGTTGAAATTGACCCCATGTGGGTATTGAGCGTGGTGAACATCTGGCAGGCGCCGAACAGACGTTCAGGGCTCTTTGGCAATTCCGCCGCGGAATTTAGTGTGGTTCACTGTGGTTGAGCGTGATCTTGTAACGTCTGAAAATACCCATACATAAATAACCACCAAGGGTGGTTAAAGGGTGGTTAGTGTCATGTCTGTTTTCACCCTTAGTCTTTATAATGAAAGCAAAAAAGTTATTGTTCTGTCCAAGATGCAGTCCTTGCAGTGGTGCTATATGCCTGTGAAATTAAAATTCTGTATAATTTTCTTTTTAAAAATATATAGTACTATTTGCTGTTCAGCTAATTCTTGTTTTTAATCTAAGATAGTTTTCTAATGGCTAATAAGCTACAAAAGTTACAGTTACTTTGTAAATATGTGTGCATGATAGAGCTGAATTCTACTGCTTTAAAAAAAAAATCTAATTTTTAAAATATTTTATCATGAAGCTCAGATGCAACAACTTTCATTTAAAATAAAGAACGTGGGACTAGATTTTTATGGCTAACCTGTCCATTTTATAATAAACACATTAAATTAATGTTGACAATTTAACCTAATTTAGCCTGTAAAATCATTTAGGAGGAAATATGATGGGTCTTTCCTTTTACAGTTGACATGCATCACAATATAACAGCTAGCTTGTAACATTACCAACGTGTTTATGCAGAGATGTAAGATGTAAGGGTTGCTAAATTAAAGGTGTTTTTAAAGATGATGTGTCCACGCATGGTCCCCCACTGTCCACGTGTCCAACCACTTGTTTGAAACTGGTGCGCGGGGAGGTGCGCTCCCATGGAGCACTCCTGGAAAATCTGGACTGCCCTGTGTGGGCCAGGAGGAAGCTGCTCATTTGAAGCCATCCCCATGAACTTCACATGCATGGGGGCCCCGCTGCAGCCCCATGCACTGACCACAGACGCCCCTTAAGCCTTGCTCATTTAAAAACACCTTAAGATGCTTCATCAGCTTTCGGTAAGTGTATATGGACATTGGAACATTAACAGCCAATCAGACTCTGAAATTAGCATTTAAAGATATACAATGTTGATAACGGGCTACATGTAAATTGATTCTTTGGTAGGTATTTTAATTATTTATAATGAATGTATTTGTCAAATAGACCAATAATTATCATAAATGCTGGATGTAGAAAGATTCGTCTCCTAATGGGCTGGTCTGTTGTTGTAACCTGGTGCGGAGGCTGCGTCCGTACATCTCTGGCCTGGACCTGGCCTCCCTCATCCATGCCTTTGTCACTACGAGACTGGACTAGTGCAATGCGCTCTATGTGGAGCTGCCCTTGTCCCTGGTTCGGAGGCTGCAGCTAGTGCAGAATGTGGCAGCCCGGCTCCTGTTGGGGACGGGAGCACATAACACCTGTGCTCTGGACTCTGCACTGGTTGCCAATAGCGTGCCGAGCCAGGTTCAAGGTATTGGTATTGGTATTGATCTATAAGGCCCTTCACGGTCTGGGCCGCTCGTACCTCAGGGACTGCCTCACCCTCTGCGCACCAGAGTGGCTCCTTCGGTCTGCTGGAGGATGCCTTCTTGGAGGTCCCCCATGTTAAGCGGGGGGCCACAAGGGAGAGGGCATTCTTGGTGGCTGCGCCGCGCCTTTGGAATTCCCTCCTGGACGAAGCTCGCCTGGCCCCAAGCCTTTTAACATTCCAGCGAGTTTGTAAAACCTGGCTGCTCGTCCAGATCTTTGTGTGTGTGTGTGTGGGGGGGGGGGGTGTTAGGGTTTTTATCTCCATCCTACCCTTATTTATTGTTTATTTTGTCCTAGCCCTGTTCTAATTGTTTATATTATTATGACTGTTTTAAATGTATATTATTGTATTTTTTATTCTTCTAAAATTGTTAGCCACCCCGAACTGTTGTACAGGAGGGACAGGGTATAAATTGGTTAAATAAATAAATAAATAAATAAATAATAAATAAACCTGAGATCCCAGCACTGCTGAAAGTTAGTCTGGTTTAATGTGTAATTTCACAAACACTTTTTTTGTAATCAGACTTAAGGTAGTTGTTTCATAATGTTATTACTATTACCATTGTTAACAGTGAAACTACTGCAAAATAGCACTGCTAATATGCATAGGCAGATTCACAGGGGAGACTCAGGAGGCTTCAGACTTGC
>QEPC01013994.1:1580781-1637448 GCA_003113815.1 Sphenodon punctatus
GGTGCCTGCCTCTGACTGGCACTGCATGTGCTGCTATTTATCTGAAAAATGGTCTTCACAGGGACAACATCAATTGCTTATAAAATTGGGTACCTTTATCAAATTGTTCTGTAGTTTGGCAAAAGTGCCAGTGAAGGTATGTGATACATTCTTGCCAAATATCTTTTAAACAGGATGGAATATACAAATGATACAGCTGGAAATATATTTTCAAGTTAATGTCTTATACTATCAGGACCCTTTATCCAATCTTTCTAAAAATTGGCAGGAGAGTTAGGCTTATAGAGGGACATAATATTCACAGGTGTAATGCAAATTGGATGCAAGATAAAGACGTTGTAGCCATGAATGTGTATGGAGCTTTTCTGAAAATCACAACATTCAATTGCTTCTAAAATCGGTTTCCTTTACCTAATCATTTCACAAATATGTACACATAGTGCTCTCCATTGGGGGTACACCCATCCCATGTTTAATCAGAATTGAATAAGAAACAAAAGAGTTACAGCCAGAAATATGTTTTTCAGGTTTTTCCCTTTATTTCAAAAACAAAATGTCGTTTTCCTTTCTATTTTCTTGGGTGGTTTCCCATGGCTTTGGGGTGGGGGATACTCTGGCCTAACACTGTTGTTCACTTGGTAGGGGGTGGGGCTGGAGGCAGGGCCTGCTCACCTGGGCAGAGCTATACTAACTTTGGACTTCAGCCCCCCCATCCACATCACTTCTGCATCCGCCCCTGATACGAGTAACTCACCAGCATGCAAAGAAAGAAAATGTGAGGCTTAATTCTACTCTAATGTAGATAGGGTCAATCTTGAATAATTCTTTTGTATCTTCTGTATAATATCAAGAAGTCAGTTAAACTTCTCTGGATCTGCACCACTGAAAATGAGAAAGAAATTGGATCCAGATATGGTCCGGCACTAGAGATTTAGGGCATATTAAGGCCCTAAATAACTGTATAGTTGCTATATACATGCATAGCTTTCACCATGTGGATAATCCTGTTGACTTCAATGGAAATCTTTTGCATGATTGGTGACTAAAATGATAATGGCTATTTCATGTAATTAGAAGTGGGGCAGTCACTGAAAGCAAGCATAACATTTTGACTTGATTTCATCAAGGCAAGACTGTTGAAACATTTATTTATTTATTTATTTATTTATATTTATTAGCTGCCCCCTCATGCCTATGGCATCTCGGCATTTAATCTTTTATTCCAACATTAATTGTATTCCCTACTGGAAAGAGGAAATGCAATAAACAAAGTGTAAATCGGGTATTGGCAACATTTCTCATTATAGATACTCTTTCTCAATAAATTCTTGTGGTTGTTTTCTTCAGGTTGTTCAGCTTTAAATAACTGCGAAAGGATAGCTGTGCATAGTTTGGTCCTGTTAGAATAGAATAAAAAAATAAAGTAGAAGCACAGACATGGAGATATTTCAGTGAGCATGCTGATTAATAATCCTAAAAGCTTGATAACACTAAGCACTTGTTCAATATAAACCAGGTTGGGTAGCTTCCCAGTTCCAAGAGCCATGGACCAAAATCTTCATATGGCCCAAGTGCCACATGCTCAGGCCCCTTTGAAGCATATCCTGTGCTGGACCCTCCTCAGGGGCATAGCTACTATGAAGCAAGGGGGCTCAGTTTAACTCGGTCCCTGAACACCAAGGGGGCCCTTTGCAAGTGGCTAGAGCACCCACTAGAATATGTTCAGAGTGGGCAGAGATGTGGGGAACAGGAACAACACACACACTGCCCATGTCAGATTGTGGTAGGAGCAGATCTTGAACCCAGATCTTCCCCTAAGGGCTTGGAGGCAGGCTCTGTACCCATTCCGCCACGATGACTACCTGGTGTTCTCTCCAAGCTGGAATCTTCTGTTTCTTCACCCCCCACTTCTCCCTAGGGTGGACACCTCCCCTTTAAAAGAGGATGCTTATGAATAATACATAGTGCAGGGCTGCACTGGAATCAATGCAGCCCTGCAACATGTATTTTTCATAAGTTTCCTCTTTTAAAGGAGAGGTATGGCCACCTTACTTCTCCCTGATAGGTTGAGTCTCACCTGCCTACTTATTGGCTTCCCAGACTATATAAGGAACCCACAGGAAACAGGAAGTGTCTTCACAACACAGGTACAGTTTAGCCCTGCCTATGGATAGAGGCACTCCAGTCCTCTAGCTCTCCAGCTTCCCAGGTATCCAGTCCTCTAGCTAAGCTCACCAGGTTTCTAGCTTCCTGGCTCACCAGTCCTCTAGATCCCTAGACTTGCCAACCCCTAAAGACCCAGTGCCAGACCCTAAAACACTCAGAGCCAGCTCAGCTAGGCTCTGACAAACTCCACCCACTCTGAAATTCTTCCAGCCACTTGCAAAGGACCCTGCCAAGAAGAAAGTTTTCATAGAAAGTTTTAGAGTACCAGACCTGTCCCCGCCTACGCTTAAAACTTCCTGGTGGGGTTGCTGCTTAAAACATCCTGGTAGGGAGGTGGAGGAGTGGAGCATTGGGAAACATGACGGCACCACCACCTTTGCAGGGAGAGATAGAGTCTTGCCAAGAGCCCCCTGGGGAGGACTGATGCTTAGGGAAATCCTACCTCCTTACCCTTAGAGGGGCCCATAATTGGAACATGAGCCCAGGCAGGCCCACTACAGCCTTGCTGTGCCACAGCCTCTCCTGATTTGTAATTGACTGAGGGAGCTGATTCTGGCTGCTGCAATTCTGAAGAGTAGCTACAATCTGACACTCAGGTGCACTGCAATAAAATGCAGGACCAATATGGCAGCATGGTGCCTGGGTCTGGCTCTAGCAAAGAGCCTCAGTTGAACTGCCCAAGAACCGCATGCAATTCATAAGCCACAGCTTGCCCACCTCTGATATAAACTAATGACAGAGTTTCAGTCCATTAGAAAGGCTTCTTGTGAGATTAGATTACTACTGTCTTCCCTTGATTTGTAGGAAGTTTATCTGAATTCTTTTTAAAAAAAATATTTGTTATAAATATGTTAACATAAGTAAACTCTGTAAGCAAGATCAGAGTACATCTTTGTCTTTTCAGCAAGTGGATCAGTTTATCACAGTGGTGTATTTTATGAAAAAATGCCAGATACATCCAATTCTAGTGCTGGCCACAGTCAGAAGTTGGGGAGATCTGGGGGTAGAGGAAGAATCCCCACCCCCTAGAATCCTGCATTTTTCCTTGCCCAGGGCCCCGACTCCTGAGAGTGGTAGATATGTGCCTGGCAACAATGTGTCTCTTTCCACTCCCATCAGTCTTTCTGAGAAGTCTGCAGGGGAAGGGGGGTGGTAGGTGGTTGTGAGTCTGAATGCCGATTAGGCAAGTGGCCGGCAGCACCACTTTTCTCCAGCTTGGCAAGTTTATACCCCTCCCAATGTTTACTATCTCTGCCAACTTTCAGAAGGATTGGATAAAGGGTCCGGTGATATATGCAATTCATTTATAAATGTATGTCTGACTGTAAGATCTTTTTAGTTCAACCAGTGTACATGAATGAATGAATGTTTTATTACGGTCAGAGACCATATAGCAGAAGGTACAAATAGTGAATACACAGAAAAACAAGGCCACAGCACCAACAAACAGAGCGGGTGGTCCAGTTACAACATATAATACGAGTTAAAATAAAATACTCAGAGCAAACCCCCAAGAGACAAAGCTGGCCCCATACTCCTAAGCAAAAATGGCTACCTGAAATGGTAGCCTGGTGTGGACTACCCATTTCCAGGGGGTTTGGGTCTAAAAGAACCTTAAAATGGCATCACGTCAAGCAAGGTATTGAAAAATAGCCATATGACTGATGCTAAAATAGACCAGAAGTCCAGTCCTAGGAAAAACACCAAATACTATTTGGAGAAATCAGCCGGTACACAGGGTTTAAAATAAAAAAAATCCTGCCTTCGCTGAACTGCCTTAACTAAGAAAGCAGCAAGGTTTTTAATATCCTGAGCATCGGAGGAGACAAGCAACAAATACAGAAGGGCCGGATCAGATTCCCAGAAAGAAAGCTCAGATGGGGTCCCAGGTATTCATCCCTTAAGGCATCAAAGAGATGACAGCGCTGAATAATATGGCTGATGGTTTCTACGGCATCGTTGTCAAAGGGACACAACCTCTCTAAAAATGGAACACCCTGTATGTAGCCCTCTAGAACTCGTGAAGGGAGGGAGTTGACCCTGGCACGGAAAACGAGGTTCTTAGCTCTAGCTGAAACCGCAGAAACAAGATAATCCACCATTTGGCCCTGATCCGGGACCCAGGTGAGTACATGAAATTTGGCAGGGCTATATCTCACACCTTCAGGATCATCTCTGTAACCAAGCCAAGCATGTGCACCTGGGACCTTGCATCTTTGTGAATGTTACACACCTTGTCTCTCCCTCTGTTCTCCTTCCTTCATCTCCCCCCCCCCCCGGTCTCTCAGATTGTAAGCCCTATGGCAGGGATTGTGTCTATTCCATTACTTTGTAAAGCACCATGTACATTGCGGGCACTATATAAATGCTTGATAATAATAATAATTAATAATCTCTACCAAATATCATAAAGATGTGATAAAGGGTCCCAATTTTATACACTTGCACAGCATATGCCGAGAATGAGCGTATATCAGGTATTCTCTTAAGTGTCACTGTGGTGTAATATCTGTTTGTGATGCCAATTGGCCAGCAGAAATGTCAACCAATTATTTATTATTATTAATAATAAATATATATATTTATTTATTTATTTTATAAATTTATACCCTGCCCCTCCTGCAAGCAGCCTGGAGCAGCTTCCAACAATAAAATATAATACAATAAAATACAATTTAAAATAATCCATAGCAATATAAATTATTAAAACAGGGCTCAGGGCCTTCATCAAACAATAATACATTATAAATAATAAATCAGTTGGGGGAGCTAAAAAACCCTTACCCCACCCTCTCCCCCTCCCCAAAGGCCTGGGCGAACAGCCAGGTTTTACAACTTCACCGGAACAACATGTATATGCCGTCCCCTCCTGCTACAGGCATCTCGGGGTGGCTAACAACATTTTAAAACACATAACTAAAATACAGTTAAAACAGCCTAAAACCCCCAGATTAAAATAACCCATACCCAAACCCTCCCTAACCTAACCCAACCCAACCCCCCGTCCACTACCCATCTCCCTCACCCCTACCCACTCCCTTCCCTGAAGGCCTGGACGAACAGCCAGGTCTTACAGACCTGGCGGAAGGGACCAGTTGAATTGAGGGACCAGCAGGAACTTGGAATTAGTTGAGCTTCCTCTGGGAGGAAGTTCCACAGCCGCGGTGTGACCACCAAGAACACCCTCTTCATTTTGTCCCCCCCGGCTAACCTGGGGGACCTCCAAGAAGCCACCCCCAGTGGAGCACAAGGATCACCCCAGGACCCGAGGAGTGAGGCGGTGTCTCAGATAGAAGGGTTAAAACCAGAACCTTGAATCGGGCTCGGAATGCTATAGGCAACCAGTGCAGAGCTCAGAGCACTGGTGTTATGTGCTCCCTACAGCCCATCCCTGTCAAAAGACAGGCCGCCGCATTCTGCACCAGTTGCAGGTTCCGAATCATCCCCAGGGGCAGTCCCACATAGAGGGCGTTGCAGTAATCCAGCTTCGAGGTGATGAACGTATGGATGAGGGTGGCCAGGTCAGAGTCTGAAATATATGGCCGGCGCCTCCGCACAAGACGTAGCTGGCAAAAGGCTCCCGTCACCACTGCCTCTACCTGGCAATCCATCTGAAGCCCATCCAACAGGACTCCCAAGTACTGGACCCGGGGAGCCAGCAGGGGGTGGACCCCCTCAACAAGGGGAGCCATCACTCCTGCCACCCGACCCACCAACATCACCTCCGTCTTACCCGGATTCAGCCTCAGTCTGCTGTGCCACATCCAGTCAGCCACTGCCTCCAGGCACCGGGGAAAGCACCGAGACTGCAGGATCTGGGTCAGTTGAAAATGATAAGTATGGTTGGGTGTCATCAGCATATTGGTGGCAATGCACACCTGACCAAACCATCTCACAACCTCCCCCAAGGGTTGCATATAGATGTTAAACAATAATGGAGACAAAATAGAATCTTGCGGTATGCCACAAGAGAGGTCCTCGGGGCTAGATGTTTCAGCCCCCAACACTACCTGCTGGCTCTTTCTTGAGAGGAATGAGCGGAACCATCCAAGAACCTTCCCATCCACCCCCAGGGACCACAATCATCTCAGCAATAACCCATATTAGGGGTGGGACACTGGGGAGAATACCAGATACCAGATTTACCGGTATTGGATCTCCCCAGTATTGGATTTACCAGTATCGGCATGCCATTTTTTAAAACATTGGCCGGTTTCCTGGGTTTTTTACATGCAGATACCGGTGATTATCGGATTAATCTGATACCGATATTCCCACTCCTACCCGCCTACTGATATTCCCACCCGCCTTAACTATAGAGCCACTCCTGCGGCTCTATAATAACATGTTTAAATAATCTCACAGTTACAGTATTACAGGAATGCCTTAAAACCCCATTCCCATATGACTCTATCCAAAAGAGGTTGCAAATGTTTAGCCTCATTAAGCTTGTTTTTCCTGGCGTACAGGAAACAAAACAAATGTGTATAAGAGATTAACCTGGCATCTTATTGCCTCAATGTGTTTCAACTCTGATATAAAGGGAGGAGTTTGGGCTAGAAACAAGTGTTAAAATAATTTTAATTGTAATAAACATTACGTAAACATTTGAAATAAGGTGTGTTAATTAGAAGTAATAATTCATGGGCAGTCATTTAGCAAGAAATAGTTCTTCTGTCATTCCATAAGACTCCATAGAAAGAAAATTGTTTAACTTGCCATTCCTTTTATATAATAAATGGAATAACCTGCCTGAGGATATTTTAATTTGGAAAGCACAACCGATAGTAACTAGAATTATTCAATTACTTTGTAAAGCATCAGGTACATTGCTGGCGCTATATAAATATTTGCTTAAAATAATAATAATTAATAATTATTTGGATAGTCTATGGGTAAAGCCACATGAGACAGGTGGATCTGATATCCCGCCTGCTCGCCCCAGGGAGGGCGAATGCAGCCTCCACAGTTTGCAGGGAGAGCATTCCAAATTACCTGCTCCCTCGTGGGGCAACCGGGCGGATGGGCTGCTGTCACAAGTCCCACCATGCCTTTGCATGGGCCGAGGAGCTGTCCTGGCCCAGCCCTGCACCATCCCCCAGGCCACCCACTCAACCATGGTCGTGACATGAACATGCAGGCATGGTGAACTGCACCTGCTGTTCTATGGTTCCAGTAGACCTTGCTGTGGGGATGCACAGGCCCATCCACACAGGAGGCATCCCGTTAGTTTATTTTATTTATATATATTAGCCTAATATGAATAAGCACAGACGTTAATTCTGGCTATGCATTTATCTATGCATTTGTGTGCCTCAGGCAAGTCACTTCAACCTACTGATGTAAAGGTTTCCATGTCTGTGAAATGGAAATGCTGATATGTAATTGCCTTTGTACAGCACTCTGATATATATCCTTCTTACTAGTGTCTCCCGCTCTCACCTTGCCCTTCTCATTCCAGTTCAACACACCACTGGCAAAGTCATCCACCTTGCCCATCACTTTGATCACATTCAGCCCCTCCTCACCTCTCTCCATTGGCTCCCTCTACCTGAATGCATTCAGTGCAAGCTCTTTGTCTTTACCTTCACTGTTCTTCATACTCCCGCCTAACTTTCTGCACCTGTTTCTCACTATATCCCCACCTGCGAGTTTTGCGTCTCTTCTTCCACCACCCTCACACATCCAAGTGCCTCCCCATGCTAAGAACTGTCTTCAACCCTTGTCCCACGCTGCCCAAATGCCTGGAACTCCCTTCCTGAATGCATTTCTGGCTCCCTCCCTCCCAATGTTCAAATTCCTCCTAAACTCAACCTCTTCTGCCAGACCTTCCCTAGCTACTCACCCTCCACCCACCCAGACTACTCGCTGATGCTGTCCGTTTGCTCAGCATCCCTTCTCCCCTGTAGCTAAACTAAGCATGTGTACTTCTCAACTTCATACGTTTATCCTTGTTTCTCCCTGTTCCCTTCTCACTTGTTTTCCCCCACCCTTGTCTTTCCTAGATAGTAAACTCCTCAGGGCAGGGACCTGTCTCTAATTATGGTTGTGCAGCCTGAGGAACATTGCTTGTGCTATATAAATAATAATATGTATAGGCAAAAAGTGTTTTATGAGAGCTAAGTAGTATTGGGGAGAGCAAATAAAGAAGTAACTTGGAAGCATGGGAAATCTTTTGATGTGTTAATTAAAAAGGCTTGAAGCTATGTTTTTAATGAAGGATTTTAAATCAAATGATAAAAGATTTATCATTTATCCAGATTTATCCAATCTATGTTTTGATACCATGGGCAAGGCCACACAAGATGTTATCACACTTTGGGAACCTTACACCACATTAGCCTATGAAGCTGCAGATTGTACAGCCAGTAGCCACCAGATGGTTGCCCAGTTCTGCCCTGGCATGGACAACCAGCTTGCTACACGACGTGTTGGTCAGAGAAGGTTGGTGACGTATCGCGTGTACTGTTGTTCCACCTGGACTGTGGTTCCCCAGTGTGGGATAACAGCCCACCTCCCATCTGTTCGGCCTGTGCAGCCCTGCTATGAGGCATGAGACGAGGTCTGAGGATCAGGCCTGGAGGAGTGCATGCGCTCTCCCTGGCTGCCAAACAGCTGATTGAGGGAGCCCAGAGGAGTGCGTGTGCTCTCCCCACCTGCCAAGCGCCCTTCACCTACAGAATGGGGGCGACGGGCATTTGTCATGCCCCCCCACCGCCTCAGAGAACGGAGCAGGGAGCCGCAGGCAGGGAGGCATTTCTAGAATGTTCCCTGCCAGAGAATGTGTGGTTGCTAAGCAACCAGCCCAGGGAGTGCTGACGTCAGGAGCTCAGCACGGGCAAAGGGAGCAGCCCCGCCCCCTTTTAGGAGGGGCCAGGGTTGCTCTGAGCCATGTGAAGTGGCCATTTCAAGATCAGGCTGGGGAAGAAGCAGCAGCCCCACCCATCCCACCCTCTAGCACTGCTGGTTATTACCGGTGGCCTTTAGGGAGCCGAGGAGGAATTTTGGCAATTAGCCTTTATTTAAAAGGATTGCGAGTTTCGCCTCCTCAGCAGTGCAGAATAGGTTAAATAGGTTAATGTGGCATTTGTATGGATTGGCATATCACATTGTTCTAATTGGCATTTTATTGGCAACTCAATAATCTTATTAAATAGGGAAATTGAATTGGAATAAGGAAGTGCATGTGACGAAGGTGTGAATTTGGAATTTGATACAGGAGAATAGATTGTCGCACTTGCAGGGGTTCAGTGTGCTAGGATAGGATAATTAGGTAAGAGTCATCGCCTTAAGAGATGGGGAAGTGGTACCCAGAGGCATGCGGGGCACAGCAAGCTCTGGGGTCACGACCCTGGGAGGGGTGTCTTACCAGATCTGTAAGGACATGCGCTGTCCTCAGACTCTGCAGACATTTAACTCCTTACTCATGCCCAAGGTTGGGGCTGGTTCGCCCCCCCGATTCATCTAGAGCCTGAGTGTTGTCGAAGGGGGGCAGGTGAAGTTGGTGCCCTGATTAGGGACGGCACGTCCTGATCAGGCACGAGTTAATAAGATAAGTTAGAGCTAGCACACTGGACCCGAATTGCTGAGCAATTTACCCACCGTCCTTATTGAATGAGAATAAAGTGCGGCCAGTTTTAACCCAACTACTGTCTCCGTGTATTAATGTTGGGGGGTGCATTGACAAACAGCTGATTGGGGGAGTGCGTGTGCTGCCTCTGCCTGCCAAACAGCTGATCGGGGATGGGGAAGCCTGGAGGAGCATGTGTGCTCTCCCCACCTACTAAACAGCTGATTGGAGGGCTCTTTGGTGAGTGGACAGAGAGTATGCCCTCCTTCACTACTGTTTAGCAGCAGCAAGCCTGATTCTGCAGTGCAGAAGGAGTCCAGACGTTCAGCCCCGTGTGGCCAACTCCCTGGCCTGACCTGTGGCATGGAGGAGCTGGTGACAGCTGCAGAGGAGAGGGTGCTTATTGTTTGGACTGCCCTTCCCACAGGCCCAAAGTGTGGCAGCTGCGTTTGCCCTTGAGGCTCGTGGGGGTTTAGGCCCACCCTATCTTGTGTGACCTTACCCCATGCTTCTTTTCCAGATAAAGTGATATTGCAGCATGGGCTTGCCCAAAGGAATAGGGAAAATGTCAGGCAAAGTGTGTAAGATGACAGATTTTATTGAACCAGTTTATAGTCATCTTAACTACTTTGTCTCTTGCCTCTCTCATACTTGAGATCAACAAAGAAACCACAAAAAGGGGGAAATTTCAGGCATTTTGAACTTTACAAATAAAATGTTGTGTGTGTCTAAGTCATAAACTCTAAGACTACTTTTAAACGAGGCACTTAGAAACTCCTCCTGAGCCCCACATTCAAGAAGAAAGCAGCACAGGCAGCGTTTATACGCTCTCCGCGCTACAGGAAGTGATGTGCTGCCCATTCTCGGCAGCAGCAGCGGCTGGAGATATGATGTTTGAAGAGGTGCGTTCTGAAAGCCTCAATTTGCAGGCTTTCAGAATGTGCCTCTTCAAAGCCCCATGTCTCCAGCCACTGCTGCTGCTGAGAACGGGTGGCACGTCATTTCTGGTAGCGCAGGGAGCAATGTAAACATTGCCCGCGCGCTGCACAGCTTTCTTCTTGAATGCGGAGCTCAGGAGACACTTCTTCTAAGTGCCTCATTTTAAAGTGGCCTAAGTCGAGTTTAATCTTTTAGCATATTAGTTCAAGACAGTATTTTTCCAATCTGCAAGCTAATATTTTGGACTGAAACTGGCAGTCCGTTTTAAAGAGGGAAGAAGGCAAGAGACAGTGGATGTTTTCAGACAAACAGGGAGCCTGCCAGGGCCTGGAGCTGCTCTTGGGTCCAGCCCTGCAGCCACCACATACTGGCTCCACCTGGGGCCACATCATATGGATTAGTGGTGTCCCCTGGCTGAGGTCTGCTCACATGGAGCCGTAGGTCACTCTAGCAATGTTCTAGGCAACTGTCTGCAACCCTATGGTGCTGAACACTGCAACAGTTGGACTGGCGCAGAGATGCTCTGAGAGTCCCCCCAACAGATGGACAGCAGCACCGTGTTTGGCCATTGCCCTGGGTTTGACTGACCTGAGCATTTAAAAATAAGAAATAAAAGAACATTGTTATAATATGGAATTTCAGCAAATATTAATTTCACAAGTGCCCTTATGATGATGATAAAGGGGTTGTATTTTGCTTAAAAACATTGTCTCCATTTTCTGTGTTTGATTCCTTCTTCTGTACAAGTAATATTTCAATATGAATAATGGTGATGGTTGTTCAGTAATGTATTTGAATAATCACGCACACGTGTGTGTGCAGGTGCACACACACACATACACACACACACTGGTTGAATTCTACTTGCTGAATACACAATTGACGAACTGTGCTGTGCCAGTGTTGGCTTGATCTAGTAACTTCAGTAAAATTTGAAGAGAGTCTCTCACTGGCTTCAAGGGGCTTTGGAGCTGGTCATATAAACATCATACAGTGTTTTTTGACAAGCACCTTCCCACCTATTTCCCACCCATCACCCACCCATCATGCATGTTGCAGGGCTACATAGGGCATGAATGCGGCCCTGCAACATGCATCATGAGTGGGTGATAGGTGGGTAATAGATGGGGAGGCGCTTGTCTAAAAAACTCCTTTCTATGTGTATGTGTATTCATGCAAAATATAGAATGTAAGTATTTTAACATACTAAACAATAAATTGCAAAATAGAAGAAAAAGTTATTTAAATTATAATGAAGTGGTATATAACGCACAGCACAATTGTGGTTTTCAGCCATGGGATCCTTAATAATGAGCATTATTCTTCAAGGCTGTTAATGTGGTGAGTAGCTCCCCTCAAGTGCTTTGTGATTTCCATATTCTTTCACAATGTCAATTTTCTTGGGGTCTGAGCTGAAGTATCCAACTTTATTTCTTAAAATAAGGATTTGGCCTGCATCGTTATTTGACATTCTCTTTGACATGTTTCCATCGTATCAACAAACAGATTTTCAGATGCATAACCACCTGCTTAATATCCTAGAGAGAATTACCTGGAAAACATTGCAAACTAGTTTAAGTATTTGAATTAAAGTCTGTATTCAAGATTATAGGGCCAGATTCTTGCCCACACAGTCCTCTGCAGATGCTATATGGCCAACTTAGCTGGTCCCAGACAGAACCATAGAACCTTAGAGTTGGAAGGTGCATCAGAGGTCATCTAGTCCAACCCCCTGCTCAGTGCAGAAAATCCACAGCAACAGCATCCCTAAGAGATGGCTGTCCAGCCTCGGTTTGAAAACCTCCAGCAAAGGAGAGCCCACCACTGCCCTAGGCAGTCTGTTCCACTGTCAAACAGCTCTTCTTACCATTAGGAAGTTCTTCCTAATGTTTAACCATAATCTTCTTACTTATAATTTGAGCCCATTGGTTTCCAGACCCCTGGTCATCTTTGTCGCTCTCCTCTGAACCTCTTCCAGTTTGTCAGTATCCTTCTTAAAATGCGATGCTCAGAACTGGACACAGTACTCCAGATGAGTCTGACCAGTGCAGAATAGAGTGAAACTATTACTTCTCGTGACCTGGACACGATGCTTCTGTTCATGCAGCCTAAAATTACATTTGCCTTTTTAGCAGCTGCATCACACTGCTGACTCATGTTCAGCTTGTGATCAACTATAACCCAAAGATCCTTTTCAAATGTACTGCTGCCAAGTCAGGTATCCCCCATCCTATACTTGTGCATTTGATTTTTCTTACCTAAATGCAGAACTTGACATTTATCTTTGCTGAATTTCATTTTGTTAGTTTTGGCCCAGCTTTCCATCCAGTCAAGATCATTTTGAATCTTGTTTCTGTCTTCTAAGGTATTAGCTATCCCTCCCAGTTTTGTGTCATCTGCAAATTTGATAAACATCCCCTCCTTCATCCTGGCTGTTCACCCAGGCCTTTGGGGAGGGTGGGAGGGTAGGGTGAGGGTTTTTTAGCTCCCCCACCTGACTTGTTATTATTATATTATTTATGATATTTAGCCCCGTTTTAATATTTTAATATTATTGTATGAAATGTTTTCAACTGTTTTTATTGTATTTTATTGTTGGAAGCTGCCCTGGGCTGCTATGCAGGAGGGGTGGGATATAAATCTATTAAATAAAATAAATAAAATAAATAAATATATTCATCCAAGTCATTGATAAAGATGTTGAACAGTACATGGCCCAAGACCGAGCCCTGAGGCACAGCACTCGATACCTCCCTCCAGATTGATGGGGAACAATTTATGAGCACACTCTTTGGGTACAGGTCTTCATCTAGCCCATATTTAACCAGCTTGTCAAGAAGAATACCATGGGGGACTTTGTCAAATGCTTTGTTGACATCAAGATATACTACATCCATGGCATTCCCATGATCTACTAAACTAGTAACTTGATCAAAAAGGGAAATAAGATTAGTCTGGCATGACTTGTTCTTGACAAACCCATGCTGGCTCCTATTAATTACATCATTGTTTTCTAAATGATTATAGATTGATTGCTTTATAATGTGTCCTAGAATATTTTCAGGTATTGATGTCAGGTTGACTGGTCTGTAGCTTCCTGGATCCTCCTTTCCTCCCTTTTTGAAGATAGGGACAACATTTCCCCGTCTCCAGTTTTCTGGTACCGCACCCATTCTCCAAGAGAGCTCCCTAGGGTGGAGGGCGGGAAGTAGTGAGGGGTGGTTGAACGCTGGAAATGCTGGGAGAATAGGGGTGAGAGGATGATATAATGATGTACTGCGTGTTCTATTTTTGGGGTTCGGAGAAATGTATATGTTAGTATTAATCTATGAGGGGTTTGTTTTATTTCTATTGATGATTTGATTTGTATTTGTATATTGTGCACCATATGTTTTCATGTATTATGTATATGTTGTAAGCCGCCTTGAGCCGCCTTTGGCGGGAGAGTGTGGGGTATAAATTAAAATGGAATGGAAAAAAAAAAAAAAAGAGTTCTCAAAGATTATAGCCAGAGGTTCCAAGATTACATCTGCAAGTTCCTTCAGTACCCTAAATGAATATTCAGGATAAGCAGAAGTACTCTAGAGGTTTCCATGCTGCCTGTGGGGCCAGTTCTAAACCCCTCCAGGCATGCATGGTGTGTATGCCAATCATATTCCCCATAAAGGGGATATGTACAGGTTGCGTGTGGTGTGCACGCACATCATAGGCTGCATTCCCATCAGCGGCGGCAGTGGCGGCAGAGAGAGCGGTGAGGGAAGATGCGGCAGCGGGGAGGAGCCAGATGACAGGAAAAGAACTGGTGCGAACGGGGATCTGTCACGGCTTGTCTCGCGCATGTCAGGGCACAAAATCCTGCCCTAACATGCATGAGAGAAGCTGCAGCAGATCCCCATTCACACTGACTCTTGTCCTGTCATCTGGCTCCTCCCTGCTGCCGTGTCTTCCCTCACCGCACTCTCTGCCACCACCGCCACCATAGATGGGAATGCAGCCATATTACACATAAATATGGGGACTGTTCGGAAGCTGCAGCTGGTGCAGAATGCGGCAGCTCACCTTCTGTCGGGTAGGGTGCTGCAAGCACGTTACATGGGGTATTTTCAGATGTGACGAGATCACGCTCAACCACGGTGGATTCCCACCGGGCGAGAAAGGTCTCGACATGTCTGAAGGGGGAACAGAAGTTCCCCCCCCCCCCAGATGTTCACCGCCGTCAATCGCAGCGGGGAATCACATTCACCACGCGATCGGCGAAACCGGCGGGGCCGGCCCCGATCGCGTGGTGAATGTGATTCCCTGCCACGATGAAGGGGCCCATCCCGTCTGGACGGCTACCACGGCCCGGAATCCGCGGTGGGATTCCGGGCCGTGGTCAATCCGGGCGGGTGCTGTGGTCACATTGGCCGCGGTGCCTGCCCATCTCCCCAGAGGGCGGGCGGCAAGGCAGCCTGTGGGGGGTGGGGTCATGCGGACGCACGTTGGGCCGTGCGCCCCCGCCCCCTCCCCGATTCCCCACCGGGATCAGCCAGCACATCTGTTGGACGTGCCGGTGTGATCCCAGCGGGGAATCCCTGCGGTGATTCTGTGTTGGGGTGACTAGCACCCCGTCATGTCTGAAATCACCCTTGGAGTCTGCAGTGACTTCAGGGGCTTGGAATAGGACATGGAGGAGAGGAGGGGGTTGGAGCAGGACATGGGGAAGAATTGGACGGTTTTGTGGGGAGCTGTGGTATGGTTGGGGGCTTCTGGGGGTTTTGGATTTTCTTTTTATGGATTTTTCATGTTTTTATATATATTGTTAGCCACCCTGAGCCTTAGGGAAGGGCGGGATACACGTTTAAATAAATAAAATAAAGGGGATGCATGCAGGTTACATGTGATGTGTACACATGTCCTATTCCTCATAAAAGGGATGTGCATGAGTTGCATGTGCGCAGTGTGCAGGGCTTAGGATTGGCCCTAGTGTGTGTATGTTATGAGAGGGGTGGGCATTCCTGAAACTTGTTGTTTGCTTGCTACTCTTGACAGCTGCCAAAGTTAGTTTAGCCCTCAAGCTTCTTCTGACTATACTGAGGGAATCCCGGTGCACAGTGACTGCAAGATTTGAGGGACACAAATCCACTTAAGCCGTCTTTTCCTTATTTGGAGGTGTGCTAAACTCCATGAAAAGTTGAGAAATGAGTCCATACAATCTACCACATAGAACAGTTAGAATTTTAAAGGCTAATACATGAAGAACTCTTCTAGGTTTCTATGTGAATTAATACAGTACGTGCAATGGTTACAGTGTCAGGACCATAAGAAATGTTTCTTAGATAAAACAAATATAATGATCATGCATCTTCCTGGAGCAAATGTTCTTAATATCATCTACCAGGGCCGGCATGCACTGAATTGAGTAGCTGCATTTGTGTTCAAGTATTTGCTGCTCTTGAGGGTGTATCTGTTTTTATTAATTACCCAGCAGG
Organism: Sphenodon punctatus; assembly: GCA_003113815.1. Classification (NCBI taxonomy): domain Eukaryota; kingdom Metazoa; phylum Chordata; class Lepidosauria; order Sphenodontia; family Sphenodontidae; genus Sphenodon; species Sphenodon punctatus. The sequence continues at coordinate 1,596,928 of QEPC01013994.1, forward strand.
CTGTTTTAAGGACTGTAATAATGCAGGTTGGTCTTGCTGGCTCCTTGATGATTTAAAAGAGCACAAGAAAAATTAAATCAAAATTCAAACACCAACAATGATACTAAAAACACACATGCAAACGTATATGTATTCTTGAGCCCACACACATTTTTAACGTTGTTATGTTTGTTGTGTATTGGGGTAGTGCCTTGTGGCCTTAAGCAGGGTTCCATTGAGCAAGGTACTGTGCTAATATAAACTGAAAAGACCGCCCTTGACCAAAAGAGCCTACAAGCATATGATGACAGACAACAGCTGGATAATATGGGAAGCAGTGAGACGGTTATGATTAGTGTAATAAGCAGTGGTCACAGCACACCAGCTGCCTAGCCAATGAGACTGAAAGTTTAAAGTGGATTAGGTATTCATGAGTTTAGCTTCTCTGATTTGCTGTCTTAAAGCTTACAAGGCAATTTGTTACTTTTTAGGGAGAGACATGATTTGGTGACTCAAGTAACTTTTAGTGCAGCTTGGAAACTTGAGAGAAGAGTTTGAACTTAACTTACTAAGTATGAACCAAATTGCCTTTTCATGCATGTTAAGTAGCACTCTGTGGACTAGCTTTTTTTCCACCTTAGGCTGTAGTGTTAAAACCAGTTAGTGCAAAGTAGTCCTCCTATTGAACTCCAGAAGACTATCCCAAAGATAGCAGCCTTAGTTATTTTTCGTTTGTCCTGTGACAAAAACCTTCTGAAACCTACTGGGGTAGAACAGACATAGGGTGTTAACAAACATGACGGTGGCCCACTTAGGTCTGCTGTGGTCTGTGGGCCACTGTCACATTTATTGGAGCCCCGCCAGATGTTTGCCCAGGATTGCTTCTGGGTGTGGTAGTGGCTAGCCTGGGCTTTGATCCCAGAGACATCTGGGGTTACAGCCCTGGTTACCATCTGCCCGGTTGGGTCAGAATGTGTTTTTTTTATAGCCCGCTGTGACCGGTCCACTATGACCAGTTGCCATGGCAGCTGTCATAGGCCACCATGACTGCCTGTCATGGTGAAGTGAGGGGTGCTGGGTGCACACCCTGGCTCCAGCACCAGGGCTACTATTGCTAAGGGGCACTGTCCAGCTCTTCTCTTTGCTTTTCTGCACCTTGCTAGGTAGTGGCAGCTGGTGAACTTTTAGAATGATGGGGCAGGGCCACTGAGTGTGACCATATCGGACACCTGGAAAATCGGTATTTTTTACTGATTACCGTTCCTGATTTTTCAATTTGTATATCAAGATGGAAAACCAAAAATTGGAATCGGACATTGATATTCCAGAACTGGAAGTTGACTTTCTGGGACTGGAAGATGCTTTTCTGGGACAGAAAGCTGATAAATAGGTGTCAGAAATTGGTAAAATGACAAAAAAGTAACAAAAAACCCCAGTACTGGAAGTTGACATTTTGCGACATCGGGTCCCTATCGACTCACTGCTCAGTACCTGATGTCAGGTTGAGTCAGGTAATTTGGGGAATTCATGGGGTATATTTGTTTTTACAGGTACTTACTTTAAGCTTTATCCCACCCCAGTCCATCTTTCTAGATGTGACCCTCCTGTCATCTTGTGACATCTCCCATCTCTTTTTTCTAGGGCTGTACCAAATATATACCAAAAGAATTGTGAGTATTTCTAAGGTTCCGAGTACCAGTTCCAAATGTTTGGGCTGATCCCCGGAGAATACTTGGCATTTGGAGGGGCAAGGAGCAGAAAGGGGGGGGGGCAGTGGGCATCGTGGGCCAGGGAATTGATCAGCATGGGCCAGGGAAGAGGAGTCAGGGCCGGGGAAGAGGAGTGCCACTCACCTAAAAGCCACGCAGGAGCTGAGCGCACCGCTCTGGACTCTGCCTCCTACCTGGGAGCAAGCTGGACTACATTTGCCAGCATGGCCCCAGAGAGTTTTAGGAGCATGCTCGGAGAAACCTCATTTAAAACACAGGGAGGCAGACTCCAGAGCAGCACGCGTGACTCTCAAGCAGCTTATAGGTGAGTGGCACACCTCTTCCCTGACCCTCTGCCTTTATTCCCTGACACCCCCCCTTCCCTGGCTGTCACTGCCTTTTCTCTGTGCACACTGCCCTCTGCCCCCCGCTCTAGCACTCAGCAGAGGTTTTCCCTAGTCCAGAGTGGCAGGCTGATTCCTTGGCCATTCGGAACTTGGAAAAACAAGGTTGAATGGCCAGGTACTTGATAAAATCTGAGTAAATCCGAGCCCTGAATTTCAGCCCTACTGCTTTCATAGAATCATAGAGTTGGAAGGGACCTCTTTAGTCCAACCCCCTGCTCAGTGCAGGAAATCCACAGCAACAGCATCCCTGACAGACGGCCATCCAGCCTCCGTTTGAAAACCTCCAGCAAAGGAGAGCCCATCACTGCCCTAGGCACTCTGTTCCACTGTCACACAGCTCTTACTGTTAGGAAGTTCTTCCTAATGTTAGCCATAATCTTCTTTCTTATAAATTGAGCCCATTGGTTCTAGTCCTGCCCACAGGAGCAACAGAGAACAAGTCTGCTCCATCTTCTATGTGACAGTCCTTCAGATGTTTGAAGATGGATATCATGTCTCCCCTTAGTCGTCTTTTTTCCAGCCTAAACATACCCAGCTCCTTCAACTTTTCCTCATAGGACTTGGTTTAGACCCCTGGTCATCTTTGTCACTCTTCTCTGAACCTGTTTCAGTTTGTCAATGTCCTTCTTAAAATGTGGTGCCCAGAACTGGACCCAGTACTCCAGATGAGTCTGACCAGCCCAGAATAGAATGGAACTAGTATTTCTTGTACTTGGAAACGATGCTTCTGTTAATGCAGCCTAAAACTATATTTGCCTTTTTTGTGGCTGCATCGCACTGCTGACTCATGTTCAGTTTGTGATTAACTACAGTCACCAGATCCTTTTCACATGTATTACTGCCAAGCCAGGTATCCCCCATCCTATATTTGTACATTTGATTTTTCTTACTTAAATGCAGAAATTTACATTTATCTCTGTTGAACTTCATTTTAGCCCAGTTTTCTAACTTTTCAAGATCATTTAAAATTTTCTTTCTGTCTTTTAAGGTGTTAGCTATTCCTCCCGGTTTTGTGTCATCTGTAAATTTAATAAGCATTCCCTCTGTTCCCTCATCCAAGTCATTAATAAATATGTTGAACAGTACCAGACCCAGGACAGAGCCCTGCAGCACCCCGCTCAACACCTCCCTCCAGATTGATGAGGAGCTATTGATGGGCACTCTTTGGGTATGGTTCTTTAACCAGCTGTAAATGTACGTAATGGTATTATCATCTAGCCCACATTTTACCAGCTTGTCACAAGGATATCATGGGGGACTTTGTCAAGTGCTTTCCTTTCCTTACACCTACAGCCCCTATGAATGCAGACCATCCCATGACTCCCCTGTCCGCCCCCCCCTTACATACTCCCTTCCAAAGTGACACCCAAAGGTTTAACCCAGGGACAGCTTACCTGCAAGGGAAGAGCTGATTGACAATTGTGCAGCAAGCAAATAAAAGGCTGTGGTTCCAGCAAAATTTGCTGAGTGAGAACAATGCTGCTGCCAGCCTCCCAGTCCCTCCCCTCTCCCCTGACTCCTCATTGTAGAAAGACAGTTTTCTGTTTGTCCTGATCTGACAAAGCAACCTCTCTCCCATGTTCCTCACAGCCAGAAACAAGCTGCTTAATAACCACTGCACTCTCCTGAGATAGCAAGCAAGAAAGTTCTCTTGCAGAGCCACAGCCCCCATTACAGAAGTACCATCTGTTGGGACATATATTACATTTTACATACTGGGTATCTACAGCAAAAGCGCAGAGTTCAAGTCCTACCTTTGCAGACATGTAAACACATTAAGAATGCATTCCTCTGGCAGAGGAATGCATGCACTTGCTAGCTGTTAACAGAGGCACAGGTCCCATTCATTTCTATGGGACATACTCTTACCCAAAGAGAAGTGAAAAGTTGTTTTTTTGTTGTTGGTTTTTAAAAAATCTTAAATACATGGGAAATGCACACACCCCCAGTACGTTTAATAATAGAACATGCAAAACTAAAGCAGACATATGGAGGGGGTAGGAATTCAGGGGTCAGAGAATTAAAAGGGGTCACATAAAAACTTGCCATGGGCCACATCTGGCCTAATGTTCCCCATCCCTGCCCTAGTCCCATGCACTTACCTGGGCCCTGGGAGCAGTGGCAGTAGGGATAGTGGTGGGATTGCACAGCTACTACACCCTCTGATGCTCCTGGGGATTTGCTGCTGCTGCTCCTGCTGCTGCCGCTACTACCGCTCCCCATAACTGGGTGTGCTGCAACTGCTTCTGATTCCACACCCCTGCTTCCTTTATCGGCTATTGGTGGTCACTGTGTGTTCAAGGGAAAGGGAAAAAGGAAAATTGCAAGGAAAGTATACTACTGGAAAACAAATATTGCTTCTCTTAATTCTAGAAGGTTGAATATTGGTAGAGAATGAATATAGAAAGGTATCTGATAAACTCATCTTTGTGGAGTTTTACACAATTTGAAGTTTAAGTTCTATAATTTTGCTACTGCATATTTCCAAGGGATTTCAAAATGCAAAGGTTTCTCTGTAAGACAAACTGGAATGCTTTAAGGAGAAAATGTATTGCCCTTTAGCATGAGATATTAATTCTGCACTTTTGCTTAGATTCCCAGCTTTACATATATTTTTGAAGGAATTTAATGCATGCATTAAAAGATAGTACATGACAAAACTGCTGGTGAACAGTGAATGACTTTGAGAAGATAGATTAGCTTCAAAGAGGTTTAGAGGATTTTTAAGGGGTAGACACTGATGAGGTGTAATTTAGGAAATGCATGAGGAAATGCATGCTATACTTCATACTTAGAAATTGTCAGAAAGTTACTGTCGGTTGGAACATCTTTTAGAAAGACTCTGACGCATGATACAAAGTTCACGTTTGCCTACAGACCTAATAATATTAGTTTTACGACATGTGGAATCAAGGCCATACAAACTTCTTCCTTATCCTGAAAAAAACTGAGAGGCTGGTTTATTCCCTGAGCCCCAGGAAATTGGTGGGATATAAATTTGGATACAAATTTAAATAAATAATATTTATCTATATTTACTAAATTAATATTAGCTAAATACTAATTAGCTTAACATTGTCAGTTTTCTTGCTCTGTTCTCTAAGAACATGTAGGTGACTATCAGCTCCAGTGTACTAGCAAGCTTTGAGCTTGTTTTAAACATAATTATTTAAATCCGCCACCACCATCCAAACCAGTCAGGAAACCCCAGCCTGAACTGACTTAAAGACTTTTTTGAACATTCTCCTTCAAGGCACCAATTAAGCATGTGCCTAAATCCAGCACAATTCAAAAATATACTAAAGTCCCTCCACTCTAAATGTAAACATGTGCTTAAATCCCATTAATTGTTGTGCCCTTCCAAATATTTTTGGACAGGACTGAAAGATTTCATCGAGCCTTTTTCCAGAGGCATAGCTATAATAGGTGCAGCTGCACTGGGTCCCACATTCCTGGGGCCCCTACACACAGGTAGAGTGCATATGCACACTGGCATGGAGTGCCCCAGCAGCCCCATTCTATCTTCTGCACCAGAGCTTGTTCCCACCTAGCTGTACCCCTGCCTTTTACATGCAATGTTCCTAAACAATCATCATAACACAACTGTGATATGGGAATAGAATAATAAAACACAATAAAATGAAAACGGTTATTTCTGATTAATTCAAATACGATACTCTTCAGAACAAATTGTCTATATTTGCCCTTATATTGTATTCATTTTAATGATAGCAAGTTAGTGTATACGTCTGATTAAAACAGGGCCACCACCACCTCCTCCTCATGCAACTCCAGGTCCCCTTGAGCTGCGTAAGTAGATGCAATCTGTCAGTTTGGCTGTGCTTCCCAGCTGGGGCCCTAGCTGTTGTTGGCCAACCCCCACCCCCCTTCTCTGTGATGGTTCTCTTACCTGGATCGTATTCCTCTGCCTCCTGGGGGGCATCCCTGGTATCAGTCCTCTCCCTGTGTGCCCCATGTCCCTGTGGGTTCTGGTCCCGTGGGTTTCGGGGGCGCACACAGAGGGTGATGTGTCCGGTTTCTGTCGGATGCCTCCTCCACCAGTAGGATGGGGCTGTCCCCTCCCGCATCCAGGCTGGCCTCACCAGAGGCTGAGGGTTCCCCCTGCTCTGATGGTTGGGGCAGGGGTGTGTGTTGTAAGTGCCCTCTTTCTGCTTCTGGCGAAGGTAGTGCCATGGATGTGGGAGGCCAGAATGTCCCCGTCCATGCAGAGGAATCGATCCAGCAGATCCTGGAACTCCAGTGTGCACATGGCATGACTGGACTTGAGATTATTGTCCTTGATATTTGTATATCTGGACCTCAAGTCCTTTGCCTGCTGCATGCATTGGGTGACATCACTATTGTACCCCAACAGCTGAATCTCCTGGAAGATGACTTCATAGACCTGTTTGGTGCAGCAGGTTGTACTGGACCTTTTCAGCCCCCCACATACGTATGAAGTCCAGGATCTCCTGCCTGGACCAGGGTTCCTTGGGTTCCGCAAGTGGGGGGCTGTCCAGCTTGGGGCCCGCCCAGTGGCTGTTGTGGTAGTGGAACAGGTGGTCTCCTGTTGGGGGAATGCATAGGGGTGAGCTGTTGTCCTGCTGCACCCTCTGTGACTTCTGTGGGGTTTTCCTTAGCCTCCCCTCCCACCAGGTGTTCCCGCTATTTTACCTGCCATGGAGGCACTCATTGGCTGTCTCCCTGGTGGTGCTGCGTGCCAGGGTCTGAGTGCTCTGCTATGGTGGGGGAACCCTATGGTAGCTGTCAGCTGCCCGCCTGCAGTTTCCCTGGCATGTGCTCAGGGCTTGTCAGCTCCCGCCACTCCCCATGGTGGGTGGGTATCTTCGCTTTTACCTCATTGTCCGGATTGCTCTCCTCCCTGTGCCCCATGGCTGTGGTTTGGGGTGAGGGTGCCGGAGCTGCATTACGCCCTCTGCCCTGTGTCTGGAAGGGTGTGCTGTCAGCAGCCATCCTGCCCCCACCCCCCAGTGCTGTTGGCCTGGGCCCCCCTCCCCTGGGTGTCCTGGGGTCCCTCTGCTTACCCTTACCCTTCCTGCGCATGTCATGGCACTGGCTCCTTTGTTTTGTCATGGGCTTTTCTGCCTGACATCTTGGGAGCCGGCTCACCCATGTCCTCGTGGTTTTTTCCTTTAAGGGCTTCCGGGCAGGCATTCTGTATTACTCCCTGTGGGTGTGTCTGCTTGCGGGGTCCTGCGGGGGCCTCTATAGCCATGTCTTGGTGGATTTGGCAGACCCTTCCCGTGGGTGGGTGTGTTTTCCCGTTTACACGGACAGTTGGGTATTGAACACCCATCTTCACCCACCACCACCCATCTGCACCCACGGAGCATACCAGCTCTGTCCCGGCTGCTCCATGGGTGTTGGTGGGTGTTGATGGGTGGGTCGCGGGAGTGCACACATCCACCCATTGATGTTCACATGGATGCTCTCCCACCCATCCGATGGGTGTTCATGAGTGTTCATGGGTGTTCGTGGGTGTGTGGTGTGTGTGTAAAAACGACCATAGTAAGTTAGTAACTCAATTCTCTGACCTGGATATGTTCCGGGAGCAATTTAATACAGCTGGGGTGATTTACTTGTAATAGTTCATTAATGTCCCTAAGAATTAAAATTGTGCTAGAGAAATTACTAGTACTGGGACAAGCTCATCCACCTTGTTGAAAAAAGCTGCTGTCTTAATTGATACGTATCCATTGGGGAAAGCATTCACTATTTTGTTCTATTTCGTATGCAACATATACACAATCTGTTTTGTGTATTTTAATTACTTTCTTGTAAAAGGTCCCAGTTGCTTTGCATGTTATCATTTTTTGTGCATTTGGATAGATAAATAGTTGCTTTAGCAATTTTTGTGTTGAATCTTTTTCTAAGCTGGCTCTGGTGGTAGGACATCTGAAACGAACAGAGAAAATATTCTTACACAGGTTTGACAGTTTGATATCCTGCTGTGCTAAGTCTTTAACCTTTTATCAATGCTTACCTCCACGTTAAGTGCTGGAAGTTCATGCCCAGCTTACAGTACAGTAATTTGCTCTGGTTATTTGCAGAAGAGTGCAATCAGGTCTCCGTGAGTGCTGGCAGTTGCAGTATTAGCATGTTTCTCACCTCCCTATGCTAGACCTCAGCAGGAACATGTCAAATTTAACTCCCCCTGTCTTGCTGTACGAATATGTCATTGTTAAATGTCAGAAAATAGCTGTATAATATATATGGAATGCCATAGAAACATGTAGTGTCTAGTGTTTTGTTACTTTATGCTGCTGTACAGAGAGATAGACATGCAGAGCTTTTTGATGATAAGTAAGTATTCAAGAATTGGAGTTGAATTAGCATCTGGCATAAATGGGCATAATTTCTCCTGTCTTCAATGCACATGTGCTGTTCGTCCAGTCTTTCCCACTGAATCTGCTGAAGTTGCATTTGCCTTGCTAAGTAATTTTATCTGAATTTTAATTTTCATAGACATTTTCATCCAAAGTATCCTGCTAAACTTTGTGCCCTTTGAAATATAAGCCACTTCCTTTGTCTCCCACTGTTCAAAAAGAGTTTATGCTAAGGAACACTAGCAATTTGTTTAAATCCACAGCAAGTTGTTTAGTATTTGGTTTGTAGCCAGGAATTATTTCCCCCTGTCATATCAGAAAGCTTTGCTATTATGTTAGATCCACCATTTTGAAAATCTGTGCTTCTCTCTGCTTTTTTTTAATTTGATCAAAATTATATCTAAATAGATATTCATATGAATATAATATGACCTATTGTATTCTGCAAAAATGAATCAATATCTATCTATCTATCTATCTATCTATCTATGCAACTTAATAGTTTTCTCCATTTGTCAGAGTATCATGAAGAAAACTATTAACTGTTAAAAACACCTTTGATCTCTCTCAAACGTATCATATAACTATCATATTATTAACCATCATAAGTCACAATTTAAGATATGTGCTTCTCTCTGATTTTATATGATTTTTAAAATATTTCTATATAAGTATAAGATTCTCTTATTAAATCTTATATTTTATAATAAATGTTTTTATTTTTAATCTATACTAATTCTTTCAACTTTTATAGATATAATTTTTCTCAGATAAAAAAATCAGAGAGAAGCAGAGATCTTGTGTGTGTGAATAAAATAAAACACATTAAATTGTGACATGTATGTTTAGATGATAATTAAACAATACATTTGAGTGTAGAAAGGTATTTTGTTTGTAACATGGATTTAATTGGTACATTATTTCTGGAAAACAATGGAACAAATTGGAGAAAAGTATAAAATTGTAAAAATATCCAATACAAACATTACATTCCAATTTTTACTGGTGTCGGTATTCCTGGAGATTTAGGGACTGATCAAATTTCTGTTGAAGTCCTGTTGATTTTAGTGGGCTTTTGAAGTTCAAACAAGTTCCATTTTTGTGGTTTTAGAATTACTTTCTGTTTGAAAAGCATCAGAAATTCCAAGAGACACATTTTAGGGGAGGGATAAAATGTCAACTTCTGATTCTCTCAAAACTTGCTACACAGAACCCTGTCCACTCATCTATGCGTTTTACATTGATGTAGATGAAGTCGTTCAGATTGAATCTTATATTGGATCAACTATAGTTGGTGAGAGTATTTCCATCTCTTGCATTTGGACCATCTTGGCAACCACTCTCACAATAGAAGATTTTAAGCTTCAACTGTCTCCCTTAAAACTATCTAGCTGTTAAGGAACTTATACTGCATTTATCAGCAAAGCATAAAAATGACATTTCTATCTGCGGTATTCCCTTGCTTACTATTGAGAGTGCTGCAAATGCCAAGTTAAATTTGTCTATCTCAAGCAAATTTGGCGCGTTTTCAAAGTTTAACCATAGTATAGGGTTCTGGGAAATCTATTATAAAAGAGAACATTTAATGCTTCAGTAAACTCCAAATTAATTACATCGATGGTGCATGAATACCAAAAGAAAGTGAGCATAATTAATGTTACCTCAGCAAACACTAAAGGAAATATAAATGATTTGCTATTGATGATAGTGCTAGTGTAGTATGCAAAGTGTTTCCTTATATAACACCAGCTCTCACTGCACTTTTGTGTAATTTAATCTTCATGAAGGTATGTAACTATCTGCTATTTATGTTTATATAAAGTCTTGTTCTTCAAGCATGGTGTTCTTGAAGAATTAGCTCTTGTTCAATGGTACTTGGAGTGAGAATTTGAAAGCTGAAGAAAGGAAGGGCTCAAGTGAGACAGGAAGGCACCCTGTATCTGTCTCCTAGAGTTGATAATGCACTATGAAGAGCTAAAGCTGTCTCAGCATGATCTGCAATCTAGTGAGTGACACATGAACATTTTTCTTTAATAGCATTATGCTTTCCATTGTTTATATTCTGAACCTTAATGCATTCCACTCTGCCTATTGAAGAATACTGTAAGTGCAGCCACTGTAAAATGAGCTGTTTATATCCAGAATGTATTTTCTCACCCAGAAGTAATGTAATAAGAAATATAATTAGGTTATCTGATTAATAGAACACAGAAATTGTTTAAGGTGTTTTCCATATTTTTGCAGCTGTTAGCATTTTGTAAATTTGCATTGAGACCTTACATCAACCACTAAGATTGACTTTCAAGCAACAATAAGCAGGATATAGTTAACAACTGAAGCAGAAATCTAGAGTCAATGAGTAATTATTAAGAGCTTTCCAGAATATTAGCTGTTTCAGTTGCTGCGTGACTAGTGATGGAATAGTCCATTAGACATTTCTGTTTCTGGCAACTCCTGAGAATTGATTCTGATACGAAACAGCCAGCCATTTTGATCAATACTGTAATTACTCTTATTGATGGATTGTTTTACAATGGTAGTCATCATTGCAATATGTCGGCTCAGGAAGCATCAAGACTGTCCACTGCATGCAGTAATGCACCACAAATATCTGATTCAAATCAACACACTATTGAGGCTGGGATGACAAGCGTGAAATTAATTGTTCCACTTCATGTAAGACCTGCATTCTTCTTTTGAGAGAGTAATTTGTTGCTGTGTGTAGCCTGGGAACAGTACAGCCTCAGTGCTGTGTTAGGGTTGTTGGTTTTTTGGTTTTTTTTGGCTTTGTCTTATTCTCACCACCAACTATTCTTTCATTCCCTTAGGCATCAAAAAGAGTTTTTACTTAGGTAATTCAGTAATATTCTATACTCTTCCCCTCTTGAAAAACATACTGTCAATAACAAAAAATAAATGTTATGAGGCCAACCAAGTGAACAGATTCATGATGGGTAATGTAAATGGTCAAACCATGGAAAAGAAAAACCCCAAACCTTTTGAGTGTGTGTGTGTGTTGAATTTCTTTTAGGACTATATCAAGTGGAAGTAAATTTTTAAAAACATAGGAATTGGCCTACAAGACAAAACTAACACATTTATTTTAATTTGGTAATTGTAATAAACTGTACAAAGACACATTGGGTGTTTTCAGACATTACGGGGCCACTTGGCCCCGTACCAAAAACAACCCATTCATTCCCCGCTGGGGTCACCCCATCACGCCATATCAGACGTGCCGGGGGATCCTGGTGGGGAATCTGGGAGGGGGCGGGGCCGCGTGGCGCAACGTGCGGCCACACGGCCCCGCCCCCTCCACGCACCCCGCCGCCCGCCCTCCGGGGAGATGGGCGGGCGGCAGGGCCAATGCAGCTGCCGCGTCGGGCCGGATGCGCCATGGCCCGGGATCCTGCCGGGGATCCCGGGCCGTGGCAACTGGCCAGATGTTACTTTTTTTTGGTCCCCGCTGGGGATCTTTTTGACCACGCTTCCCAGGACATTCCCCCGGCTAGCCCGGGAAGCGTGGTTCAAATTGACCCCTTGTGGGTATTGACCGTGGCGAACATCTGGCGGCCGCCAAACAGACGTTCGGGACACAATGACCACAGGTGGGTATTCACCGTGGTTCACTGTGATCTCGTAACATCTGAAAATACCCATTGTCCCTTGTTTATTTTTATTTTTTAATGAGAAACTAATTTCGCCTTTCAAATTACAGATCTAGGGTATTTTCAGATGTTACGAGATCACACTCAACCACAGTGAACCATGGTCAATTCCGCAGCGGGGCCAAAGCTCCCTGAACGTCCATTCGCCAGCCGCCAGATGTTCACCACAGTCAATACCCACATGGGGTCAAAATCAATGATGCTTCCAGAGCTCCGGCCCGGACCATCTTCGAAAGCGTGGTCAAAGAGATTCCCACATCCGGGAAACAAAAAAAAGTAACGTCTGGATGGCAATCACAGGCCAGAATCAAAGAAAATGATTCCCAGCCGGGGACAAAGCACGCAGTGTTGCTACCAGGCAATCAGCAACAGCACAGGCTGCGGAGGGAGATTTAAAGGACACACAGCAGCAGGGGGACATGGCGGGATGGAGCGAGGTGGGAGGCAGAGGTGAGCGGAGGGTGAGAGAGCGAGGGAGGAGGAGAAGGTGGTGTTGGAGGCGCAGGCGGGGGAGGAGGTGGTCGTGCTGCACATGCAGGAGGTGGAGGGGCAGCAGCAGCAACAGCCAGGACAGGCAGCCCCAAGGACATCGACTGGACCAGGGGAGGAGGCACCCTGGAAATGGGTAAGGGGAACAAAAGGGAGCCAGACCCAGCACCACAGGGGAACCAGGGGGAATGGTGGAGCAGCCAAGCGGCCAGTTGGCAGGTGGGGGAGAAGGGTCAGGGATGTGGGACTGGGGCAGAACAGCACCCGAACACCCAACAACCCTCCCCCCCCGCTTCTGTTTTGTAGACATGCAAATGGGCCGGGTTCTGGTTGCCATTGCCTGTGTCCCGCTGTGCCCCTGTGCCATTTCCCCTCCTCTTCCCTGGCCCCCCTCCCTCCCCCCGTGCCCATTGTGCCTTGTGTGGTGTCTGTCCTGCTGTGTCTCCCCCCTCCCTCCCTCCCTTTCCTGTCTGGGTGTTTGTGCGCCCGGGCATGTGTGTTTGTGCTGTGTGTTCCACTGTGCCCTCGCTGTCTTTGTGACTGTTGTGTGTGGTACCTGGATGGCTCTTCTCCCTCCTCCCCCTCCCTTCCCATTTCCCTTGTGTGGGCGTTCCCTTGTGTCCCTTTTGGCTTAATTTGCCCTCAGCCAGCCATGTCTGTGTCCTGTCCCTCCCCGCCTCCTTCTGGGTGTTTTGATCACGGCCGGGAATCGGCGTCACGTCTGTTGCACTGCCCCAGACTGTGGTCCGGCGGCCTGATTCCCTGCTGTGGTCCTGATCCCGTCACGTCTGTTCGGTGCCTTCTTTGACCATGGGAGGTGGTTAGCCGGTTTGCCACCACTGGGAATCCACTGTGGTGACTTGGGACCATGTAACGTCTGAAATCACCCCCATTTGGACATTATGGATCTAATATTAGCCAGGCTGTGACTGAACCTAAAAGACTGCAGATTTACCTTGATATTATATCTGATTTTCTGTATAGCATCCATTTTAACACTAGATATTGTCCTGCAAATATGGGGTTGAAGCAGGTATGGACCTACTTCTTTTTAGAGTCTTTGGCAAAATACACAAAGTACCGTTATGAAAATAAAAATAATGTCTTCCATTTTCTTCTACTTACTGCTGAAGTTGAAACAAATAACTGCCAAAACAACCAAACCAGTCAAATCAGACAAATCTGACCTGAAACAAACAGAGTAACGAACATGACCTGTTCAATCATTGGTTGATGACACTTTTTCACAATTTCAGTTTGGTCTGTTTGGGCATTCTAGTTTTTACTATTCATTTTCGAACACTAAATTTCATTGTTCCTAGTGAAAAAGAACGGAAAACCATAAATGAACAAAATAAATAAAATTAATGAACTGAGCAAACCAAAACTGCAAAAAATGGGTTGTTCAAATGTTTTGATTAATATTGTTCGGGTCCACTACAACCTGCTTGAAAAAAACAATCAAACAACCAACCAAACCTATGAGCAGTTATTCTGCTGCTCATTTCACCTCTATTTACTGCCTTCAGGAAGCCTGAAAATAGCACCAACTTACAAACTCTTATGAATGTTAGATAATATTGCTAGGATACGATCTCTAAAATCGCAGTAATTGGGTGATTTCAGACGTTACGAGATCACGCTGAACCACACTGAACCACGCTCAACCCCCCCGCGGGGCCAAAGGGCCCGGAACGTCTGAACGGCGTGCGCCAGATGTTCATCACGCTCAATACCCACATGGGGTCAGTTTGAACCACGCTTCCCGGGCTAGCCGGGGGAAGGTCTCGGGAAGCGTGGTCAAACCAACCCCCACAGGGAACCAAGCAAAAGTAACGTCTGGACGCCAATCCCCCAGCGGAACCAAAAAAATGGAGCCCCGGCCGGGGACGAGGCACGCAGCGTCGCTGCCAGGCAACCAGCACCAACACAAACACCGGAGGGAGATTTAAAGCGAGAGCAGCAGCAAGCAAGCGTGGCGGGATGGAGCGAGGAGGGAAGCGGAAGAGACCGGAGGCACGAGCAGCGACAGCGGCGGCACAGGAGGCGGAGGACGTGCAGCCAGGCCCAGCGATGCAGGCGGAGGGGGCACAGGTGCAGGAAGGGGGCACACGGGAGCACCCGACCAGGGAGGCGCCCCGGGAACACCAACCACAGCTGCAGCCGGGTCGCGCCGCCCCGGGGACAGCGGCCGGAACAGGCCCACAGGAGGCACCCAGGAAACGGGTAAGGGCACCCACTGGGAGGGGAACAGGGGGCACAGGGGAACCCCCTGTGGAGGGGGCCGGGGGGACCCCGGGCGGAAGGCAGGGGGGCAGGGGGACCCCGGGCGGAGGGCAGGGGGGCAGGGGGCCCCCGAGAGGGCCCACACCCTCACCCAGCAACCAACCACCCCCCTTCCCCCCCCCAGACACGAAAGTCGGCCCGGGCGGACGAGCCCCAGGAGGAGCCCGGCCCCCGGCCCCTGGAGGCGCACCCCCAGGAGGAGGTGGAGGAGGAGCACAGGCAGGTGCAGCAGGAGCTGCACCGGGAGGAGGAACAGCAGGGGCCCAGCCGGAGGAAGGCCTATCACAGAGGGGGACAGTGGGGCCTCCAGGAGACCCGGGACTTCATACGGATCTGGGGGACCCTCGAGTACCAGGTGGAGCTCGCAATAAACCAGCGCAACGAGCATGTCTACCGGGACATCGTGCGCGACATGGAGGCGGCGGGGCACGAGCGCACTGTCAACCAGTGTCGCTCGAAGGCCAAGGAGCTCAAGAGGGGGTACAAGGCCCTCAAGGACAATAACAGCCGCTCCGGCCACGGGGCCCGCACCGCCCCCTACTACGATGCCCTGGACCGCATCCTTCACATGAAGGGCTCCATAGTTGCCCCACGCCTGGTGGGCAGCGCTGTGGTCCAGGGCAGGGAGCGGGCCGAGGTACCCCCTCCCCTCGCCGCCCGCCCGGTAGACACGAGCTCAGGGGACCCCCACCCCCAGGAGGACCACCCGGGACCCGCAGAAGCCCCAAGGCCCCCCCCCAGCAGCAGCCCGGAGACATCCCAACGCCGGGCCGGCCAGGCGGAGTCGGAGGTCGGCACCTTCACCACCCTCAGCCAGTGGTCCCAGGGGGAGCACTCCCAGGGTGAGGCGCCGGCCTCCGAAGGCTCGGAGACGGACATAGAGGGTAAGCGGGCCCCCAGGGCAAGGGGGGGCACGACCAGGGGGCCGGTGGCAGGGGCGGGGGTGGGGGCCCTGCTGCAGGGGCCACAACCAGCCCCCTTCACCCGCTCCCCCCTCTCCCGCCCGCAGGACATGGGGAGCCCCAGGACCGGGCCAGCGAGACGGTGCAGGCCCCCGCGGAGGGCACAGGAGAGCAGGTGCCGGACCCAGGTAAGGCGGGAGGGCTGGGATTGCGGGAGGGCCCCCCGGGCGCCAGCCCAGGGGGGCCTCTGGCCTCAGTGGGGGAGGGGGGGCAGGGGGCCCCGGGACCCGACCCCGCTAGGGGACAGGGCCCTGCACTGACCCACCCGCCCATTTCCACAGGGCAGCCCCCGCGCGCGGCGCCTCCGCCGGCCGCGGCCCCAGCCCAGCGGATGCGGGAGTACCGGGCGCGGGTCCGCAGGCGCAGGGAGGAGCAAGCGGAGGACATCGTCCGCAGGGCGGAGGAACAGGGGGAGCGCATGATCGCCTCCGTGGACCGCATGGAGGCGGCCATAGAGCGGTCCATGGAGAAGGCCCTGGAGACAGACCGCCGGCTGGAGGCGGAGGTGCGCCTGGAGCGGAGGCGGGAGCGCCGGGAGCACCAGCGGCAGCAGGGGCTGCTCAGGGGCCTCCGGCAGGACATACAGGGCATGGTGCGGGAGCACAGCGCAAAGATGGACAGGTCCCACGACATTGGGACCTCCCTGCTCCTGCATGCGGGCACCATGTGTGCCTACGTGATGGCCGGCGCACCTCCGGGCGCCCTGCCCGCCCAGGTCCCCATGCCGGGCCCCTCGGCGCCCCCGGGCCCAGCCCTGCCGCCCCTGGCGCCCCCCCGGCCCCAGGGCCCTCGCATGCGCCTCCCAGTGCCCCCGGGCCTCCGGAGGGTCCAGCCCCCCCGGGGCGCGACCGGGGCACCGGGCACAGCTGCCCATCCGCCGCCCGGCCCCCTGCCGGGGCCGGGACCGGCCCAGGACACGGCAGGGGACACGGACAGTGGGGGGGAGGGGAGCTCCCAGAGCTCGGTGGGCCCAAGCGGCCGCACGAGGGGTCGGCCCAGGAAACGCGGGGGGATGGTGGGAAGGGGGGGGAGGGGGAGGGCCACATGAGGGCGGGTGGTGGACGGGGTCACGGGGACGGGGGTGGGGAGGGGGCACAGGGTGATTGTGTGCACTGTGTGGGCAATAAAGTGTTGTAAAGAGACAGTTGTCCCCGGCCCGTTTGTGGGGGGGACAGGGCTGTGGGACCGCGTGTACAGGGGCATGGGCACGGAACGGGGGGTGGGGCCCCCAGGGGCGGGAAGGCCCTCACAGCGGGCCCCCCCGGGCGATGTGGGTTGCAAGGGCGTTCCGGATCCTTTTGGCATACCGGTACTCCCGGGGGTTCCCTGCGTTCACGTACAGGGGAACAGGACCGGGGGGCCGGTGGGGCTCGGGGTACTCCAGGGCCGCCCCCTCGGTCTCGCACACATTGTGCAGAACGCAGCAGGCACCGATCACCAGGGCGGAGGTGGGGACGGTGAAGTCCAGGCGGCCAGCTAGACTCCTCCAGCGCTGCTTCAGGGCCCCGAAGGCACGCTCCACCACGGTCCGGCTCGCACACAGGCGGGTATTGTATACCTGCTCCGCAGGGGTGCTCGGGACAGGGTAGACCTTCATCAGCCAGCGGGTCAGGGGGTAGGCGGGGTCCCCCAGGATGCAGGGGGGCATGGGAACACCCTCGATCCACCTCATGCCCATGTCCGCGAAGTCCCCCCGGTACATGCGGGCATAGAAGGGGGAGATGGTCATGATCCTGGCGTCGTGACTCCGGCCGGAGTTGCCCGTGTAGATGTCTATGAAGCGGGCCCGGTGGTCCACCACCCCCTGCAGGTGCAGGGAGTAGTATCCGTGCCGGTTCACATACTCCAGGGCCTCCCCCGCGGCCGGGCGCAGGATCTCGATGTGTGTGCCGTCCACGGCTCCGATGCAGTTCGGGAAGCCCCCGGCCGCGAAGCCAGCCATCACAGCGCCCTGGTCCAGGAGCTGGATGGTCCTGTCGAGGAGCACGCCCTCCACAGCCTCGCACACATCCCGCACGATGCAGGCGACCGTGCTGAGCCCCACCCCGAAGTGCTGGGACACGGAGCGGCAGGAGTCGGGCGTTGCGAGGGCCCAGACCCCTATGGCCACCCGCTGGACCATGGGGATGGGCTCCCGCATGGAGGTGTGCTGCCGCTCCAGCCAGGGCGCGAGGAGCTCCGCTAGGCGCAGCAGGGTGGCCTTGCCCATCCGGAAGTGGGACCCCCACTCGGCCTCCCCCCAGTGGGCCTGGGCCCGCTCCCACCAGGCCTGGGGCCGCTCCGTGACCCATAGGCTCCGCGCTATGGGCATAGCCAGCAGCGCTGCCCGGCGGAGGGTCTGCGTTGCCCAGCGGAACCGCCTCGCGGCCCCTCGGAGCGCAGCGGGCCGGGTGAGGCTCCGGCAGGCGGCCAGCCACGCCCCCCAGGCCCGGCGCCGAGCCCTGAGCCGGCCACGGACTCTCCTGCGGGCCTGCTGGCCCCGGAGGCGCACGCCAGCCCGCAGGGCCAGGACATAGCGCAGGCGGACGGCCAGGTGCACCCTCTCGGTCAGGAGGCACAGCTGCTCAGTGTGGTCACGGTGCCACTCAGCCGCGAGCGCGAGGAACATCCAGTTCCCACCTGCCCTATCGCGCTCCATGGTGCTGGGGCCCCGGTGGGGGCTGGGAGCGCTTATGGCGGCCCGGTGCTGGTGGCTCCGCCCGGGGGTCGGCCTCGCGGGCCTGCGCGCGCCCTGTGCCGGTGCGTTCCGGCTGCTCCCGCCCCCAGCACCCCGGGCCCCCTCCCCTCGCTGTTTGTAGCGGGATGGCCTTGAAGGTGCGATTAGGCAGACAGAGAGCTCGCTGTTGTTCTCTGCAGCTGTGCCGGGCCCGCACCCCACGCCTCGCTCTGTTGTGCTACAATGTTGCGGTGCGGGCCCGTGTTCCCTGTCCCGGGGGCCGGGCCGAGCCTCTCCCGGCCCTGGGCAGTCTGTGTGCCCTCCGGGCTCCGTGTCCCATTCCCTGTTGTGCTGGACCATGGCTGGCTGCCCATCCATGGGGCTCCCGCTGTCCGGCCCCCAAGGGGCCCCCCATATCTGGGCCTTCCGCGAGACCATGTCTCTGTGCGACCTGTGGCACACCCCTGCCGTGCAGCTGCTCCTGGCCGGGCCGGGGAGCCGTGCAGGTGCCTACGAGAGCCTGAGCTCCGGGCTCCGTTACTTTGGCCATGTGGTGAGCGCCCGTGATTGCCGGCTGCATGCGGAGGCCCTGGGGCTGGCTCGTTTCCCCGAGGGGCGCATCCCGGAGGTGCTGTGCGCCCATGTGCCCTGGAGCGCCTCGGAGACCGTGTCAGCGCTGGTGGTGTGTGGTCTGGGCGCCTACTCGGAGTGCCTGGCCGAGGGTGGCCCTGCCTTGGCCGTGACCTACTTCTCCTGTGTTCACGGGGCCCGTGGGTACCAGCGCACCCGTGGGGCGGCGTTCCAGCGGCTTCTGGAGCTGGGGCATCTTCCGTGGCCCCCTTCTGCTGCCTGCTGTGTGCCGGAGCCCTCCGCGGTGGAGATGTCATCCCTGTTGGCGGTGTGGGCGCGTGTGGATGTGCAGCTGGCCCTCACCATGCCCGATCCCTTCGAGGCCTACTACCTGATCGCCCACTACATGTCCTTGCAGGGGTACCGCCGGGGCATGCTGCACTGGCCCCACCTGGTCCACCGGGCGGGCCACCCGGGCCCTGGGGCCAGCGGGGCCCCCGGCAGCGGCCCGTGAGCCCCGCGTCGCTGGCCTGCCCCCCCCGGCGTGGTGCCCCCGTGTGGGCTCCCGCCCCGGCCCGGGGGGGGGCCTGGTCCCCGCTGGCCGCTCCCGACCTGCGGACCCCACCTCGGTGAGCTCCCGCCCGCCTCGCTGCTTGCTGCTGCCCCTGGCCGTGGTCCTGGGCCCCCTCCATCCCCGTGACTCCGTGGGTGCTGCCTGAGCGTCGCTGGTGCTGCGGAGGAGCACCGCTGGACCCGGCTGCCCTGCCTGTGCCAGCCTTTGACTGTGGGGCCCCCTTCCTCCTCCTCCTGGCGCCCCTCCGCCGGCCTCGCTGTGCTTTGGGGGCCCCCAACGTGCCTTGCTCCGGGGGTCCGCCCCCCCCTCCGAGACTGCCTCTGTTCCTGTGGGGGCACCTCCTTGGACTGGACTGGACTGGGGTGGTGTGGGGGTTGCTGCTGTCCGTGCCTTGCCCCGTGGTGGTGCCCCCCCCCTCCCTGCCGGTGTTCCGGGTGGGGCGTTCCGGGCGCCCCTTCCCCCCTTCCCGGCCTTTCCCTGGTGTGTGTGTGTGTGTGTGTGTGTGTGTGCCCGGGCGTGTGGCCGTGCATTGTGCCCCGCTGCGGGACCGCTGTGTGAGCCGGCTGTCAGCCTGTTCTCGCTCTTCCCCCCTCCCTTCCCGTTTCCCTTGTGTGGGCGTTCCCTTGTGTGCCTTGTGGCTTCGTTTGCCCTCAGTCGGCCATGTCTGTGTCCCGCCCCTGCCCGGTGCCTTGTGGGGGTTTAGCGCCCGCCGGGGGTTCGGCTGCACGTCTGTTGTGCTGCCACGGGCCGTGATGGTGCGGCCCGGTTCCGGCCCGTGGTCCCGTTCCCGGCACGTCTGTTTGGGTCGTTTTCCAACCCCCGGGCGTGGTTGCGCTGTTCGCCCCCCCTGGTGGTTCGCTGTGGTGAACCGGCCGCCCGTAACGTCTGAAAGTACCCATAGTCAGGCATATGAGAATAAAGTAAAAACTGATAGCTAACTTCCAACAAAGTGTTTGCCATACCAGTTCAGACTTGAGATGCTTTATTCCCGTAGCCTGCCTCTGTTAGTAGTTTGCCCCAGCTACTTTAGAGGAACTTGCTATTACAGGTGACTTACCTGTGCATATGGCCAATTTTTTTCTATCCCTTCAGTTAGCTAGTAAAAGCATGACAATTTATAACCTGTCTATTTAAGTAATAAGAAATAGTTAATTTTTTTAAACTCTTACCTAATGCAACTGTGTGTGGGTGAAAATATGAACCCATTGAAGTAAATGGGAGTTTCATTGACTACAGTGAACTCACGATTTTACCCTATGTTTTTATTCTCCATAAAAATATTGATTCTTTTAAAATCTTGGTGAGCCCTTGACTTTAACAATATCCACGGTGACAATTAATTCCACAGTACAAAAAAGGCATTGTTTAATAAAGCTTTTCTACTTAGCTGTTTCGAAATAACTTCTGATCACTTTCCAAGAATACCTTCTTATTCTTGCATGATGGACGAATGTCAGTATGGAAGAACTGATTCACTTTCTGTGTAACATGCATTATGTTATATATAACATCATTCTGTAACCTGTGTCTTCTGGGCCTTTTTCCTGAATGGTGATTTCTAGGCCCTGGTACTTCAGTTAATTCCTTGTGTGGGCCTTCTGTCTCCACCATAGAACCTTTACAGACAGGTTACATAATTCCTTTACTAGTTTGTGTTTCTCAATACTGACTTGTGTGGCTCAATCACCTCGCTTTTCATTGATCGAGCTGAACCTTTCAGAGTTCGCCAACAAAATAAGATTATTTTTAATAGTAACAAATTTATATACTGTAATGGTTATGACTCTCAAAGTCCTTTACACAGGAGAGCTGTATCATTAGCCCTATTCAGTTGGGGAAACTGAGGAATAGATAGGTGAAGTGGCCTGTATATATTTACCTAAATAAATGTTATCTCTATGTAGAAGTTCATAGGTTTCAATTTCACTTTCTTCTGAAATTCCTAGTTCTACTCCACAAGAAGAACACATGCTAAATATAAAAAGGAATTATATTTTGTAGATGTCTTACCAAGCTGGAAAAAGTGTGTATTAGTGTGGCTCAAGAGGTATGGCTAAAGTTTTCGATAAACAGCAACATTCTTGGCCCTTAGCCATACTTCATATTTTTGGAGGTTTGTTCATGTTTTACTGACTACAGTTTAAAAACCTGGCAGTACCAACACACTGGCCTCTCTCTCTCTTTTGACACCTATTTCCAACGTGTAAAATAACTAACAACGCTGACAGAGTCTAGGCGTCTCTTATGTCCAAGTAAATTCAAACTTCTAATAATTATTCAAGCTTTTTTTCTGATGTATTATAACAAATCCATACCAAGTTTATCTTTCTAGTGCTTAGAAATTAATTTTGATTAACCTTTTCTCCTTATATTCATAGGCAGAATTTTCTGTAGTATCAAAAACACAAAAAATGACCTAACAGAAAAAGAAAATGACTAGAAAGCTTGGTTTCTACAAAAAATGCCTTCACATCTTCTGAATAAGACTATTTCTATCCAGGTAAATGAGTGTTTGGAAGTATTGATTGAACACTTGTCTAACACCCTAGCTGATACCTATGGTAGTTAATAATAAACCATGTGTGAAAATATGAACCAAAGTAAAAATACAATACCCCCATGCAGTGAGGAAATATATTTACCCTGTAGAAATTATTGAATGTTAGGGTCAAATTCTTTGCTGTGTGCTAATGTGCTGGCTGATCACGTTGGATGGCTTTGTAAATAATACACTCCAAAACATCATGTGCCAGCTTCTGAATTCAGTGAGATTGCATGGGCTCAAATGAGAGCAGAATTTTGTCCTTTGTATGCAGAAAGACACCCTTTTGAACAAAATCTCTAGAGCTCTCAACCTTTGCAATTAGTAAACATCCTTGTTGAAATACATCTCACTTGCATTGGTCCCATGGCTTTAACAGTAAACTGCACCGCAATAATAATCAGTCAACGGTAATGCTTTCTTAAATAAATTTTATGATAAGGGCATAATGAAAACATACATAATAAAAATGGTGTGTAAGCAACATACATAATTAAAGATCCATTTATTTAGAGCAAACTATTTCACCTTATGTTTTCAAACTGCAATGGAGATTTTTAAAGAGAATATTTTTTCAAATAACAGGATCTGTCTCGGTAAAAGACTGTGTTCCAGCCATTGTAAATCTGTCTTGGCCACTTGTTGTCAAAGCTTGTGTGCATCTTTAGTGTATGTCATCAGGGTGGGGGATTCTGGGCGTTCACACACAACCCACATGCGACTGAGGCTTGTCCTGATTAAGGGCACGCGCCCTGCAAGGGGAATGCCCGTCAGGATAGAGTGGCGGTCTTTACCTCTATTTAAAGAGAACAGACTTCTATCATCATAGGGCGTGGTAACACAGGAAAGCCAAGGTCTGCCCCAACAATCCTTGTTCCAAGCACATGGGGATTGAAGGGGGGAAGGAATACAAGGTGAGGGTTGGTGAAGGGGGATGGGGAAAAGGATCCCAAGGAAGGGTGGGGTGTGGGGTACTCACACAGGGTGGAGGGGGTAACCCGAGGGGTGGGTGGGAGCAGGCGAGGACACACACACAAATCTCACAAGTTTACACAATCACAACACTCACAGATACTCTCACGGGTTGGTGGGGAGGAAGCTCCAAACGCACAAGGGCACTGAAGGTCACGCACTCCACAAACGTAGCACTCACAAAATCCAGCTCAGGCGGGGGGCTGGTCTCTCTGAAATCACCAGCGCCTCTGTCTGTGCGGCACTGGTTTTTATGTTCCAGGCCCCGCCCCTGTGCATGCCCATAGGCGCTCTGAGCGCCGCGGCAGGGACAGGGGAAATCCCACATTGTGGCTACAGGCCGAGGCCTGGATTCGGCAGGCGGGGTTTCCACTGGACGCACAGGCGCGTGTGCGCTACTGGGGGGAGGGGTGTGAGGCCAGCCTGCATCGGGGCCTCCCAAGGCGCCGCCGGGGTATACTCTGGTGGGGTCGGGAACCCCTCCGGGCGGCAGACCTGACAGTGTATTAGCAAATTGTAGGATGTAAAAATAAATGAAACTCAGAAATATTTAGAGATGAATTAAACAGATTGGAAAAAATAGGCTCATTCTGAGAAGGTGAAGTTCTGAGAAAACGAGGGGGAAATAGTGCTTGTTAAATAATACTCAAAGCAAAGCCCAATTTTGTGCACAACTTTCTTGCTTAAAGCGTAGCTTAGATGTATTGAAAATTTTCACCTAGGTCAATGTATATTTTTGACTGCAACTTTTAGAGGTCATGACTGAATTTTTTTTTGAGGTATGTCTGAATGTTGAAAAAAAAAATAGTTCAGGGCCCAGGAAAATGCACAAAGTTCATGGGATAAAACAGTAATAGGGATTATTATTATTATTATTATTATTATTAACAAACATTTATATAGTGCCAGCAGTGTACCTGGCACTTTACAAAGTAATAAAATAGACACGGTCCCTGCCCCTAGGGCTTACAATCTGAGAGACAGGAGCTGGGGGAGAGACTTAGGAAGGGGAACAGAGGGAGAGACAAGGGGTCTAACATTCATGAAGATGCGAGGTCTCAAGTGCACGTACTTGACTTGGTTACAATGAGAATGACAACAGGCAGGTCCATGTTGCAAGTATAAGGGTAAACAGATCGTAGGTATAGGAAATAGTGGCTCAGCAGGATAAAGAGTCAGACAGAGCAGAGCGAAAGAGGTGAGTTTTAAGGAGAGATTTGAAGGTATGAAGGGAGGGGGCAAGGCGGATGTGGACAGGGAGGGAGTTCCAGGCATGGGGGGCAGCAAGTGAGAAGGGATGAAGGTGCTTAGGGTAGCAGGGAAGGCTTGGAAGGGTGAGAGATGGGACAGAGGAGGAGCGAAGTGCACGGGCTGGAGTCTGGAGGGCGATAAGTGCAGAGAGGTAGGGGGGAGCAAGGTTGTGAAGGGATGGAACTCTAGGGGGAATTTTGCATTTGGATTTTTTGGTTTTGGTTCTTGAGTAATTTCTGATCTCGATTGGGATTTGGATGTTTTGCATGCATTTTTCCACATTGAAGTTAATTGGAACAAACCGCAGTATAAAAGATCCAAATCACTCAAAAGTGAAAAAGATCTGAAATTTTGGATTAATTCAAATTGCCCATTTTCAGGTCAATTCGGTTTATCCGAATCCAAAATTCCCATCCCTACACAGTAATATAGCACCAAATGAATTAGTGGTCCCTATCACAATGCCTAAACATCTCAGTTGCCACTAATTGGTATACTTGTAGTTGCTTGTTTCATAAAAAGAGGGAATGTTATCTGTGACCAATGATGTCTGAACTACGTTTCCACCCCAACATTTTAAGATGAAGGCAGAAAAAAGATGGACGGGCCCTTGATTTTTTTGTAATCTATTTCTGTACATAAATGATTTCAGTCTGTGGGACTGTTGGAGGCAAACTAGCATTTATTCTTTTGAGAGACAACGTTGGGTAGCTTTTTAATAGCGCTTTGCCAGGGTGCATAGCTGTCACAAGTTTTTTTTGTTAACTGAAAATATATTTATGGAAGTATCTAACCATACATTTCTTACATACACAAAAATAAAAGTTTCCTATTCAACTTGCCTGCTCGCCAAAGGTGGAAACAAATGTGGCAACGGCAGGTCAGGAAGCCATGACGGACCTGGACTGGGTCGGGCTGCCCAACACATGTTCCCACACCTAGGCTGCTGGGGAGGGTGGGGAGATGCAAAAATGTGCGTTGGCCCAGCCCCACTCCCACACTGTACCCAGTGCTCTGTCCCCAGCCATGGTGACTAATGGTGGTCCTGATCAGGGTCATGGCGGGTCACAGCAGATGTGATTGGCCCTGTTTGGCCGGATGGGGCAAGCCTTAGCCCAAGCTGTGACCTGGGCATCGTCTGGGGGTGAGAGCCCAGGCTAACCACCAGCATAACTTGGAGCAATCCTGGGCATCTGGTGGCCCCAAACCAAATGTTTTGGTGGCATGTGGGCCAAAGCGCGGACCACTGTCACATATATTTTTACCCCAAGTGTCTTCAGTTACATCTGTTCCTTTTGCATTTAGGGCATTCCTCACAGCCATAAATGAACTCAACATTAATTTAAATCAAAATCCACAACTTGATTCCAGCTGTTTGATATTTCTAATATCTGTAGGGGGGGGGGAAAGAGCAGTATAAAGTCTTCTGAAGAGTTTTCATGTACTAACTTTTAGAATCCTTTTCTAATGAACTGGAGTAAGGCTTAACATTACCCTTTTTAGTATTTTACGGAATTTGATGATGTTCCTAGGAGCCAAGGACTTTGAGTATTGTAATGAGATGCTGAGAATAGGTTTCACTGTCATACAGGCTTTTTTTTTACATGAGCAGCGGTGTGTGGGGGAATGGGTGTGCTGCTGAGGTGGGTAGAGATGGGTGTGTGCCCTTTCCTATGGACACACACTCATCTCCACCCACAGAGCCTCCTCAGTTTTGGCAGATGGCTCTGTGGGTGGGTGATGGGTGGAGATGGGTGTGCGTCAGGAGCACACACGCACCCCCAGCCACTGCCCGTGCTGTTTGCATGAACAAGCACCCATCCCCCACCCTCCACCGCGGTGTGTACCTGGATGCCTCCCCACGTTACACACTTGCCTGCACACCTAGTGGGGTGGGGGACATTCATGTAAAAACAACCATAGAGATATATAGTGCAAGTTTATATTGTTTAAAGTGGTGTTCAGCTAATATGTACATCGTCTTTGTATAATAGTCTAGTATTATTTTCCTAAATGAGAAAAAACTCTCTTTTTATCTGTTATTGGACAGTTATTTTTCATTGTGTATTAAAATGAACTCATTATAATCTAGTTTAGTCTGAATTCATCAGATGATAAAATAGGCAAGCTAGCTTGTCCTTAGAGTTGGATCATATCAAGGGGAAAAGAAAATGCCCAGACTTCCTTCTAGTCCAGGTCCTAGGCCATGCCACCATTTTCTGCCTATCTCAAGTATGGAAGATATTCTATTGATCTACCTACATCTTAATTAACAAATATTGTCTGCTTTGTTGTCATTACAGGATAGGATCTATGATCAGAGGTTTTATTTTATCTGTTCCATGAACTCTTATGGTATTAACACACAGGCTGGGAGCCTGCCGGACCCTAGAGCTGTTCTGCTCCCTCCCTCTCTGCAACCACCTCACGTGGGCTCCAAGAAGACCCTAGCAGATAGGCCAGTGTGATCAGCCTGTGC
The DNA here is from genome assembly GCA_003113815.1 of Sphenodon punctatus. Classification (NCBI taxonomy): domain Eukaryota; kingdom Metazoa; phylum Chordata; class Lepidosauria; order Sphenodontia; family Sphenodontidae; genus Sphenodon; species Sphenodon punctatus. Next base: position 1,623,819 of record QEPC01013994.1, read on the forward strand.
GCGCACCCCCACCATAGAGTTGTGGTCGCTCCTGCAATCAAAACTCTGTGGTGGAGAATACAGCCCACCTTCATGCCCCCATCAGGTGGGAGGCAACCCGAGGGCAGTGGGTTACTCCACATGGCATGCACCACCTTTCTGGTGGTGATGCTGTGCGGAGCTGCCCTAACCCAAACTGGGGCAAACATCTGGTGGCTACCCTTCACATGGGCAGGTAAATCTGAGACAAATGGGGTCCAATGGGGGCTCCCGTTTTGTGTGATAACACCCTTAGGCTGCATTCAGATGTGCACGTAATTCGCACAGCAGTGGCGGCGGCATTGTGTGATTTAAAGCAACGCGCACTTCTGGGTTGGTGTGAATGCACCTAGTGCGCACATTTCAGCGTAATGTGAACTGTTGGAGTGCAGTTTTAAAAGCTGCTCCGAGCAGCTTTTAAAACCGCACTCCAACCGTTCGCGTTACGCTGAATTTGTGCAGTCACACCAACCCGGAAGTGCGCGTTGCTTTAAATCGCACGATGCCGCCGCCGCCGCTGTGTGAATTAAACGCACATCAGAATGCGCCCTTAGTCTCTCACAGGTAAGATTCTTTCTCCATTTATTGATTTTTTAAAAGAGTGTTTTATGAAACTGTAAGAAAAAGGAATTCATATATTTGCTTATTTGATTAATGTCTCACAGCTCTAGCATCTCACAATGAAGAAATGTCATCCACATAAAGAAAGTAATGGAAGAAAATCATGAAGTGCATTTTTTAATAAATGAGTGAGACCAGATTTACAGGCCAGAATAATAGGAATGCTGGAACCGTGCTACAGTATGTTGTAGTTGCACTAAAGATACAGATGGCAGGCATTTATCTTCATTCTAGCTGGCTTCACCTCAGGCAAAAAGCGTCCATGTGGAGAACAAATACCTACCTCTTTAATTTCACTTAACCCTCTCCTTTTCTGAATGACTGGAAGAAAAAAGTGAGCTTATTGAAAAAATAGCTATTTCTTGAAATTCCTTAAATATAGTGTCGTTGATAATTGTCTTTTAGTGAACTTCGACCTAATTAGGGACAAAAGAGCTATATAATATACTGTATTTCTCTTGACATGTTTTTAAAAGTAAGCTTTTTGATCAAGTCTTAGAGCCGTCAATTGATTGTCATTTCTAGCAATAGTTTTAAGATAAATAGGGACATGTAAATTTAACACAGTTCCCTAGCCACATCGGGAGTGCTTCTTACACTGAAACCCCGAGATAGAGACAAGCCAGAGGCTATAGCAGTAGCTGGAGTTGACTGAGATACATAAAATGCTTATACTGGAATGCAAATTAGGTCTCTCTGTATCTCCCTAGGTGATCCAAGTAGTTATATATTGCATGCCCCCAGTTCACAGCCATAAAGGTAACTAGAAAACACACAGATGCTCTTATCTTGCCTCTCTACAGCATGAATTACTCAGCTATAAACTGTAATCGACTGATAATATTTTCAAGAGATATACATTTATAACTAGTTGAATTTACTAATTGCATTTGTTAAGAGATTGAATAATTGTTTCTGCTTATATGGTATATTTAAAAAAAATAATCTTTTGTATTATTATTATTATTATTATTATTATTATTAGTAGTAGTAGTAGTAGTAGTAGTAGTAGTAGTAGTAGTAGTGTTATCAAGCATTTATATAGCACAAGCAATGTACCTGGCGCTTTACAAAGTAATGGAAAAAACATGGTCCCTGCCCTAGGGCTTACAATCTGAGAGACCGGGGGGTGGGGGGGGAGACGAAGGAAGGGGAACAGAGGGAGAGACAGGGAGTGTAACATTCATGAAGATGTGAGGTCCCAGGTGTACATGCTTAGCTTGGTTACATCAAGAATGATGGCTGGCTGGTCCGTGTGGTGAGGATATGAGTACACGGACCTCAGGTAACAGATTGTAATGGATGGTAGGTATCAGCAGGAGTTAGGTGAGGGGAACGAGGAGTCGGGGAGGGCAGAGTGGGTCTTGAGGAGGGATTTGAAGGTACGAAGGGAGGGGGCGAGGCAGATGTGGACAGGGAGGTAGTTCCAGGCTTGGGGGGCAGTTAGGGAGAAGGGATGAAGGTGGTTAGGGGAGCAGGGGAGGCGTGGGAGGGTGAGAGAGGGGACAGAGGAGGAGCGGAGTTCACTGATTATGACACTACAGAAGCAGGTAGTCCTTGCCAGTAAGAAGTTGTCTGGTTGTCTTAGTGCCTTCTAATCTGGTATACACAGTAGTAGGCCATAGCTCCAGAACAAAGTATAAGTTATGGCTCAATGTGATCCCCATTTTTGTAGGTGAGTATGCAGGTGAGGTGATCTTACGCATAGGAACATAAGAAGTGCCATACTGGGTCAGACCAATGTTCCACCAAATCCAGCATCCTGTCTCTGACAGTAGCCAATCTGTTGCTTGTGAGAAATACCCAACAGGTCATAATGGGGCGGTCCATTCTGTGCTGTTTACTCTCAGCTCCTGACGTTCAGAGGTTGGCTACATCTCCCAACCCACTTGGCTAATCGCTGCTAATATACCTATCCTTCAAGAACTTATCCCATCCTTTTTTAAACCCAGCTATGCTACTGGCCGTGACCACATCCTTTGGTAAAAAATTCCACAAATTAATTGTGTGTTGAGTGAAAAAATAATTTCTTTGTTTTAAATCTGCTGCCAATTAGTTTCATGGAGTGTCCCCTAGTCCTAATTCTACTTGAGAGGGTAAATAGCAACTCCTACTTTACTCGTTCCACTCACTCATGATTTTATAAACTTCTATATCCCCTCTCAGTCGTCTCTTCTCCAAGCTGAAGAGTCCTAACCTGCTGAAAAAAAATAAAATCCTTTCCATTAAAAACACCCAAACTCTGATGAATTCTCTTTGTACAATTTATTTAGCAGTTCTTTTGATGCACACAGGAGAATGGAATCCTGCCAACTCTTTCATAGTTCTGTTGTTCTTGCAATGTGAACAGGAGTAAGAGTAGTAACTAAACATAGCTTTTTTGTAGCAAAAGAAACATGTGTAAAGATGCGTGAGAGCAGATAAGTTGAGTAAGAAAGTTGCATTTTTACATCTGCATGAATTTTAGTGACCTAAAAAATGTGGCTAGATACTTCCATAAATATGTTTTCAGTACCAAAAAAATCCCAGTGACATTCAAAGTGCTATTAAAAGGTACTTAATTCTGTCTGCAAAAGGGAAAAATGGTAATTTGCCTCCATTTTCAAAAGTTAGATGCTTCGTTAATATTTTGAACTGCTCTCAGATGCTCTGCTCAGAGTTTGAAACTTCAGATTTTCTTAGACATATTTTCTTAGACACATTTCTAAATGACATATTTGTAGAAGGCTCACCAAAATTCTATTACAAGTTCCATTTGAATGATCCGTAGTATTGTGGCCAAACTTATTTAAAGGTGTTTAATACAAAGTATATGCAAATAATAAATTACAGTTAGGAAGATTTTATCCAAATAATGTGATGATTTGTGCAGTGGGATCAAGGCAGGCTTGGGCATATGTCCATATTACAGTTCAGGGGTGGAGTCTCCAGGGTGGGCAGGACATGAAGGTAGTGCTGTCCTAGCCACCAGCATCCCCCTTCCCAATGTGGAGGGTTTTGCTTCCTCCACCTTTGAATTGTGGTCTCCTTTCTTGGAGGTTTTTGAAAATAGCCTTTTTAATCACAGGCTAATAAAGTTCTAAGATGGCAAGCAAAATGTGTTTGGCCCTTTTCACACAGACACTTTGTGTAATTTCAGACGTTATGTGCTCCCAGGTCACCACAGTGGATTCCCAACCGTGGCGAGCAGGCTAACCCCCCCCGCCCCCGTGGTCCAGGAAAGCCCCGAACAGACATGATGGGAGCCGGACCACGGCCTGGGACAGTGCAACAGACGCTATGCTGATTCTGGACCATGGTCAGAACACCCAGAAGACACCGGGGCAGAGTGGGAGGCAGACATGGCCGACAGAGGGCAAACGAAGCCAAAAGTGCCAAAAAGCAATGCCCACACAAGGGAAATGGGAAGGGAGGGACAGGAGGGAGGAGAACTGCTGAGGCGGCATGCACAACAGGCGCAAGGAAGCCACAGACACAGTGGAACACAAACCACACACACACACCAGGGTGCAAAAACAGCCAAACGGGAAAGGAAGGAAGGGGGGAGCACACCGGGATGGCCAACATACACAGCACCATGGACGGGGGGGGGGGGGAAAGCCCCGGGCCAAGGAAGTGGAGGGGACCGGGCCGGGGACAGTCCAGGACATGGTGAAAGGCACCCAGGACCCCATGGACAGCACAGGCAGCACGGGCCACCCAACAGCAACACAGGCAGCCCATGTCACAGGGCTCCCCACTGGGACAGAGCAGGGTCACAGGGGGAGGGCAACCAAGCCGGGAAAGGCACTGGAGAGGTCCAAGCCAGGTCCATATGGCAGGGAACCCCCGTGCTGATGCAAAGGCATGGCTGGGGACAGAGGCGAGCTGGAACCAGCATGCAGCACATACAGTCCCCTCCCCTGGAGGAAGCCGGGAGGCACTGTCCAGGGACCCCACACCCGCACAGTCATGGAGGCACACAGGGGGCGGGGAGGTCATGGACATAGGTGAACGGGCGGCCGGTCAAGGGATGACAGCACCATGGGGAGAGCTGGTAGCGGTGTCAGTCAACAGTCAGCCGGCAGGGAGGTGCAGGGAGCACATGGTGGGGCTGTCAGCCATAGTAGCACCGAAGACACAGGGGGCCTCACAGCCAGCTTCATGGGGTCACAAAGGGGCCTGGGATGGGTTGGCCCATGAAATGCACATAGTGGGGCCACTGAAGCATGCCCCGGTGGTAGCCCTGCCCCGCCATGTGGTGGGCAATGAGGTAGTAGGCCTCAAACGGATCCAGCCTGGTGAGCCCAACCAGAACATCAGCATGGGACCACACAGCAGCTGGCGCTGCCAGCTCTGGTCCAGGGGGGCTCCGACAATGTGTAGTCAGCAGCAGGGGGCCAAGGCAGGTGCCCTAGCTCCAACAGGTGGTAAGACACCGTCCAACGTGACTGCTGGTAGCTACGGGCCCCGTGGATGCAGCCCAAGAAGGAAACAGCCAGGGCCCCCACTCCCAGACAGGTACTGAACCCGGCCAGGCTACACACCGAGAGAGCCAACACAGTCTCCACCATGGACCAGGCCACATGTGAGCACCTCATCTCCGGAACTCACCCATCGGGAAAGGGATGGAGGCCCAGCATCTCTACATGGAGGTGGCACTCGCGAGGGCAGGCCTCCTAGCCAAAGTAGCGAAGGCCAGAGCTCAGGCCTCCTAGCCAAAGTAGCGAAGGCCGGAGCTCAGACTCGCATAGGCACCAGAGAGGGTATCTGGGCAGCACAGGAGCAGCTGCACGGCCGGGGAATGCCACAGGTCAGCTAGGGCCATGGTCTCCCGGTAGGCCCAGCTATGGGGGGCCCCAGGTGATCCAGGGCACGGGAGTCCCAGGGCAGCACAGCCGGCCTTGGTCCAGCAGGCAGAGGGTCTGCCCAGCGTCTGCCCAGCAAGGAAAGAGGGGCCCCTTGTTCACATGTGGGCTGGAAAGGTAAGCAGGGGAGCTCCAAGGACACGTGATAAGCCTGCAGGCCGCAACATGGGACGGTTAGCGAGCAATGCGTGGGGAGCGGATCCAGCACAGCTGCAGGAACCGAGCGCAGACACAATCCAGCAAGCATTGATAGCAGTGAGGTGATGACCACAGGCAATCAGCTGCGGACCGCATGAACAGGTGCATGCGGGCCTGGAGCATGAGCCCCCGGACCAGGAGAGTGTGTGCACCCAGGGTGGGGGGGGGTGCCCTCAGCAGCTAGGGACGTGTGAACGCGATTTGGATGTTCGAAGTTCGGACCGAATTCGGTCTGTTCGGACAACTGAACCAAACTTCCAAACCGAACCTGAACTGATCGAACCGAACTCGAACTGAACTCGATCTGAACTAGAAAGTGATTGAACAGTTTGGCCGCGTTCAGGTGAGTTTGGATGAGTTCGGGCAGGAAAAACGTGACTGGAAAGCCCAGGGAGGGGGAGGCAGCTGAGGAGCAGACTTCCTGGCACCAGGGGTGGAGAGGCTTGGAGTAGCAGCCAGCCTGCCCAATCATCCCTTTTCTCCTCAGACCATTGGCTTCGCAGTCTGTGATTAGACATGGGGAACAGGGGGGGGGGGAGGGGGCTAGGCTGCACAGAGCCAATGGGGCATGTGGTAAGATGGGCGCAGCAAGTAACAAAAGTCATTGCCCTCCCCCATTCCAACACCTGAGCTAGCCACTGTTCCTGACAGCAGGCATTTTCAGAAGTCTCCCTCTCCTAGCAGTTTGTGTTCCTAATCCATTGCCATGCTCCTCCTATTTCAACCATCCCACACATTTACCTCCCTAGTATCATGTATTTAGATTAGATTAGATAGATTTAGGTGTTATTTTTATTTTTTACCCATCCCTGTGTTCTTTCTCCCTACCCTCCATTGAATCCTCCCTTCCTCCCTTTATATATTCCATCCCTGATTCCCTTCCCCTGTTTTTGGATTTATTTGGAGTAGGTGCCTTGCTGGTCGGCTGGACTTCGCTGTGGAGACCTCGGCCCTTGTGATCAGTGCCTGCTGTGTCCTGCACATCATCTGTGAGACTGATGGGGCCGCTTTGGCGTTCCCCATGAGCCACCAGGACCCATGCCACTCTATGTGAATGCTGAGAACCCACGGGAATACCACTATGCCAAGTGTATCTGCGCTGCCCTGGCAAGGTGTATTTCTAGTGATGGCGGGGCTTGAGTGTTCTGGGCCAGCCCAGCCCCCCCCCGGCCCGAGTTGGCACGGGACACCGCCGGTGCCCGGGACCCCGTCCCGTCTGCACGGGCTGCTCACAGCACCAGCCTTCCAAGCACCTCTGGGGGCCTCCCCACGGCAAGCCCCACCTGTCACTGTGCCTCGTCCGAGGTGATACCCCGACCCCTCCCGATACCGTTAAGAACACAATAAAGTGGTTGGCTGTGTACACCTGTGTGTTTATTTACCATTCTGTGCCCCCTGACCCTACCCCCTCTCCCTTCCCCCCAGCTGCTCCCTGGCCCACCCTACCACCCATCCCCTACCTCCCCTACCCCTACCTCCCATCCCCCCCAAGTCTGCTGCTTCCTGGGCCATCCCCTCGGCCACCTTGTGGGCGCCGGAGCTCTCCTCACCCCTGCTGTCCATCTCCTCGACCATGTCCTGGGAGGCCTCTGGGTCTGGACCAGCCTGTGTGCTGGGGATCGAGGGAGGCGGCGGTGCCGGAGGGCCCCCCCCGGGTGACTGCTGCCTCCGGAGGCTAGGTGGGACCAGCAGGCAGATGCACAGGCCCAGTGGCCGTGCTGGGGCAGTGGTGGTGCCGCGGGGGGCACCTAAGGTGCTGGAGCCAGTATGGTGCCGGGCAGAGCAGCTGCCATTATGTAAGCACTCATGGTCCCTGCGTGCAGCAGCAATGAGGTGCCTGTATCCACGGACCAGTCCATCTTGTGCATGTGCTCCGCTTCCAGCTGATCTATGGCTTCCTGTAGCAGTCCCAGCATCTCTATCTGCCTGGTGTGCTCCCGGTGCTCCTGCCTCCGTTCCAGGCGCATTTCCGCCACCAGCTGCTGGTCCTTGGCCTCCGCGTGCTGGCCTCCATGTGCCCTCTCTGTGGCCACCTCCATGCTGGTCCAGATGATTTCCTCAGCCAGGTTCTCTCCCTGGCGCTGTACCCATGCCTTGTGCTCCCAGATTTGCTGTGCTGGGGGCACGAGATCAGCTGGTGGGGGTGCTGCTGGCTGCGCTATTGGGGAGCCAGATGGAGGCTGTTAGTCAGGTTCGGTCACGTGCCATCCACCCTGGAGAGGTGCTGGGGGTGGTTGTTGCCCCCCCGGCTTATGGTGGGCATGGTCCTCCCCCTTGGTGCCCTCCTGGGCCCCACCTGTTCCCTCCCTCCTCCCCGTGCCACTGGGTGCGCCGTACCAGGGCGGGAGGGCATGCCTCTCCCAACCATCCATGCCCTCGGTGCATCCCCTTTGCCCCCCCCACCATGGTACCTCACCTTGGTCCTCCGGCTGATGCTGTGGCTCTTCCCCACCGTCCCCCTCACCTGGTGGTTCTGTGTGCCGGGGTGGGTGTGCACCTGTTGGGGAATGGATGTGGGGGGTTGTGTTACCCTTGGATGGTCCTGGTCCCCATCACACTGACTCCCCCACTCGCTGGCACCGGGTGCCAGTGCCCCCTGGTCAGTGGCACCTGTCCCTCCTGTTCTGTGCCCGGGCAGGCTCCCGTGTGCCCTGACCCCCTTCCCGTGGTTCCTGGGGGCCACGGGGATGTGCCCGTGCCCTCTGGGGGCCTCCCCACCCCTGGGTGCACCCCCTATGGTCTTCTTCCCATCCCAGCTGCTTGCCTACCCTCTATGTCTGTCTCAGAACCCAACTCCTTCATGTGGCTGTGTTCCCCCTGCATCCACTGGCTCAGGGTCACCAATGTTCTTGCCTCAGATCCACCCTAGTCAGACTGCGGGCGTGGGCTCCTGGTGATGGTTTGCGAGGGGGGCCTGCTGCTCCCTGAGGTTCCGGGGTATTCCTCGGGGGGTGCTGAGTCCCCAGAGTCTGTGCCTGCAGGTGGGGCTGCCAGGGGTGGGGGTACATTGGCTCGTTCCCTGCCCTGGACCACGGCGCTCCCCATGAGGCGTGGGGTGACTATTGAGCCCTTCATGTGAAGGATGCGGTCCAGGGCCTCGTAGTAGGGGGCGGTCCTTGCTCCGTGGATGGACTGCCGGTTGTTGTCTCTGATGGCCTTGTACCTCCTCTTGAGCTCTTTTGACTTGGAGCGGCATTGGGCCATGGTCCTGTGGTGCTCCACTGCCTCCATGTCCCACACGATGTCTGTGAACACATGCTCATTCCGTTTGTTCATGGCTAGCTTCACCTGGTGCTCTGGGAACCCCCAGATCCGTATGAAGTCCTGGGTGTCCTTGTGCCCCCATTGTCCCCCTCACTGGTACCAACATCTCTCACATGTGCCCTCCTCCTCCTCCCACTCCTCCACCTCCTCCGCTTCCCCTCCGGCGGTCTCCTTTGGGGGTTCTGGCTTGTGGGACCATTTCTGGGTCTGTGGGTTGTAAGGGGGGGGGTTAGTTGCCTCTGTCCTTCTGACCTGCCTCCCTGCCACCCTCCCACATCCCTGGCACCCCCTTCTTGCCCCTCTTCCACTGTGCAGGTCCCCCCTCACTCTCCTCACCCGTTTCCAGGGTGCCTCCGTCCCCTGGCTAATTTTCCCCTCTGGGGCGCCCTGCCCTGGCTACTGATGCTCCTCCACCACCTCCTCTGCCACCTCCTCCTCCTCCCCCCTTCCTCGCTCACCCTTCCTTGCTCCATCCCGCCATGTTCCCCTGCTGCTGTGTGCCCTTTAAATCTCCCTCCCCGGTCTGTTTGTTGCTCATTGCCAGGCAGCGGCACTACGTGCTTTCACCATGGCTGGGGATCATTTTGTTTGATCCCGCCTGGTGGTTGCCATTCAGTCATTACTTTTGGTGGTTTCCCGGTGGGAATCTCTTTGACCATGATTCCGGGGATTGTCACGTCCCGATCTCCAGAACCGTGGGTGGCTTTGGCCCCTACGGGTGATTGACTGTGGTGAACATCTGTATGCCGCCAATCAGATGTTCAGGGCTCTTTGGCCGCGCCGTGTGATTGTCTGTGATTCACTGGGTATTTTCAGACGTGACGGGGCCTGTATTGGCCCCGTCATGGAATAACCTATTGATCCCCCGCCGGGATCAAACCAGCACGTCCAACAGACGTGCTGGCTGATCCCAGCGGGGAATCAGGGAGGGGGAGGGGCCGCATGGCTCAACGTGCGGCCGCACAACCCCACCCCCCCACACTCCCTAGGCTGCCCGCCCTCCTGGGAGACGGGAAGGCATGCGTCCAATGCGGCCGTAGCGCCCGCCCGCCCGCCCCCCGGGGAATTGACCACAGCCTGAAATCCCGCTGCTAATTCTGGGCCGTGGTCAGGGGACAGATGAGATGATCCCCTTGATCACGGGTGGGAATCACATTGAACACGCAAACAGAGATGGTCCGGGCAGGACCTCCATTTGCGTGGTCAATGTGATTTCCCCCCCGCACCCCGTGATTCACGGGGGTGAACATCTGGCGGGCAGCTTCCGTTCACCCCAACAGACGTTACGGGACCACGATCACAATGTGGGAATTCCCTGTGGTTGAGCGTGATCTCGTAACGTCTGAAAATACCCACTGTGGTTGACTGTGATCTCGTAACGTCTGAAATTACCCTTTAACACTGATAAAATGGGTGTTGCATTTTATTATACATGTTGAGGGCACCCAGAGCGCATCTGCAGCCCTACAACATGTATAATAAAATGTAACACACATTTTATCAGTGTTAGAGTGTCTGTGTGAAAAGGGCTTTTGTGAATCAAGGAGTCAAGTAGCTCAACTTCCTCAGGCTTGAGTCCTGTTGATTTCAGTAGAATTGTATACAGGTAACGGATGGAAGAATATGGTAAAGTATTCATTTTAAGAATACTTAAAAAGGATTTCAACACTAAAATTAATAAAATAAAGGTCCCTGCTTTGGAATAAATACCTTTGCTTTGTTTTTATAATTTTATAAATAACCTTTTAAAGTCATTTTAGCTAAGAAAGTAAAAAAACAAAACCCCAACCCTCCCCTAGCTTTCTTTTTGTGGTCAAATGTATTTTAGTCCACATTATGGTCTATTTACTTTAGTAAGTTGAGAAAAAATGGGGATAAAAATGAAAATGAAAAAAAATTACTTTGGTTATTTTGTTTTGAAAATTGGCCTCCATGCAGAGAAACATTGTTTCCAATAAAAATTAACTGTAGATTTATCATGTAAGTACAAGAGCCAAGTGGGCACAGTTAAATGGGATATTTATTGGGTCAATAAGACACACATCAAATGAAGAATATGTAAAAGGCAATTGTGAATTATGGCACCAAAATTTCACTCAGGAGGAAGGTTGCATAGTTGTCCATATCTTGAAAAAGATAAGCCAAAATTTTCCAGAGAAATAGCAATTCCTCAAGCAAAATTCATATTGGTAAAGTGGGTTTGTTCATAATGGGAGTTTTACCTGAGGGAGGGTTTAAAGGGTGAGCACTGAATTGGAACATTTTTTTCCAACCAGTAATTTCTAATAAATAGAGTCTTAAACTTTTGACCAACATAGGCTACTGGTTTAACTTAACTGATTCAACGCCTACTCCAACGTGAGTTGTCTTCCTGGCATTCCTCTGGCATGAATTTTCTATTTTTTTTAATGAGATCAAAAAGGAGGGGTTTTTTCAGTCTTCGTCATACCAGTTGATCGTGATGTGGTTCCAGCTACTCTGGAATAAAACTACTGTAGTGTTCTCCTTTAATAGTTCCAAAAGTGGAGGTTAAATATGTTTCTGGGACTGGCCTATGATTTCAGTAATGTACAGTAACAGTATTAAAAATGTTGCATTGTTCAGTGTGCTTCATAATGTCTCGGGGCTATTAATTAGAAGCATGCTGCATATGCATATTTAAGAACATCTCAATTTGTTTAATATTTTGAAATAAATGAGAACATTAAATAAGGTAAGTGCATATGAAATAATTTCAAATATTTCTGTTATTTATCAGCAGAATATTAGACTGCACAGCAGTGCTTCAGCAACTGTGTAAATCTAAATGTTTTCGGTCTCCATTTTAGATACAGGAATATAAGTAAAGATGTCTGGAGTGAACTTTCAGTGATTTGATGTAAATCTGTTTCACACTGTTTGAATTCTAGGTTCATGTTTTGCAAACTATTTACAATATTTTAGAGTATTTTATGCTATCTACTATTCTGCACAGTTAAAACACAAGTCCTGTGACTTTTACTCAGAGGAGGCGTAATCTTTGCATATGTATGTAGACAATCTGTTGATGGCAGGATGATGACTCAGATGCGTTAAGGTTTATGTGACAGGGTCCTAGCCCTATTTTTGCTTGCACCTGGAAAAAATGTGAAAAGGGTGCAATTGAGACACATTTCACATAGATTGTATTAGTCTTTGAAACATCTGTTCATCTGTTGAGTCCAAATGAGTACATCTTTTTTTTTTACTGAGGTAATTAAAATTTATTTTGGTTTTTTTTCATTAGCTTCATAGAAAAAGGCAGCATTTTGTACATGCCCTACAATTTTGTGAGGATGTTGAATAGTCATGTGTGCTAGAGTCTTGTTTTAATAATCCAGTACTCACTGAAATATCCCAATTCAACATTTCTTTTTATCCTTGAGGAAAGAATTTCCTCCAACTAGTCTTCCTTATTATTTTTGCAAGAGAGGGCAGTTGTCAAATTTATCTCCAATGTAAAAAGCTGGAGGCAAAGTAGTTTAGATTATCTAATAAAAGATATCTTCCGAACTACTTCGTCTCTATCTCTTATTATTTTTTCAGACAGTACTTGGAATACGTGCAGATTGTTTACATCTCTGGTGAGTAAAAATTTCCAGAAACTCATAGTCAGAAATATTTTTAAATGGGACTTTACAGGGAAAAGACCTGTTCCATATTGTTTTTGGAACAGGAAAATCTGACACAAGAAAAGATTACTTATGCCATTCCATTTTGTTTCCCCAGTGGTCTGGATTCCACTCTCACTTCAACAGGGGAAAACTGATGATTTATGCAGGCACATAATGGTCCATGGATAATGTGTGAGCACGTACTATGTACAAATGAAATGCAGGCAGACATAATATATAGATTAAATATGAGACAACTGTGAATTACAGCCCTATAATACCTTTGAGGTTTATTTTGCAAGCAAAATCCCCCAAGAGAGAAGCACACACCAGACTTCTCAATTGGTTACAACTTCATAAACTTCTCTAGTGCTGTCGTTTACTACAAGAGAAACTATAGATCTGTATAAACCAGTGAAGGTACCAAATTAAATTCTGTTCTGAATACAGGGGGACATTTTTAGAGGCAGGATTTTTCAATTCATGAATGCGAATTGGCTCTTTTTCATACTTCATGGGCTTGAGGAGGCTTTTACATTCATTCTTTGCTTGATTCAGGGAAACAAAAATAAACAAATGTGGGAGGGGGAAAGCAATGGAAGACAACAGTTATGTCATGATCTCACTGGACGGAGAATTTTACCCAGAGCTCTTTAATCCTTATTTAATTCTAATATAAAAAAAATTTGGTTTAAGGGGCTACTTAAGGCATGAACTAACAAAGCTGAGCTCCGTAAACAATAGAAATACCAATTTAAGACCACAGCCTTAAATCACACACCATGTACTTTACTTTATTAAGTGGCACTTTATTAGGTAACCAAAGATTTATTCGTTGGTAACCAGAGATTGAATGTATTCATTAATGATTCTGAAAAGGGTGTTAAGTGTGAGGTGATAAAATTTGTAGATGACACCAAGTTATTCAAGGTAGTTAAAACACGAGCAGACTGTGAGGAACTGCAATGGGATCTTATGACACTGGGTGCCTGGGCATCTAAATGGCAAATGAGATTTAATGTGGACAAGTGCAAAGTGATGCACATAGGG